>JAWWEN010000048.1:545538-559118 GCA_035582955.1 Sycophila texana
TGTCCCATCGCTACTATAAATTATTGTAATTTTTTCTATAATTATTGTAATTTTTCCTAAATATTTTTTTCAGTGGAGGTGGAATAAAATACTATATGTAACACGGGGCGAAAGCAGATTTTCCCTTGGATGAATACTGCCCTCACGAGTAGATTTTTCCCTCTGGTGATTACTGCCCGAGCGAAGCGAGGGCAGTAAACTACCCTCGTCAAAAATCTGCTCGATCGGGTAGTAAATTCACCCGCGGGAAAAATCTGCACTTTTCGCCCCTTGTTACATAATGTACTATATTTTGCTAAAAAGAAAGGGAAGAGAGAGAAATCATGCGACTTGTCATCATTAAATTAATTAATTGCTGATAAGGTTTAAGGATTGTTTTTTAACATATTTCTGGAGAGAAAGTTTGATAACGAAATTTGTTTTTTTTTTTTAAGTGTAATGTTGATTTGACTTTTGTTTCTCAAGGCAAGACCGAATATTACCTGAAACTTTACGCAACAGGTATAAATGCTCACACTAATTAGTTTCGCATTCAATTAAAAAATATGAAACAAAATAATTTTACAAAATTATATCTTCGTAAAACTGGAGAAGTTTTGATACGTTCACCATGCTAAAAGTGCTTGAGTTTTCTCTCAGAAAACTGCTGATTTCAAAATTACGTAAACCAATTAAGTATACAGAAAAAAATTGGCGTATCGATAACTGAATATTTAAACTTTCAGTCAGAAATTCGGGACGCCATGTACGCTTTAATTATAACCGTAACTGAAAATAGCCGCGTTACTAAAATTCCTCAGATTTGCATAAAGTGTCAATTTATTTCAAAATTTTCTACCTTATCGCTATCTGTCATCTCGCCTTTTATCCGGGAAGCCATCTACGCTTGCCATTTCACGACTTGTTTCTCAATGAGCAATTCTCATAACGCGACAATGACAGACTTGAGCAGCAACTGCGGCGGCCGTTGTGAAAGTATCGCACACTGTTCAATAGACTTGACCTTTGCTTTACCATTTCGATCGAAGGTCTCTGACCGTAAGGCACTTACATTATCGAATTAAATTATCCACTCGTTTCGATTACTAGCTAACTTTTTTTTTATATATATAGACGCTTGAGTTTATACAAAGCCTCATCATCACCTGTAAAAAAAAAGTGGTTTAATATCACTTAAATCTACAATTGAATTTTTTTTTTTTTTTTTAATTTTACTTATATTAGTCATCATCTGAATGGATACTGGATTGATTCTTGTATCTACATAACATTCTTTGTATATAAAAAAAACCGAATCATTCCGCGCTTCAGTTTTTTTTAGTCGCCATTCCGGCTTTGTTTACTTATACCCGGACATGTTTTATTCACTCTCCATCCAGTCATCCTTTAATTAAATCCTCACTGAATCTATAAAAATCCAAAACTATCCCGCTTCCCGAATCTCTTTAAAATTCGAATGTATACAACACATTGGCGAGTGTTGCAATTTCTCCGCGCGCTAAATTGATTCCCCCATAAAAAAAAAAAACGAATCGCCCCCGCAAATTTCCGAAGGCCACAGTGGATCCGCGAATGTGGTCGTTAAAAAAAAAAAAAAAAAAAACAGGACACGGTGAGGAAATCGACGAATATATTCCGTGCGTGTATGTACACTCGACGGTCGATCGATATACCTACGCTACTAGTGGTGTTAGACTACGCGGTTAACGGCGTGCCCCGCGAGAAGCGCGCCTTTATCGCGCGAACCGCTCGCCCACGCAGGCGCGCCTACGCGTCGCCCGATCGAACCGGTCGACCGCTAGGCCTGCTGGTCCCGCTGGCAGTTGCGTCAATTCCTGCGCTATGCCACTTCTCGATCGACTTACTTTTTTTTTTCTTTTTTTTTTCGCGCCCGCGTGTACTTAGGATACGCCTGCTTCGCGTAATTTGCTTTTTTTATATATGTGTACCGAGTAATTGCTTTGCAGAGCAAAAATGACACTGCTCACCGCGAAGTTTTGCGGAGGCTCACGTATATCGACGTTTTTCATACACCAACGTAGTAATGTCGGTAAATACTGAAACGATGGAATATATAGATTTTATAGTATTGCTGAATTTTTTGTATTCAATTGAACAATAGTAGAGTAACATTTGATTTCATTAATAACGTTATATTTTATTATATTTATTGTTTAGCCTAAAATAAAATTATAACATACTGTTTTGCTTCAATAAAAATAATTGTATCAGACTGAAAAATATATCTAGTTGTTATAGAAAGTTGTATTGAATCAATTTTTCTGAATAAAATTAAGTAAATCTATTTTATCAGCAATTTAAAAAAAAAATTATACATAATATTGTCACAATGAGTATTTTTTTTACAAATTTAGATTAAGACGCAGTTGGAATGCACCCCCTTTAGAAATAAGAAATTTGAACAAAATAAGAATTTTTAAGTATAAAATTAGAGAGTTATCATTTTCCTCTAAAATATAAGAATTTTATGAAAAAATAGACCCGTTACTTGACCACCTGCAATAAACTACCCTCTAAAGTTGAATTAGTGAAAAACCACTAAAAATTAGTGAATTCCACTAAATATTAGTGAAATGTGCTCCACTATTTCGAGATTAGTGGAGCAAATTTCACTAATATATAGTAGAATTCACTAATTCAACTTTAAAGAGTAAACTCACCAGAAAAGACCACCACTCTCCAGAAAAAGCCTCTTCAATCCTCTTCCCGCGCGCATCTGCCGCGAATCCTGGAAGCACTTCCTTCCGGCGGGGCGCGTGCCCATCGCGTAATCTGAGCCGCCACGGCCTCTTCTCGTAAAAAGAGCCGAATAACCAGACTAATTGATCTTGCATTTTCCACAGGGACGAGCTGGCAGCTGCGCTGGCGGCGATCGAGAGCAGCACGCGGGGCGGAAACAGCGCGAGCGGCTCGCTGCGTCGTCAGCAGGCGCCGCGCTCCCTCCAGGCGGAGATGGAGTGCGAGGAGAGCGGCGGAAGCTCCCTCGAGCAGCGACAGCAGGCCAGCCCCACGGAGCAGGAGCTCCGGCAGGAGGTGTCGAGGGCCTGCCGGAGGCTGCGCGAACTCTCCAGCCACCTCAGGCGCGGCGAGGACGACTCTGGCCTGCAGAGCGACTGCGACGAGTCCATGCTCGTCCTCAACAACTCCGCCGAAGCCGAGGTGAGCTCTTCTCTCATTCTTGCATTTATATTTCATTTTGTTTGTTGCGTTCGCTTTTTTCAGGTGTTTAATTTGTTTAAATAGACGACGGCGTGGTTGGTTGAGGTTTGTGTGAAAGGATGCTGTTGATGAAAAAGAAATGCTTTGGATGAAAATTGCGACTGCCTTGGATACTTCATTGAATTATGAGGAGAATACACTCGAAAAAAATTTCAAGAGCGACGGATGAATGAGGAATGATTATTGAACGTTTAAATGTTTGCCTGAATTTGGTGTGGATATTCAATTTTAGTCATCACTGGCACATTATCATCGCTCATGAATATTTATTTAAATGCTCTCTTCATAAATTCGTGCACTGAGAGAAACGTCCAGTAAAAATTACTGTCTGTTATAAATTTATTGTGTATACATACATATGCATCAAAATTTCCAATTCAGTTTGATCAATTTTATAAAATCACTTTGTAAAACAGAATATTAATTGTTACTAGGACATTTTTCTCAACGTATACAAGGGAAAGAAATTGCATTGTATTAAACGAAAATTTTTTATTACCTTACTTTTTTAAATTTTTACGAACAATTTGACGTTTTAATAATTAAATGCGAAAACACTGGAGTAGTAAATAAATGGGTACTTCGATATAAATTATGGGCCGTTTTATAACTTGTGGAAAAAGCAGAAGCAGACAAATTGCAAGGTGATATTCCGCGAACTAAACAGGACTAGTAAATGTGGTTGATACGAGCAAAGCTCGTTGTGCTCGAATGAATGAATGCTACTTGTGGTTTGAATATCCGGCGAGTGTCCCATACCGCAATTGAACCTATTGCAATTCTATGATTAAGATTTTAACGTAGTCAAACTAGAGAAGTTCTTTCTGAAAATAAAAAATTAAGAGTCAATGATATTATATAAAAGAATTAATAAAAAAAATGGTCAGTTCACTTGAATTTTGTCTGCATTAGATAAAGCCATTTACAAAAATGCAAATTGGACATAATTTAAAAGCTTATCGATTCACAAAAAATTGACAATAACAGTAACAAAAACATGTACTTTAAAACCTAATTACTTTGTTTTAAACTGAATTTTAAACAGTTTTTCAAAAGCCTCATTTTTTATAATAAAATCTAATACGACTGATTTAAGTTGTTCGCATCTAATGAACATCTGCAACACAACTATGGGAAATTTTTAAAATCAGTGACAACGAAGACAAACATTTATTTACCATGAATAATAACTATATCATTCACTCCTCAGAGTAACTGCGCGGGTGCGTTGACGGAGCTCGTGGAGGAGGTGTTCGGGTTGGCGCTAGCAGGCGTGCGCGGCGGTCCAGGCGAGTTGGGCCTGGCAGTGGAGCTCCACCGTGCCAAGGAGGAGCTCGAACAGACGAAGGAGCAGTTGAAACAGACGCAAGAGGAGCTCAAGCGCCGGGGTGAAAATCTGGTCGAGACTGCTAGCAGGTTGAAGCTGTGCGAGGCCGAGCTCCAGGGCGCCAAGGAGGAGCGGGATCGTGCACGCGACGACATCGAGCACTCGCAACTCTCCAAGGACGAGATCCTCGCACAGGCACTTCAGGTAATATCTACAAGAAAAGAAAAAAATCAGCTAAGTGTAGTAGAGTATATTAAATTAAAAGAGAGTCCTAAAAATTGAAAAGAAAATGAACAAATAAAAGAAGCAATCAATATTTTAGTTTTAAAATTGTAGATGTTACTCAATGAAAAGTAATTTCAATGGATGGTTCATTGTACTTTAATGTGCAATGGTTCATTGCACTTTTGAAACAAGTTTTTAGAAATTCATTGTAAAAAGTGAAAAAAGAAATAAATAATTCAGGATTAAAATCTAGATAATCAGTTATTTGAAGATTTTTGCTTAGTTATGGTTAAACCTTACCTCAAATTTTATCGATTATTTGTATTATTTGTTGTTTTGCAAATATTTCAGCAGTGAAGCATGTTATTTTTGTACATTATATCAAATGAAACATTTAGTAGAGATAATTAATTATTGATAATAAAAAAAAGTGGATTATACAATTTCCTTCGGTTTTTTTCCATTATTTTTAATGTTTCTCTTCTTTCAGTTTTTTAAAAGCTGATTTTTACTTATAATTATAATCCCTGAATTATATTCGATGTATACCTAAAAAAATATTTACAATTATTATAGTAGTAAGCAAATGTTACCAAGAGATTACCTTAAAGGCTTCTAATTATTTTCACAGACGAGGGACCAAGCCGTCGCAAGGAAAAACAAAGTCGAGGTCGAGCTGGCGCGGACGAGGATCGACATGCTCCAAATCAACAGTCAGTTAATGGAGGCGATCCAGCAGAAAATCGAGCTGAGCGAGCAGCTGGAGCAGTGGCAGATGGACATGCAGACGCTGCTTGACGAGCATGTGCGGAGCAAACTAGCACCGGTGGGCTCAGCCTCGCCAGCCAGCGGCGAGACCTCGGAGGTCGTCGCGCCGGCGAGGAAGAAACGGGCCAGCAACGGCTCAAAAAAGCGATTTGGAATTTTCTGATATTTCAAGTTTTAGGGAAATCGCCGCCGCCAAAAGTCGACGAAAATGTGCAATTTCCTTTCTTCAAAGACTATAGTTCATCATCCACTACTGCGATATTGAGTGGTTTTTATTCACGAAACATAAGCCGTTTTCAAGCGAACAGTCTAATCGAAATACTCTAACGTGAAACTTGCTAAGCGGGCTCGTTAATGAACTGATCGAATTTGGCTTTATATGTATTTTGTTTTTAATTGATTCTTGCGTGATGTACTTAATAACATGTGAAGAGTGCAGTTACATGTGTGAGCATCGAAGGAAATTTTTGGCCGAAACTGTGCGTCAAGTTTCAGTCTGCGTTTTATTCCGTCCACAAAGCCAAATGAGTGTACAGTTTTTTCCTATTCGCAAAAAGTTTTTAAGAGACAATATTGTTACCGTAACGAGAATCATGTATACGAATTATCAATCTATTAACAAATAATCACAATACGTAGGCACAACCTTTTTTAATTTTCGAAAGAGTGCCTTCTGAAATGCATATATATCTTTTTGAAGATATGAAAATAGTTAAATTATTATTGATTAAATTTGTATAGTACTTAATAATTAAAATTTTTAAGTGTATTTATTTAAGAGAACTTTGATTTTAAATAATAAAAAATTTAATTCAAATTACTAATTAAAATATTTTTATTAAAATGTTTATTGTACCCACAAATAATAATGAATTAGAATACTTTATTTTATATAAAAAAAAAATCAAATTATTTTTTTTTCTATTGGACGTACATACATCCTTTTACAATGATAGATAGAAAAAAATTCCATATGTAACTAATGTAAATATAAATTTGTAAAAAATGAATTTAATAATTTTCTCTTTATCGATATAAAATTTTAGAGTATCAGTCCACGAGTAGTACTGTTGTGGCACTGTTGTACAAATAGCTTTATATTCCAGTGTTTGAATTAATTTAAAATCTTCTAAATCCTTTAAAATATTTTCTGATATTACCTCAGCACACTGTTCAAATTTTGGTATTAAATTAGCATTTACAAACTCATAAATATTCAATTTTCTGTCATAAAACCTCGAGGGATAAATCTGTAAATGATATTTAATACTTAAAAAATAACAAAGCAAAACAAATGTAAAAATTGTGTAAAAAAATTATATATAATGCAAATTACCTGTAATATTTTACTGTTTGGCAATAGTTTAATTCCTTTAACAAAATACTTAAGGGCTTTTTCAAAATTTTCATTATGATAATATTCCATACCCACATCCAATAAGAGCTGTTGAGTGTGATGATTATCAATTTTAAATTTGTGTAGTAAATTGAGTAAATGAAATATATAACTGAAGTCTTTATCAATTTTTATCATACATCGACCATACTGTATGCGTGCGCCTAGATTTTTATCTTTTGAAGCTTTTTTAAAATATTCAGCTGCAAGCTATAAAACATAAGGAAAGACAAATATATATATAAAATTTAATTACCATTTTTTATCCAGATTAATACTTGTGACTACTGTACATGATAATTATTCTTTTTTTGGTAGTAAATGCCTTTATAATGATAAAACATAAGTGTTTTATGACTGCAATTTTCATCAACGTAATCAAGGCAAATTATTGCTCTGTCTAAGTCGTTGGATCTAAGAAAGTACAAAGCTAAGCGAAGCTTGATTTTCCAATCAGTTGATTCTGTTTCAAATACTTTATTTATATAATAGGAAGCTTTTTCTTCATCTTTATTTTCTTGATAACTTAGAGCGACATAAATACCATACAGAGGATTTTTTGTGAGTTCATACGCTCTCACAAAAGACTGCAATTCAGTAATAGACGGTTGGCAGCACCAAACTTCTTTGCGTCTCAATCGTCTTAAATTTTGTCCCAAAATAAAATGCCATAGAGAACTATTTGGATTATCTTGGATTGCTAATTCTGCAAAAGAAATAGCTTTCTTTGCGCCATTTTCATGAAAGAAAGACCAAGCAATAGCCTTGCATCCATTTAAAGTATTTGAATTAAATTCTTTTTTATTTAATTTATTTTTTTTTATTTCACTGAGCACTTTATTTGCCTCATCGAAGTGTTCTACCGCACAAAGAACATTTAATTTTGTACCTAATATTATTTCTGTCAAGAGATGCCATGAGATGCCTTCAAAGCAAAGTATCCTGAAAAAAATATCAGAAATGTAACTACAAAAAGAATTTAATAGATAAAAAAAAGAAAATTAGTAAAAAATTAAATAATAATTAAAAAATAATTAAACACTTTGAAATAACTTACGCGAGATCGAAGTTCGACCAAATTAAGTCGGTTTCGCATAAATTATTTAAGGCCTTATTGAAGTTAGTTTGAACAGTATAAACATACGACATCATTATGGAATATATTAGATTAATAACAGTCTGAGTCATCTCTTGTTCGACTGAAGATTCTTCATCGAAGTCTAAAACTAACTGTTCACTAATACCCCAATTAAATGGAGTTTCACAGTCTTTTAATCCTTCCATTTGAGAGTTCGAGATCACTCCGCTTCTACTTCGCGCACGAAATGTTGAAACTGGACTGCCTTCTGCCAGGGTCTGTAAGTGGAAACAATGGATTCCTGATGGATGGATCAGTTACTTGCAGTCGTTCGTTGTTGATTCATAATCTTATCGTACCATGAAAAATGCCATTGGAAGATTAAATAAATGTTTAATTCTTTGAAGTTGCACGCATCAAATTAAAATTCGCAGAATTGCTGCAGGATAAATCATTTGTTTTTAATCTCCTAAAGTTATGTTGTAAATCATTTTATCCCGTGAAAATTCATAATTTTTAATTATTGTTTTATTTAAATTATATTCACCTTAATTACGAATTGTTGAAATTTTCAATTTTCAATTAGTTGCTACATATTACTGAATGAAAAAATGAATTGAAGAAGTAGTTGGCCATGCTTTATAGGTACTTTAACTTTTCATTTTTATGCGACGTGAATGATTTGAGAAATAAAATAATGACATTTTGAAAAAAAATGAACAATCGTGACTAAATAATTTTTTTATCTCATCAATTACTTTACCGAAAATCTCATTGCATGTAAAAAAAGTATTTTCAATAGTGCTAACATTCTCTAGCGTTACGTGGTGTAAATAAATCTTATTTTTATAACAAGTTTCTTCATAGATAAATTCACTCTTTGAAAATTCTATATAATATAAAATTGCATAATTTCAATTATGTAGGTATATTATAGTATATTTAGCAAAACAATTTATTTAAGCGTTTTATAAATTTGTGTGGCCCTGAAAAGGGCCGTTTGTTCTTCAATTATCTTTTGTTTACTTCTGGACTGGCTTTGTTTTGGGCACAGCAACCTTCTTGGGTTTAGGCGTTTTAGGTTTGACATCAGTTGGAGCTTTTCCGGTCTTCTTCGCTTTCGACGGGCTCTTCAAAATTGTAATAGTTTTCTTAATTACTGTAGCTTCCTTGGGGACTGCTTTTTCATCCGTAGCCTTCTTTACAACGGGTTTAGTAACAGTCTTTACCGTTGGTTTCTTCGGTGCAAGTTTCTTCATGTTTTTTTTTACCGAGCCAAGTTTGAATCTACCAGACGCTCCAGTTCCCTTAACCTGTACGATAATCTGCTTCTCAATAGCAGATTTCAGATACTTTTTAATAAAGTAGGAATGCCTTTTCGAGTCGAGCTGATAGGTCGAAGCGATGTACTTCTTAATGGCCTGAAGAGATGCACCTTTTCTATCCTTGATTGCGGAAATAGCAACGTTGACCATTTCGCCGGTTGATGGATGGCTCTTGGATTTCAAAGGCACTGCTTTTTCAGACGCTGTAATCTTTTTGTCGACGGCCTTCTTCGACGTCGCTGGGACGGGAATTGACCCTGCTGCTGTCTTGGTCATTTTAGAAGTTTCCTCTTTTTTCTCGATGTTCCTTGTACGGGGACTCAAGAGAGAATAAAATTTTGCGGGTACGAATGCGCCTTTTAAGGACTGCATGCGGACGTCGGAGAGAGACTTGCTCGTTTAGCGCTCCCCTCCCCTTGACATGGCTTAAATGAAAGTAGATTAGGTATTAGAATAGGTTTTATATGCATGTTACAATTGATTATTAAATTATAACATAAGTATAAAACCAAACAAATAATTAATAAATAATTTGGTTTTACATGTACTATATACTAAACTGTAACTTAGTTTAGAATATAATAATTAATTGTAACATGCATATAAAACCAAATTATTTATAAATTTATAATTTGTAACTTCAATGCACAACATTATACAATTTATAATGAATTATAATATGAATAATGTAATTCCCATAATAAACAGTATTAATACTATTTATTTATTTATTTACTTATTTAATAAATTCAATGGACTATAAAGTCCTTTATAATTACAAAAATAAAAAATTAAAATATAGTAAATATTTAAACTATAATAAGCTTAAAACTAACTTAAAATCTACAAGTAAACGATCTTAGAGAGCTCTTGAATTGCCCAATAGATAATCAAATAATTATTACTACTACTTATACTTTTTTTAAAAAATATTTAACTTTGTGTTAAAAATGTTGTTTGTTATATACTATTCATATATTTAATTAATATGCAATATTTTGAAATAATTCATACTAACTTTAATAAAAGAAATACACTATTATTATAATTAATTTCAATTAGTTAAAATGAATAGTTAAATAACAATTAGTTAAAATAATATCTTTTTTTAAATATCAGAATTTGAATTCAGTCAATTGTAGCACGTAGTAGATTTGTATGGGAAGTCTGATATGTATATACCTATATATATTGAGCGCATATGCGCTCAATGACTACTCAAGTCAAATAGCTACGCAACAATATCCGGCGGTGCGGAGTGTCTCTCTTTTCACAGCAAAATGGCTCCGAAACCGAAGCCCACGGACAAACCAGGTAATTTCAAAGTGATTTTGTCAGTGTAATAAAAAGGAAAAATGCTGCAACATTGTGCCAGGATGTTCTTTGAGTTAATTTAAATTTATCAAAGTTTTCAGTGCTTAGAGTTTTTAAAAAAACATCGTTTAAGAAGTGTTAACCTGTTTAGCCATGTGGTCAAGTGCTTACATTGCTCACATGGCCATCAGCGAGTTTTATTTTTAACCCACTTATTGACAATAAGATAAAAGAAATAAAACAAATTCTGTGCAACAATTGCTTTTTTCGTGTATACGATTATAATGTTTTTTAACAGTTTTGTCAACAATGACTAATTAAATTCTAATACTGACAAATAACTTAACCTCAATATGTCTGTTGAAATCATTAAACAACAACTGAGGTAATGATTGATTTTAAAGATTTATTAATGATTGTTTTATGTATTTTCAGCGGCCAAGACCGCCGAAAAGAAGCCTGCTGAAAAGAAGGCGGAAAAGAAGCCAGCGACAGCTGCTTCTACTTCCAAAGTTACCAAACCTTCGGAGAAGAAGCCAGCTGCACCCCCTGCAGCTGCTAAGAAAGTAGCACAAGCAGCAGCCAAGTCTGCAGCTAAGCCCGCGGCTAAGCCTGCAGCAAAACCTGCAGCTAAGCCTGCAGCTAAGCCTGCCGCCAAGCCTGTAGCTGCCAAACCCAAGAAAAATGTTCAGGCTCAGAAGAAGACACCCAAGGGTGGAAAGCCTGCTCAGCCTTTACAGAAGGCCCTCAAGGCTCAGAAGAAGGTAAGAATCGTTATTTTGTTAGAAATGCACTGTTCTTTAAACTATTTCGTTTAAAAATAATGTATCTTGTTTGAAATTGATAACATTTTTTCAGTAATTTAATCTTTGTAATAAAATTTGATTTATATAAAATATTTTTAAATGATGAGATAATTGTGAGGGAATCTCTTTGAGTACCATGAAAAGTATTTTTTTTAATACACTACTGAAGACATTGGAAAATAAAATTTATCATTTTTTCCTTAAAGAAAGAAGGATCTATCTTAAAATAATAAAATCTTTACAGATCCTGAAGGGAGTCCATGGCTCTCGTGTGAGGAAAATCAGGACGTCAGTCCACTTCCATCGGCCAAAGACATTCAGGCCACCAAGGAACCCAAAATATCCTCGTAAATCTGTTCCTACCAGGAGTCGGTATGTATAATTCACTAACATGTAAAAAAAACAACTCAAACTTTCTTTTAAATGATGAATTTTATGGGAATCTCTTTGATTTTACCTTGAAAACACTATAAATCATTGTTCTGAGATTATTTTAAAAAAATATTATTCTTCAATATTATTTAGAAAGTGTTACTTAGTAAAAATATTTTTTCAGTATGGATGCTGTGAACATCATCAAATTCCCACTGACAACTGAAGCAGCAATGAAAAAGATTGAAGACAACAACACTTTGGTGTTCATTGTACATACCCGTGCTAACAAATACCACATTAAGGCTTCAGTTAAGAAACTGTATGATGTTGATGTCTTAAAAGTAAACACTCTGATCAGGCCTGATGGAAAGAAGAAGGCATACGTGCGCCTGACAAGAGATTACGATGCTCTTGATGTTGCCAACAAAATTGGCATCATATAAATGTTTTATTACTCTACTTATATAAAACAAAAAAATCCTGTGGTGATAATAAATTATTTGCAGGTATACAACTTGTTTTGAATGTTTCCTTTTTATTAAATTAAAACAATAAAAAATTTAGACAAGTGCTACATATTTTAGAATTTCTGAAAATGTTGATTACTAAAAAAAAGTTTAATATTGAAATTCATCGAATGTACAGAATCATTTGTATTTTCTTTATTTACATATAAAAATATTTACAAACCAAATCGCTTGGGGGTTTTGCGATACGAAGCCGGAGTACCAGGTTCTTTCATTCCAGGTGTTAATATCTCTTGTCTGAAAAACAATTTAAAGCGTAAATATAAGATAAAACTAGTTTACAAATAACTTTACAAGAATATGCATCAAAATTAAAAGAGAAACGCACTTTCTGACCGATGCTTGTTCTTTATCGAGTTGCTCTTGTGCGCGCGCTTTCATCTCGGCCTCAGCCTCCTTCATTTGGCTCTCCATTTCGTTGAGATGCTGCAGCGCCTGCTTCTTGGCTCGACCGCTCTTACCCGTTTCTTTAACACTGAAGAACATTGGACCCAACTCGGCTAGCCAGTAGCCGTCGACGGCAGTGACGCACTGCATGTACTCCCTGGCGGTCATCACGAGCTCGTGGTAAACCACGTAGTCAGGCGTGAAACCCATGCCTGACAGGGCCGAGGTCGGATGCAAGTGACAAGGCATTCCAGTACGGCAGTTGACGTATTCGCCGATTCCCTTCAATCGCGCGGCTTGGTGGAAGTAAGCCGAGCAAATGCATTTCCTTACGACGTCCCATTCTGTACCGCAGCTTGTAACTTCCATTTTTTGCTGCTTCAAAATTTCCTCCAGCTGCTGCCTCACTTCTCTTACCTGAAAGTAATACATCGAATCATTTAACGGTCAAAATTTTATTCTAAAAAAAAGTTTCATCTTCAGAAGTTCACCCTGCTCATAATCTAATGATAATCACATGATAATCATCTGCGTTTTGGACTAGATAATCAATTGATAATCACATGACAGTCATATGAATATATGATAGCTATTTAAAAAAATTCTTTTAAGAAATGATCACACTATTATTAAATGATTATCAAATAAATATCAAATGATAATCACATGACAATGATTTAATAATTATGTGATACTTTCTTAAGAGAATTTTTTTAAAAACGCTTACCATATTATTACCCAGGCGGAAATAATGTTTGTCAAATAATTGTTAATAAAAGTATATAGTTTTTTATAATTTTTAAAAAAAGTTT
>JAWWEN010000048.1:570034-591460 GCA_035582955.1 Sycophila texana
ACGTGTCGATTATTTTTTGATATTCTAACTGACACAGTTCATGAAATTTGATTTTTTTTTTGTTCTTCCCAATTAAATTTTTCTTCTTTTAATATCTTAACGATTGTCTTTTTTGAGTCAATGGTTGTATTTTATTAAAAATTTTAACGATGAAAACGTCACGGCGATTTAACTGAAGTTGTAAGACGAATTCATTAAGGATTATTACTAAATATTATAATATAATATAATAAAGACCTGATGATGGCGACAAAAATCGCGGAAACTTTGTCGTTGTAAAATTTTTAATAAAAATACCATTGACTCAAAAAAGACAATCATTAAGACATTAAAATAATTAATTTACTGAGTGTATGAACTGAAACAATTCAATTTTTCAATCGTCTTTAATCAGCCTTTTCCAGAAGAGCTGTAACTATTCTTAATAAGCTTAGAAAAAATTTAATAAATTGTGAAAAATAATAAGTTTTTAGTTCGGTTCATTTCAATAGAGATTACGAAATAGTATAATGTATAATTCTTTAGGTCATACAGTAAATAGACAAAAAAAAAATGATATTTTTTATCTTTTTTATCTTCAATTTAAGTTTTAAAACGCAAAATTAAAAAAAAAATTGTATTTTGTGTTCATGTATTTTATTCCATTTTTACTTGGTAACTTATAACACCACTTACTAAATGTTTGTAGCGTTAAACAAAATAACTTTTAGAAAAAAAGTTTTCAATGAAAAATAATACTAGTAAATTAAATATTAAAAGGAAGTAGTTCGTATTTAATTTAAAAAAGTATTTTAATTTTCAAGTGTCCGTCTTTTTATTGTAATTTTTTGAAACTTTTTTGCTGATTATTATTCCAAAAAAAAAAACAATGTATTATATTATATATTCGAAATAATTTTTTACCAGGACAATTCAAAACAAAATGAATCATATTTACGGATTTCAAATAAAAGCAAATATAATCTGCATCCGTCATGATTTTTATATTTACGAGGGAAGGGGCGTTGAAATCAATAAGAGAGGTTTGAAAGCGATTAATTAAATGTAAACATTGCATTTTTCAGTTGAGCTTCCAACCAGTAAAGGGGGAGAGACGCAAGCCAATAATGCCTCGGCGGCGTAGAATTTTGGGTGACGTCGGTTTTATGCAAAACGTGACGACCAATCAGCTGTCGTTCACTCCGAAAATAACGAGGCGCACCAAAATGATTCTGCCCTGTGGAAACATTCGTATGGCCGACCAGCCTCTGGAGGACAAAACGACGACTGCCCTGTCGTTCGGCAATCCCGGCTACGTCGAGCCAGTCCCGAATTACAAACCCGTCCTCAGATACTGCAAGTAAGTGATATTATTTACCTTTCCCTTATACAAACATGTTTTATGTAATTATGTTTATTTCTCTTCTGATTCGTTATAGATTTTTAAATATTTTTAAACAAAAAATCAACCGTTTTATTCAGTTATAAATAAATATATGTTAAGGGGGGGATCCAGCTGCCTTTAAAGCGGCAGATAAAAAAATCTTTAAAGAAGAATATACTAATCAGTACAATTCAACATTAATAGTATATAAATATATAAGATTTTTTATAAAATAAACCTAGGAAGAAGTTTTTAAACCAATTTTAATTCAAGTAATGTTTCTTTTAAAATTTTGGCTTTGGTGCAACCTAGCAAAAACAGATTTATGTGGGACTGGGCTTAAATTGTTGATAATTAAAGGCTTGAAGAGTTGTATAAATTAAAATTATTAGTGTGAAGACTTGAAAATTTTTGTAAACTATTTAAATTTTTTTATTTTAATGTATTTACGCTGTTTTTGTACTTTTTGAAATGCTTACGCATAGAATTTAGGTTTCTATGACTCTTAAGGCCTAAATGACGTTTTTAAAGATTTTTTTACATTTTTAAACTTTTTTCAAACTCTCATTCAATAGCATATTTTTAGTGAAAATACAAAAGTTAATTTTTCTGTAAAAATGTGATTTTTTTTTTTCATAAATCTGTTTTAAAAAAGGTTGAGAAAATAGAGTTTTTACACATTTTTAAACATGTATGTAGATTATATACAAAAATTATTTCCACGGGGGTTGGCATTAATTCACCATCTCGTTCATTGTCACGAATGCAAAGCCATGTAGTTTTATAATTAATGCAAATCGCTTGTTAAATAAAATCACAGTAAGCGTAACATTGAAAAACGCTTCCAGGAGCTTTCCAGGATTTCCAGGATATACATTCGATAAAAAAAAGTTAAATAAAAAAAAAAAAATGTTTTCCAGGGATTGTAGAAACCCTGATAAATGTACGCGAGGAATTTCATATAATTTAATTTCTTCGCTGCCGTAATTATACGCTTCAATAGTCACTGGCTAATTATATTGATATTCAATTAGTTCTCGTTTCATTCAGTATTACACACCGTTTCTCTCTTCGTGCATTCCAGGCCCGAGAAAAAAGTGGAAGGGGAAACGGTGAACAAACTGTCGTACCCGAAGTGGGCGCTTGGACCGAAAGAAGATTATCCCTGGGCCCGGAAGGCTGTGTACATGAGGCCTCAGGAGAAGATAGCGGGTGATACAATTTATCATCAGAGCTTTCCGGCTCCCGGTTACTTTATTGAGGAATGCGATGAGCCCAGTAACTGACAGCGACACCGAATCAATGGATATATCGATAAAAATCTTCGTAACCGAACCGATCAATTTACGTGTGAACTGTCGATTCATCGTATTTCTTCGACACTTAAACGATTTTGCCTTAGGACATTAAAAAAAACGTAAAGTGTAAGTATTAAAAAAAAAAAGTTAAGCGATGAAATTGAAATGTACTTTATTTATACTTTTATATCATTGTCGGATGTTTTTCAATCGATCGAAAAAAAAAAATATTTTTTGAACTTTTTTTTCTGTATACTATCTTACCAAGGATGATTTTTGTTATTGTCCAAGGGTGTAATAAAGTACTATAAGAATTGAAATGTTTTCCATTAATTATTTATTATTAAACATACATCTGTGCATGAATCTTACAGTACATATAATTATACATAGAGCGAGTAATGCATCAGACATTATAAGGTATTAGGCTTTAAGTAATACAAATGATAAAATTTTCTTCGTAATAAAATAAACTCTAATCTTTGATCAAAAGATTAATAGCTAATCTTATGATGAGGCGCTTTGATCGTAAGAGAAAAAACTTCTTTAACTGCTCTTTTATTTATTTTACATTGCAATAACACTAACTTAAACGAACACGTTGTGAACGATATATTATATTTATACTTATACAACAAAATTTCACGTAATGGCTAATCTTATCGATGAAGTACATTCATGCAACGGCTCGATAGATTGTTTATTTTTTTTTAATGAGGTTAAACATTTTACTTAAGGCGCATATAAGACACTAAAAGATAAACATCACTTACCTTTAAAATAAGCTAGTAATGTAAAATTAGTTGTGCTTGCAATTAAAAAGTTTTTCCAAACAAGAACGTATAAAGAATAAGCTCATTTTTTTCTACGCGTGATAAAAATTAGTCTTTTTCACGTTATCCACCTCTTTAACTCATCTTAGAACCTCTTGAAACACATCAAAATTGACAGAACCTTATTTATCACGTACACTCGAATGTACCGTTCCTTAGTTTCTGCTGTTATTTTTTAAAAATGCACAACCAATTCGACGCATTAACATTAAATTGTTACCAACAGCCTCTCTAAAAATGTGACCGCAAACACAGAGGTTTATAAATCTTCATTCACTACGCACTCGTCATTGAGACTTTATCGGACTCACTTCTCGGAAGGCACATCGGAATTCTTTTAAAAATTGCACGATTAATTTACAGATTTCAGCGTTTTCTTATGTACGAAATCGCCTTTAAAACTTCTACCAATTCCTATATAACGACTTTCAAAATTACAGCAATTTTTTCCTGGAACTATTTTGCATTTAATTCTTGACACTTTAAATACTTATTTTTATATTATTTTTTTACTTCAAATTGATACTGTTGTACATATAGTACAATAATTTTTAAATTCGGTTTAGATAGTATAATCAATTAAACGCTTCAAAATTACATTTCCTCTTGCTGAGATTCGTTTTCGTTTTATTATTTAACTTTAAGAATTTGCTGCAAAGATACATTCAATATTTTCAACTTTTACTACTGTCTTTTTATAGTCAATTTTGGATATTAAGATTGGATTCTTGCGTTTTAGAAAATTAATGTTGCTTTTGCTACTACTTTTTTAAATTCATAAAAAGTGTATCGCGATAATCACAATCGTAATAATCGTTGCCTGCGCATGACAAACTTTCTCCATGAATTTACCTCTTTCGCAAACACAAGCCTCGTCTGTGCACTGTATCATTCTTATGGGTACTATGCTTATAGACTAATGTAACGCTTTTTCTGTAGCGAATCTGCGTGCAAATAACGTCTCTACTTATATGAAAAAGAAACAAAATATATATTATAACAGTTAAGTCGACTTGATAAAAATAAATCACATCAGCAATTGTAAAAGAAAATCTAAATATTTTCAGCGAAACTCAAATAAAACAACTGTTCGCATCTCTGATCCGCCGTCGTTATACAAACTAAAAAAAGTTATTTTCAAGCAAACCTCTGACAATATTGCACGTTATTCAACACACTCAGATAATAAATAATGCCTTTGAGCTAGAGGTTTTTTCTACATTGAATTAGAACATTTCATTAAGAATCTCACAACTTCCTCTTTTTCAATTTTGCACATATCTATTCTTTACAATTAATTATTCTTTATATCTTCAGGTGTTCCAGATCCAGCTGTACTCCATAATGATTTTATCATTACCTTCACGTAGTTTTTTTGTTCGCACATCTTTTGGAGAAAATGTTAATACAAAATTAACGTATGCAATGCAGTGTACACTAATGCAAATAATTGAAATGCTTACACTTTAAAAACTAATTCAAAGAGAGAGTGTGTAGGTTTTTCTCAATAAAAGGTTCTACTTCTAAATCTAACACACAACTGGTGGTCACACAATTAATCGCAGTGGCGATTGACATTTCACGCTCGCTGTCCACCTCGCTCAGGAGACAAAACATACCTATTGCGGTTTGGCATTATACGACTGCATGAAATCAGAGAAGTTCCCGAAGTTACTGAGCTGGTCCAGGTTGAGATTTTCTTCTATGGATGGCAGGTCGCTTTGATTCATCAGTTCGACGTAGTCCATGTCCGCATTTGTCCTTACCGAATGGCCGAGACCCGGAGCGTAGCTGTATTGCAAAATCAAAAAACACAACCCCAATCACTGGCAATTCTCGACTAGCGCTCTCGTTTCTGCTTTTTTTTTTTTTTTTTTTTTTAATTGAAAAATTGAAATTGAATTGAAAAATTATTTTTGTCATTTTGGCCTGAATAATTTAGATTAATAAGTGAACTACCACTCGTGAAAGAAAAGTTTTATTGCGACCGATATAGCAAAAACCCGGATAGCCGGTACAACACGATTGAGGAATATGTACAAGCAACCACATATTAAAATTAAGAACGTTATTAAAGTTAGCTAATGCTGATCGGTCACTTGCTGCAAATTATACTCTTGCGCAGGTTTCCTTGTTTTGTTTCTCATTAAGTATTAAAAAATCGTTAAGAAATTAAATTTTTTTTCTTCTTCAACAATGAATGCAATAAGTAAATTAAGATGGTTATGTAAATATATGATCAAATTTAAAATGTATGATTGTTTCACTTATGACAAGCAAGGAAAACTGTTCTTAACAGAAACGCCACAAATGAAATTGTTTTATTAAATCATGAACATAACTTGACAATATGAAGTTCCATGCAATTTAATTGTATGTACTTGAAATATTTTCATCTCTACTCGGTTGCCAGTTAATATTCAAATAACGAGTAGTGATTGGAGTTGCGTTTTCTTTTACTTTATCTACAATACAGTGTCAATTCCACTGTCACAAATTTTATCAGAGTCCATTTTTATTTTTTTTTTATTTTCTAGTGTGGTTGTACCGGCTTGCTCCAGGCCTTTGCCTTATTTGTGATTCGCTTTTTGATACATCAATGAATTTTAGTCTTATGAAAATGTAAATGACAAACATACAAGAAAATGAATGAAATAATAATATATCTAATTAATTATTCATTGACAGTTAACATATATATTTTACACATTCAAAATTTTTTTTAAATATTTTACACTCATATATAACTAAAATATTGCTAATGCTTATGCTGTGAAAACTTTATGAAATTAATATGTGTATACGAAGATGCTTCAAAGCCATGGATAAGCCGATTAGTTAATCATTATTAGGGATTGTTAAATGTATAATTGATGATGCAATGTTGACACGAACTGGCAATTCATTGTAATGTGCTACATGATAACTAGGATTTCAATAAAAAAGAAATTTATTAAGCTATTTTCCTATAACCAGTAAATTAAGTTTATGTTTAAATACTATCATATTTTAAGTAAAATTTCTGTTTATAAAATTCATTGGACCAAATATAAATTTAATATTATAATAATCACAGTTCACGAAGTAGCTTATTTTCCTCTTAATTTTTTATTGGAAAATACAGAGCTATGAAAATTTTTTATTTATAAAATTTTTTTTTTCTAAAATAATGTATCACGATATTTTTTTGATTCAATAAGTATCTCGTCAAATATTGCATTAGCCAGTTAATAACTATATTCATGAGTAGATAATCTTACTAGAAAAAAATATGTAAATACTTATAAAAAGCATACAAAATTTAGCGATTATAAAATTTATCGCACTGTTCTCAAGGAGTACTTAAATGTAGAAAGAATCGTATTATCATCAAAAAAATAAGAATACTGATGCAGTATTTGGATAAGTATTGTTAGCTATGAAGCTGCGCAAAGTTTTAAATGAGACAAAAGTTTAATTCACAGTTAATTGAATACTGTACAAATATTTTACAAGAACATTTCAATCACTTGTAAAATAATTCTATTTTTGGGACAGTTCTCTTTTAAAAATGATTGTCTCAACTAATAAGAAATATACAATTCGAGAAAGTACTAAAGTACATTTATTGACTAATGTGTCATATGTCTTTAGTACACAAACAATGGTAAATACATATTAATATTTACGATCATAACAATTCGTAAACGAAAAAGATTATTAAAATTTAGAAAATCTAGACAACGAGAAATCGTATCAACATAAGCACTGGATCAACATTCAATAAATATTAATTTCAACTATAATTACCACGAATGCCAATTTCCTAAACAGCCCTTTTGAATTTGAAAAAAAAAAATTGTTTAAAGTGTATTATTAACTCTATTCGTCAATATAATAAAGTAAAAAAGTAAAGAAAAAAATAGGTTGAAGAAACTTTAGCGCATCTTCATATACCAGAAGAATCAAAGGCAATTCATATGTGTTCGTTATTGTTATTACAAATTCGCAAGTTACATCCAGACTGACCTAGAAGCAACTGATGGAGTATCTCTTGTCACCGATGAATCTGGACTGTGAGCTTGGAACATGGTGTTTGGCGTTGAAGGATAGCTGCTTCCGGGTCCTCCTTGGCTGCCGGTACCAACGCCAACGACCGAAGAATGCGAAGGTGTTTGTCCACCCATGGTCGGTCCACTCCAGCCAGGTACGTGCGTCACCAGAAGTGGTTTTACGTAACCATTGTTTAAAGGTTGAGTCTCTGTCGAAAAAAGTTTAATCGTTCGGTTATTAAAATCGGTAATTTTTGTTTTTTAATTTTTAGAGTAACATGTATATTTATATAGTAGAACTATTTGATACAAGTGCGGAAAAATTGATTCTACACTTCCGAACGGTAATTACACTTCCAAGTGATAACTATAACAAATAATAACACTTCCGAACGATAACTACACTTCCGAACGATAACTACACTTCCAAGTGATAACTATACTTTCTGGCGAAAAACGCAATTCTGCGTAGTGTTATAAATTTAATTTATTTAAGTCGGATTGCAAATTTACCTGTAAATGGTGTATAGTATTTTGAAAATGCATGATCCTTGGACAAGTCAGGATAAAGATATAGTAAATGCTGCAAATCGGATACGCGATCAGCCAAACTTCGAATAGCAAAGTCTTTGCTTGTAAATGGTTGAAGCATAAAAACTTCGGATTGATCTGTAAAAATAAAATGCAATAGATAAAATAAATAATTAAATGAATAAATCAAAATAGATCATCGAAATGAATTGTTACCTCCAACCCAAGCTATGGTAACTCCGCCTAGTTCTGAATCGGAGAATCGCATAAGAAATGTGCCAGATGCACATGAAGCTAACATCTCTTCGGCCTGCTTCTTCCGTACGAAACCAAGTATGTAACCGTCATTCCAGGGACCTCTGAGATGTTCTCTGGTGAGCTTCATGACAGCATAGAACCATTCCCAAAAAGTGAAATTCCTTTCGGGCAGTGGTTCCTTACAAAACTGGGCCCAGCTAAGTAACAAGTTTGTGTAATCCTGGCACCCAGTACTGTTCCCGCGGAAGGCCTTTTCTCCAAGGAACCGCAGGTTATCCTCGGTAAGCGAACGACCAGTGGCTGAACGGAACTTGACATTCAAGGCCTCGGCGACTTGGCACCATGGCACCTTGTCTGGTACTGCGAAAGGCACGCGTCCAGGTTCTGCGAATGCATTATCCCAGGTAACGGTCGCCCAAGCGTGAGGTTCTTGATTACCGTGAACTATTACGACCACTGGTAGACTTAATGTCCAGACCTAGTTATTTCAATAATTAATTTATTACTTAATGATTCACGAGTAGATTTTATCTTTTAACATTTTTCAAGCTAGAATAATTTCTTACCTGGAAGACGAGCTCACCGCCTCCAACGCTGAACTGCGATTGGAAAAGGAGAGAGAATTTCTCGTCCATGACGGATTCAGTACCTTTTTTTTCCGCTCTCTTGATCTTCTTCAACTGCATATTGCGGAAACTTACAGATAGCTGTTTTGTCGCTTGATGGTATTCCATGGAACCACTATTATTTAATATCTCACCACTAGCTTCACCTTTGGCACTCATCTTATCACTTTTAAGAAGAGCATTTGCTTGAGCTTCACTTATTATACTGACCTTCACCTGAGGTGGATTCATATGTACATTTAACTTGCCACCTACTAGAAGTCTTACAGTGCTTGTAAAACGAGTGTTAGTTTTCATGACTTGTGGTGGTTGCTTTTCAATAATAAAAGTACTTGTAACTAAAGAGCTGAGCAATTGTGTTATTTGAGAATTTAAAGTTGGTAAGTGGTCCTGAACGCCGGGTGGTTCCAGATTAAGTTTCAGTTTTAGACGCTCGACTTCCTTGACCTGCTGCCTATTCATCCAAATTAATTCTGCAAGACTTTCACACCATTCTTGGATAGCATCTAAGTTGCTTGAAAACATGGCACCATTTCCTGCTAATTGTTGGTCTCTTTTCCACCTATTTTGTAAATAAATTAAAATAAATTTATAGTAAATATTTATGCATTTGTATCAATTAAGACTAAAAATAATTAGTAGTTCTGTTTACACACCTAATTAACTCATCATCAAGTACCCTTGATTGTAAAATACTGAGTTTACTAATAGTATCTTTCAATTTGTCAGTAAGTGTTAGTCTTAACTGCAAAAGAGCAGTTACTTTCTGATTTAAATGTTGTTCTTGATGTTCTTTTTGTCTGCGTAATTTCTTTTCCATCTCAATATTCTGTTGATTTTGTGGTTGACTGGCTATATTTTGTAAATGAGCATTTGTTTTTGTGCAATCGTGGTAAGCTATAGCAAAGGATTCTTGTTCCTGTTCCATTTTTCTCAAGTCTTCACCTGTATCTTGAGTTCTACGCCTTAGAGAGTCTATTTGCTGATTAATTTCAGCTACTGAATCTCCAACCAACATTCCTACCCTACTACCAGCCATATTCATCAGTGCACCACCAAGATTTTCAACTTGAGATACCAAATTCATTTCTGTCGTTAAACAATGTCTAATTATATTAAAAAGTGAAATTGGATGGGAACTATATCTTTGCTGAAAAATTAATTTCAAAATTTATAAATTTTAATAAAAGAATCTATTAATATAGATTGATTTAAAATTTTCTTAGAAAATTTATATGCTTACTCTAAAGTTTTTAGCTGCTTCCAATAATTTTAATTTAGTCAAGAAAAGATCATCCGTTTGTATAGAAGCTGCTTTTATTTCCAATTCCTGTATAAGGGATTCAATAATATTTGCTATGTATTGTTCATACTGTGGATTATCTGAATCAATATCAGTCCTATAAAGACAAATTTCAATTTAATTTAAATTTAAGGTAATATTTGTATTTTGCTGTTTAATGCATATGTAATTTTATTTTTATACATACCACATTTTTTCCTCAATCCATGTCGATAAAAAGTGACGTACTTCAATTGGAAAATGATCACCATAAACTGAACGCACTTTCTGCAATGCGTCTGGGGGCAGTTGCTGCGCTTTTGCCCACAAAGCCATTGTAAATATTTCTTGAGCAAGCTGAAAAAATGTAAATATTAGGAAATTTTAAAATACATGAAAGCAGTCATTAAAATTGTTTATGAAATAAATGGAGTGTATTGATTCACAAAAGATCTATGTAGATAAGATTATTTTATTTATCATGGAACAATACTTCAAGGTAAAATTGTAAGAAATTCTAAGAGACATTTAAATTGAAAAAAATAAACATTGAAACAACTAACATATTCATCGGCTAAACCTAGAGTATACCAAATTACAAAAGATTTGTAAATGCGTCATTGTAAAAAATCGTAAATTTTATTTCTTATTTTTTTCTAACTTTTACAGACAAAAAAAAAACAGCTAATACAAAACGAACCGTAATCGACCAATCGGCAAACATGCAAAACTTGGTAAAGAAAAAATTTGCGCACAGGAAAAATTTCCATCTGCTTTCATTAGCATCGTGATTCGCTTATTTATCTCGAGCGGAATAAAATCAAACATTCGCGAGCTACACCGAAGAGGTCCAGCGCATAAATAAATCCGCTTTAACTTGTCTCCCTTTCTCCTCCGCTTCGATTTCGGAGTTCCGCACGGAATCTTAATTTAAACAAGCACGCGTGGCGCAATTTCGGGTGTCGATGCAAATTTAGCTCGCACGGATAAAAAAAAAATAAAAAAAAAAGAGTGTCGTTGCAATAATTCGAGCCGCCAGGAGTGATGGAGGTGCGCGCTAAAGAAGTCCTCGCTCAACTTTCCAGCGTCCGGAGTCGGAGCACTTCCGAGAATCGGTTGAAAATCGAGACAAGCGCGCCCGAAAAAAAACTTTCTCCCAGCTTCTGCACACGCACGCCCGTGCGACGATTACCGTAATGTGCCGAAAAAAGGAACTTATATAAAAAAAAAAATAAAAAAATTGCTGCAGGCACTCGCGAAATAATAATAATAATAAAAAAAGAACCTCGAGGGGGCAAGGAAGAAAGGTAAAGAAAGAGGAAGCGAGCGTACGTCTCAATTCCAAGGAAACGCGCGAAAATGCAGGCAGGCAAGGCGAGCGAGAGCTCAGGCAAGCGCGCGCGTGCGTTCAACGCGAGAAATGCCATTGGCATTACTAAGAAAAAGCCGAGCGCGCGCGAGGGAGAGAGAGGGACTATCGTAAAAACCCGAAGAATCTCACGTACACGCTCGCACACAGGCGCGCCTGGCACTTTGTGTACACGTATTGTATATACAGTCCGGCGCGGCGGGAGTGACGTCGGCGATAACGCCGCCGTCGTCGGAGACGGAACCCCGATCGCCGCGTGTTGCACACGGCTGCAATTGATGGTCGTATAAAAAAAAAAAAAAAAAACAACAAAAAAAGCGCAAGATCAACAGTACGCTAACGCCGCTGCCGATCGCGCGCGACCCGCTTCCCGTGTACCCCTGGCCGCTGGCCGAAAGCGATGAAAAAATAGTCTGGAAAAATGAGGGAATAAAGCTGACGCGCATTAAACGCACTCACCTTTCCGTCTAGTAGCCTCGGTCCGTCTGACCGTGTGGCTCCGCGCGTCCGTGCTCAGGCTGTCCTCCCGAGGGCGAACCTCGTCTCCCGTCGCGCGCGTCACTCTTCCGTCTCTCTTGCTCTCTATCCCCGTTTCTATATCCTGAGCGATCGATATCGATCGAGACCCGCGAGCGGCTGCTCGACGTCTCCGTCGGCGCGTCGCTGCCCGCACCTCAAGACGTCCGGGATCGGAGATACCGAGGAAAAGGAGGTGGAGGAGGACCGGCGCACACGCTCACTCTGGCTCGGCCTGCGTGGGGCGAGACGTCCGCGTGCGAGGATCTCGCGAACGAACATCGACTGGGGCTGTTTCGCTCAGCCCCAGTGTTAGATCATGTTTCGGAGCGACGACGGCGGCGGTGCGGGCGGACGGCGGCGGCTACAGTGGGCCGGAGCCGCGCGCGCAGCGGGAAGAGAGCAATTCCTAGAATTAGCCGTGCTGTAAGCGGCGGGAGCTCGCCGTGGTGGGGGCCGGATCACGTGACCCCGGCCGCAAGCTCGCTCCACAATGGCGATCGCACGGCGACACTGCGAGCTATGCGCTATGCCTGCAGGAGTGTGAAAGGCCAGGGGTGCGGATGTGTACTACCTGCTGTATTTTGGAGGGTCGGAGCTCTACGCGACAAGTGTTACTGTCCGAGCGATTTTAAAGCACTGCAAAGGTACAAATATATATTTTTTAATTTTGATTGTGTATTTATGTACTACGTTGTGACTTATATTTCACTTGAATCGTGTAAATTGCATTTTATTGTGTACCGATCGTACACTCGCTTAAATGATAATATATATGTCGCGTACGCGAGAAACATCGATAAAGCATGCATGTGTGAACATTAATTGAGAAAGAATTTCTTTTTGTTATGAACTATAGTTCATAACAAACATTCTTTTATCTTTTAATTGAAAATAAACAATTTGAAGTAAATTAATATGCGCAGCATTATTTCGTAATTGTTGGGGAAGTTTGTTTTCACAATTTATTTTAATGTACCAACGCATTACAAAGCATAAGAGTGAAAACAGGCTAAAATTTATATTCCTTTTTTATCTTATTAATAATAATTATATATTAATTAACGGAAAGTTATATTTAAATACAAAGCTCAGCTTCACTTTACTCCGTATGAAAAATGCTTTAAAGTAGTTAGATGTTTATTTTGATGTTTTTTTTAGGGGAGGAATTTAAGGATTGCATAAAAAAAAATATCGGTTTTCCGGGAAAAACGCAACAGGGGAGGAAAAGAAAAGCGCGGGTTCAATACTGTTGCAGAAGCGGTTTGATGCGCGACGGTGGTGCGCATGCGCGCGGGTCAGCGCCGGGAAAGCCCGAGTCTCGATGCGTGCCGTCGACGGGGGAGCGAGATGGACGTGGATTCGCGCGTTCGCCGGAGGAGAGGAGGTGCGAGTCGCGCCGGGGAAAAGAGCAAGAGGCAAGATAGTTTTCAAGGAACGACAATTACCCTTCCCCTCTTGCCGGCTCCCACATCTATACGTATATATCTCGCCGCTTGGAGCGAGTGAACTTGCATGGAGTTACACGTCAGGAACAGGACAGTAGGTATATAATATGAGTACAACACGCATATGCCCACCATACCGCTCCGACTCTACGCGACGAATGTGAATGTGTTTCCTGCTCTGCTGGGTACTTCAATAAAAAGCAGCGAGGCCTCGCTGCTGTGTGCACAGCTCAACACTTGCCCACAAATTCATATTTTTATCTATTCTATTTTTTTTTCTCTCGAAAGAAAGGGAAAGACAAGGAGAGCGTTAATTAATTTTTTGTTGGCGAAATGAGAAACGTTGTATTGATTTTAAATTTAATTTAAACTTTATGATCATTATGATACGCGGACACATTTGCATCTGGCTCAAATTTAATGTGCAAGTTCTACTTATTGATTGTTTTTTTTTCGCGCGCGATCAGCTTGCTCATCATTATATAATAGAGTCCACTAACTTTAGACCCCACGTGGGAGGAAAGTTAGTTCCAAATTTTATTTCTCCAAGGGAAATTAATTATCTTTATTATTAATCCATTTTTTCACTCGTTTCCTTTTTACTTTTTGTTTTTTTCTTTATTATTAATTTCACGTTTCCAATTGCATACTGGCTTTTTACACATTTTAATTGGTTTCCATATAAAATGAGAATTTAATTGTGGTTTTTAGTTACATAACTGAGCTTTTTTTAGTATAAAACTTTGATTGCAATTTATTTTTAAAAGTAGACATGTAACAAATATATGAATGTACAAATAAATTATTACATTTAATTATTGATTATATCTTCATATAAAATACAAAATAAATAACAATTGTATAAAATAGATTGTTAACACATCATTTAAGCTCTTAATACTTTCAAGTTCACAGACTTACTTCTTTTGTTCATATATTATAATTATTTTGTTCAATTATTTTCTATATTAATTTTTTAAAGTATAAACTTATAAAAATGTATCTTTTATAAAGTCTTAAAAATACTTTAGTCATCTTTAAGCATTTAACTTTTAGTATACTTAACAATTTTAATCACATGGAGATAAAAAGTTATTCTACTTAGTTAAGGCACAATGTGTGAGTATAATTTGAAGAGATATTTTTCAGTATTAGTGGAGGTGTTATTAAAGCTACAGCTCCAATTAAGTACGATGTTGAACTTCCAAGACTCCAAAAAGCTAAATAATAAATTAATTATCTTAATAAATTTTTTTGCTCATGGCTCAAAATAAAATTTTTTAATGAGAACATTAAGGATTTTATATTTGAATATAAATAATATAGATAAAGTTCAAAATGTTACTTACCAATAGAAGCTACTATTGGTCCACAAGCTCTTGCCAATGCTCCTAAAGATCGGAATATTCCTGTTATAATACCTTTTTGGTTTTCTGGTCCAATGCGGGTTACTAAAGTCATCATACATGTAACAACCATTGCAGTTGCTACAACATTTATTTTTTATTAAAACCAAAATAACAGTAAACTATTCAAGAAATACTCTTTTAAATTATTAAAATAAGTATACTTACAAACGGCAAACAGGAAGATTCCAAAATAAAGCATTGCTACATTCTTAGCTATTCCTATACATACAAATGATGGAATAACAAGCCACAATCCCTAAAAGTAAATATTTGATTTAAAATTATAATTATTAACTTTTTCATTACATATGATACATACCAATTCTGTTATTGCTTTGGTTTTATGCTCTGGAATTCTTCTCACCCAACCACCTTGCAAAACAGCCATTGTTGTACCTATACCTAGGAACATCCAACCTTGTTGCATCCTGGTAAAACCAAATGAGTAGTGTGTTAGGAATGTCAATGTGAATTCCAATCCACTGTATATAAATAAATAAATGAAATAGGATCGCCCCAAGATCCTAAGTTTGTGAAGTTCTAAAAAGTAATACAAATAAAAATTTTATTTTAATTAATGTTTAGCAAAACAACTTGATTTTTATAAAAGTTTTTTACCTGATCTAGTTAAACCAGAGACACCATTAAATTGAAATAAATCCTTGGGATTAATATAAGTAAAGGCACCTGAGATTCCATTTACAAGGGATTTTGCTCTACTTTTTAAAGGCAAACTTTCTTTCATATTGATTGCAACATAGAACAAATCGCACATTGATAAAAAAAATGCAAACATTGCTGGCAGTGCATACCATTGGCCTTCTCTGCTTCCTACTGACATTTTTGCAAACATTGCACCAATCATTGGCCCCAATACAAAGCCCACAGAAAAAGCTATACCAACTAATGCCTGAAAAAATATTGATATTGTACTTTTAAATTATACATAAAGTTAATAAAATCATATTTTCAGTTACCATTGCTCTTCCTCTGGAGGCTGGAGAAGTAACATCACTGATAATTGCCATGGATAAGCTGACATTACCCTTGCTGATACCACCAATCATTCGGGCAATAATAAAGAGACCAAAGTTACTGGAAAGTGCCCACAATAAATAGGATAAGGCAATTCCAGTGAGACAAAGAATCATAAGAGGTTTTCTTCCGTAAACATCTGACAATGCTCCAACAATTGGAGAACCAAGAAACTGAAGGAAAGAATACATGGAACCCAAAAACCCTATACAAGTATGTAAATATTATTTTATGAATTAAGTTTACATTATAACATTAATAAAGACATACCTCCAAATAAAACGGAATTTACATTATCCGGTGCATTTAGAAAAGAACTTAATTTCTGAATTTTATTTAGAACAATGGAGTACAGTCCCTTGCCATTATCCACATGTTTATAATGATCAAGTAAGGCAGGAAATAAAGGCAGTATCATGGTGAAGGCCAATAAATCCAACAGCAAGGAAATAAAAACCACTCGCACTGTCTTTGTGTCATCTTTATTCTCGTTCTTCTTTACTTCCACTCCATTAGCCACTATGGCAGTCATGGTATCAGCAATACAGTTTGTACAAAATAATACTTCTATATTTGATATTTAAATCATTAAGGCACTTGTTGATTCTCTGTTAAGAATTAAAAATAGAAACTATGTATATATCTCATAATAGATTTAATGAAAGACTACTTATATTTTGATAAAAATATAATGAAGTACCTGCTGCCTTTGGTCATCTGGAATCCCCTGAGAGTTGATTAAACGTTTGCATAGTTGAGCACTTCCGATAAGTGATCAGATACCACACTGATAAGTCAAAATCCGCTACTTTTGAGGATATGCTTACTTGCAAAGAGAAGATACCGCCGCACTTTCTATTTGGAACGGCAGCAGTGCCGAGAAGTCTCGTGGCAGCAGAATGACAAAATGTGAGCTTTCATTCTCGCACCGTCAAGAGTGAAAGGCCTCTTGATTTAACCTATTTTCTCCCCCATCATGCGCGCCATAGTCTATAGTTGCAGCCCCTCCGTGGAGGCATACTTTCACGTGTTTCGCGATCGCCACGAGGACGCTTTACCGTCTTACCTGTATAGATATACTCTCTTTGTGTACACCTGGGCGTGTTTTGATACGAATCAGCTGTTCGATGCACAGTCGGTAAAGAAGTGAATATATTGCAGTATCTTAAAAAAAGGATCCTCTCTTTAAAAAAAGGATGGCAGGATGTTGTGAAGTATTTTAACACGCGATTTTATTGGAGCGTGGGTATATCCGGTTATATGGCGCTGAATTTACAAATCTAATCTCAAAAATTTTAAATACGACTGAAAAAAGTGGTTGGATTTTGCTAGTAATGATTATATTGTAGTATTGTGATTGCACTAAACGGATTTATTTTAGATTCGAAAAATACTTTTATTTCATATGAATATTAAATTTTATATTTAATTTCTCTAAGTAATCACCGGTGATTACTTAAAGGCCTTTAACTAACAAATTGATTCTATACTTTTGATCAATTTGTTAGTTAAGGAATGTGTGTTTTATATACAACTGCAATCTTCATGAAAATTTAAGATCTTAAAATTATTGTATGTAACTCTTTACTAATTCTAATTCTTGCAATTCAGTATAAAAATAGGCTTAAAATATGTTCATTAATTGTAAAACTATTGAAAATAAAAATGTACCTACCACTTTCGTAAAATAATAAACAATTTTGTTTACAGGTAGTGAATTCCACGTGCAACACCACCTGCAATGGTACAGCTGCTCCAAAATTTAAAATCGCCTATCGTATCGACGGAGTTTCTGATTTTCATTCATAAGTTTCTACTTTGCCCAAATTCCACCAGATCGCGTTCTCTTTTCTAAACGCAAAAAAATTCTGCGTCCGTCTATTACTGTAGCCACCAAAAATTGAAACTATGAATTTACGCTATTTCGGAGCCAGTAAAAGTTTAAAAAAAATACCGTAGAATAATAACTGAACACTGAAGAATATATTTTGCTCAACAGGAACGACATCGTGCTGCTGTTCTTTGGTACTTCGGAGCTCGCCAGTGAAGCGAAAAATAATCCTGAGAGAGCCAGAGAGAGGGAGAGAGAACGCGAAGGGCACACCCGTGTAGCATTATTATATACACTTTCTGCTGTGCGTCGTGAACTTCCGGCGCACGAGGCGAGAGGAGAGGCGAACGCACACAGCTTTAGCCCACTTCCTCGACGAACAAAGATCTTTACAAAGTTCTCCTCGAACTATAACGTCAATCTAAGAGCGAGAGAGAAAGCCTCTATTTCTCTCCCTCTGAGAGAGAACCGCTCGATCGCTTTGAAAAGCAATGCAATTTAATACTGAGAGCGTCTTTGCTGAATCGCATGGGTTAATGCTTGCGCTCGTACGCGCAGATGTATAATTTTTATAAGCAGACCACCTTTGTCCGAAGTATACTATTTTTCTGGTATGAGATTTTTTGTTTATTGTTTTCTTGTAGTTTTTATTAGTTTAAGTGTCTACCGCTGTACGAAAAGCTTTCAATTAGTTCTCAATTTATCAGTTATCAGCGTTATTTTAGCTATATGTTCAAATTCAATAATCAAAATTTTAATTTATTTTAAGTTGACCACTAAAATTTTAGCTAAATTGGTCAATTTTCGAATTAGGTCCATTAGATATTCAAATTAATATTTTTATATCAATTATCAATCCATAATATTTTGCTAGAAATTACTAGTTTCCAATAAACATTCACTATTCAAGGAAACGATACCTATAACTAATATAGCGGATGGTTACACATGCAGAAGTATTTACTATACATTAATAAAGGGAAATAAAATTCTACTCAGAAAAAGTAACAATTGTTTGTTTCAGTCTTTTAATAGGTAGTCTTCTACTACCATATACGAGCGAATATGAGTGAAAGAAAGGAGAAAATTCGACAAAGGAAAATATCTTTATTCTCAATTATTAAGCATCTTCCTCATCAATAATATATCGAAAACATTGCATAACGAGAAAAATTATATCGATTCCAAAACGTTGTCTGCCCTTGATATCGTGCTGAAAAAATCTCGCTGACAATGCAGAATGCGGCATTTAGAAATTCGTTACACGCACCCGATACTTGCGCGCACGCGTGAGTTGCCCGCGGCGCCCGTAGGTATACCTGGGATCTGATTTCGGATCGCGCGATTTCTCGCCGCGGCAAATGATGTAAATGAGGCGCGGACCAAGTTTTCTTACCGGGACCCCCCGACTTATACCGTTACGGGATTTTGCACACACGCGTCCTCCGGCCTCTTTGTGCCCGGTGCTGCAGGTCGCTTCTCTTCAAATTTTTTGTCTCTCTCTTGGAGTATTTCATTCTCCCGATCGAATGTAGGTATAACGTTTGCACCCGGGAGCTCCTCAATTTTCCCGGCGCAGCAAACGGGATACCTGCGCTTTCTCGAGAGGAAAATTTTTTCCATATGAATTAATTTGAGCTCATTTTTTTCAGTCTCGTGCTCTCTAATACCGAGGTCCTGAATAATGTTTACGTAGATTTTTTATCCTGCTTTTTTTGTTACAGTGAATGATCGCTGAGAATTTCGATGTCGCAATGTAATTTAAATAGATGCATCTTCGAAACTCGAACGCTTTTTTAATTTGATCTTGTTTGCTTCTATTTAGTTTTCTATCGGAACATAATAGTTTAAGGTAAAATCAAAATAAGATTTTTGCATTATTATACAATAATAATTTTAATTATTTTTTATTATTGCTTCAATAAAAAGTAGTGCAATTTTATAGTTATACGTAAAATTGTTTACTTTTTTTAAACTCTTATCGGCATCTGTTTCCTCTGTCTTCATAATATTTTCTGTAATCAGGAATAGAATTTTAGTGCAAATAATTATATAATACTTCTGTTTTACAGGAATTTACGGTTTCAATTTGGAAGCAGCCCAACAACAGTGTTCGCCTATTCTATGCGTTTGAATTCATAACCGTTTGGACTAGTTAAACTTGACTACAGCGAACTTTTTTACGCACCCTAGCCACTCGAGCGTGAGGTAGTGCATGTGCAGCTTTTTTCGAAGAATCCTATTTTCGTAGAGGGTAGCTAATGTGGAAGGTACACCAATTATTATTTTTATCCCTCAGCTATATTTTAAAACATTCGATAGAGAAAATATACACTAATTTAATGTTTTTACAAATAGCAATAATACTTCATAAACATTTCGTAATTCCCGCCTCTGTAAAAATAAATAAGTGAAATTTGACTAAAATAAGTGAATAGTCACTTATTCCACGTGAAAAATCTTCGAAAGATATTTAACGTGAAATAAGTGACTATTCACTTATTCTAGTCAAATTTCACTTATTCATATTTAGAGGGGCTTTACATCTTGAATTCAGTAATTATTCACAGTCATTAAGAGCAGGTGTAGTTGGATAAAATTCAAACCTTGCATTTTTTAACAGACATCGAAAATTTAAAGTGAGCACATTGTTGAACCATCGTCACTCTCAAAATATTTCAAAAAGTAACCTGCACCAACAAGCGAGAAATTTTTTTTACTGAAAAAGTAAACATTAACTCGTTATTCCGCGCCACAAGGCGTGCTTCCAAAAAATCGTATATACAATCAAACCTACGAAAAGCATAATGAGGGGCATGTGTTCTTAAAACAGCCACACCTCCGCTCTCTCCCTCAACGAAAGCAGACGCGTGCTGCGTGCACTTTTTTACCTTCCAAAAGCGAGTGCAAGGGAACGCGAGCGAGCGCGCCCGGTGCCTGGCATTCATTTCCTCGCGCGCCGGGCCACCGCGCTCAATAAAGCTCCTCCTGGGGCATTTAAGAGAGACAGCGCGGAAAGCGAGCGGGCGGCCGAGCGAGAGACGTGGTGGGAGGGAGAGGAGGGCAGGTGGCTATATATCGCGGCTTCAATTTTCGAGGAGGGAGGAGAGGGCACAAGCTGGGGCCCCGATGCGCTTGCCATCTGGGCCCCGAAAGGACCTTCCATACGGCCCGCGCGTGCCCGCGTCGCCAACGCGAGCGGCCGCAGCCGTCTCCTTGCTGCATGTCGGGGCCCTCGCCGTAGGTATGACGCGACCGGGCCACTTTTCTCCCGAAGCGAACGCGTGCGCCCGACTCGGAGATTCGGATCTCGTCGCGATGCCATTATAAACGGAAGAATGCTTTCGGTTGCGATGCTTGGATTTATACTTGATTTTTCTTCAGTTCTGCGGCTAGTAAGCCAAAAACACTCAATTGACATTTATAAAATGTTTTTATAAACTTCAGTTGAGTGAAAACATTACTGTAAATGTCAATTGAGTGTTTTTGGATCATTTTATGATGTTTTCAGAAAATGGTTACGAATATTGGAAATGACCGAAAAATCAATATTGGTTTAATATTGGTCCAATATTGGTTTTTCAGTCATTTCCAAT
>JAWWEN010000048.1:591560-606105 GCA_035582955.1 Sycophila texana
TGGAAATGACCGAAAAAGCAATATTGTTTTAATATTGGTCCAATATTGGTTTTTCATTCATTTCCAATATTCGTAGACATTTTCTAAAAACATCATAAAATTATCCAAAACCACTCAATTGAAATTTATAAAATGTTAAAATACGGAAGTTATCACTTCTGTCGAGGGTCCCGAGACCCACACCTTTTTTTTATATGTTATTTTTAGTATACAATACTTTCAGCTTTATCTGGTATTATGCTTTTGTATTCATTTTATTTTATTTTATTTTATAGTTTTATAACAATATGTTTATCTTTTAATTGCATCTTAAACAACTTGTCCGACCTATTATTTATTGTCACTATAAGTTACTCCAATTCCTGCGTAGTCTGTGAACTGGACTATGAAAAGTATAATTCGAGAACACCTAGTTTTGACTACTAATGCATCTGCATTTCTTAAATTATAATTAATATAGTTATTTAGTTTTTATAATGGCAATACATTTTTTTCCTTTGTTGCGTCATGTAGTATTGTATATTGTAGATGCAATGCATGAAAAAGTAATTTTTAGATGCACCTTCTCGCCGCTCATAAATGATAAAAAGTGCAATATTTATTTTTCATTATTATTAAAAAGAAACAGACAACCTCGGAAACAGACTGAGATGCAAAGAGCTTCGCTCATTGACAAAACATGAGATCCCGCGACACATCGAATGAAAGAGAAATCAGCGCTTAATTCACGCACCTTAGCCATACGCGACCTGGATGCGTACTATACTGAATTCTATTTTTTTATTACGGGCATGCAGGTGCTGTAGGATCACTCGTTCATCCGAGTGCACTTTTCGCGACGATGCAACGCACGTAATGATATTGCATTACTGCGAAGCGTACATTAATCACACATTGCAAATAAGAATGCGATAAAAAAAATAGATTTAGAAGAATATAAATTTTTTTAAGTTCCTTATGGTAGGATTTTTATTGGAGTATTGTTAGTTAATATACTATTTGATTGACAATTTTTTTTAGAACTTAATTGGCTGACAAATGTTTTTTTTCTTCTGTTTCAGGAACGGGTATTCACAGATTGCAGTTAAGGATTCTCAAGCAAAATCTCGAGAATTGGAGATTTCGAAAGGGGCATAATGACAGAAGAAAAGTAAAACGGATAACGATTGTCATTAAATTTCGAAAACGTCACGCAACCTATAAAAGCAAGTCGTTCGATATACATTGTATTACAAAGTATAACCGCCTATTCTCGTAAAAATTTATCGCTGACGAGAAAAAAAAAAGGGAGCAAACCCTAGAATGTGCTTTAGAGGTCGTATTGTACTGCGAAAATTAACGACACTACGCGCGCCGTTGGATCCTCAAGCTCGTACCTGTCCTCATCAAATTGCGATTCTGCGCCCCTCGCCTTACTCGCTGTGAAAGCGAGAAAAGTGCGTACGCCGTACAAAAGGTGAAAACGGACCGTCGACGTGCCACGAGGGAACTCCCCGCGTGTATCCATGCAATATTGAATGGGAAGAAAATCGGCGATTCAAGTGCGGCGAATAACAGAGCCCTCGGAGCCATAAAACCTATAAAAGCTGTCACGCGCTTCGACTCGTAGCGTTGCCAAATTTACGATCGCTCCCTCTCTCCCTGCTCCGAACAGTGCCGAACGCAAACACGCGCAACAGTTTCGAACGGGCCCGTGGACCCATTGCCGCCGCTTGGGCGCCCAGGTGCATATCTTGGCGCAAGTGGGTACTGTGCGGCTATGCAAATCCGATGAGCGCAAAGTAGGAGAATGTTCGTCTCGAAAATTGGAAAATATTCCTGGAAGAAACGGACCAAGGAAGTGCCCAAGCGGCAATGAAGACAAAGAAGAATTTTCCGGAGGCCGGCTGCAACGTGCAGGTACCTCGACCGGGAACCCGACTTGGACGGGTCCACCCGGCCCTACCCGCAAACACCGGCTACAGGATTAAATCTGGCACGTATACCTCTTCGACCGGTTGTCTCGAGGGTTGTTCCAAAGAATAAGCTATCAACGACTTAGTTGAGAAAGCCAGCGAGAAAACCGACGAGTGACTCCAACCCCCCTCGTACGTATACTCATATTTTTTATGACCTAAACTATGCAAATATTTCAAAAGTATAATGTGAGGTTTAATTTTTACAATTTATTAATACTTTTTCTCTTTAGTTTACCTTTTATCTTTAAGTAGAAATATACATGGAGCAACTGTTTGTACATGAATGTTTTATTGAAGCATTGGAATATTGAATTATTAATACTGTTTAAAATAAAAAACAATCTCACTTTTATATAAAGAAAAGTATTTAAATGAAAGTGTGAATTATCTTTATTATCATCTTTAAAAATCATGCGTAATACAATTAAATTGTCTATTTTATTGACAATGTAAAATTAACCATGTTTAAGAAAGTAAAAATACCGTGTCACCAAAATTAATGCAAAATATTTTTCAATCAGATCCACGATTGCACGAGCAAGAAGAAAAAACGTCAAGCAACAACAGCAACAGCAGCAACAAGCGCTACACCTTGATGGCCCGCGCGTGGCCCGACCAAAGCTGCACAACCTGGCTAACACAAAGAAAAAGGGAAGCGCACGAAGGCGGGAAATGGCAGCCGAGATAAAGAGAGTTCGCCCGAGGAAAGAAGAGAAAAGGGAAGGGGAGGACTTCGAGGAGAAAAGGTGGAAGACGAAGAAGAAGGAGAGGCAAGCGCGCGCGCGCGCGCGCGTGGCCGAGCAACCGACGTTGGGCAGATGCGTCCTGCAAGCAGCTGCTGTCCTCCTACAAGTGGTGCTCAATCATCCCCTTCCACAGGCCATGCGTAGGTACACATACGCGTTTCACGTACAAAGGATCAGCCACGCGTCGAGGAAAAGGCGAGTCGCGTGCCACGGCTGATTTTCCGTTCCGTCGAGAGCGAGGGTGGCCGTCGCCGTAAACAAGCGCCGAGTCCTTTTCCGTAAGAGTCAGTGTTTTTTTAGGTGGTTCTTTCACAAGGAGGAAGCGGCTTTTAATTATGCGCTGATGCACGGCAAGGGGGTTGACGAAGGATTTCCTGTTTTTCTCTTTGTCTTTTCAGTGGTTAGGTGTTGCTGTTCGTGGTTAATGATCGCGTAATAAAGGGTAGTTATCTTCCCTTTTTTTTCTTCGTTTCACTATACGCAGTGATGAAATGCGGAAGTGCATTTTAAGTAATTGGTATATCGATGTTTCATAAAGTATACACTTTCAAATATTATTTTAAACTTGTAATTTTATATTTTATTTACCTACAGACCTATTGTTACGTTCAATAGGATTGTGAGTTCTCCTAAAATACTTGAAATTTCATTTAAATTCTACAAACCTTCTGGTTTAAATGTTTCTAATCTAATCGCAACATGCACACGTAGATTGGGTATTATTTATTTTCAACGCCGTTACCGCTCGCTTAAACTAACAGATAAACCTCACTTTATCGATCACTTTAAATTTGTCGTCATGAATTTCCTGCTAAGTTCGTCTACATGAAAAAAGTTAGAATGAAAATAGTATTCGGAAAGTCTAAAAAATTGGATGCAAGCAGAGTCAGGAATAATTGATCCTTGACGGTGACAAATGTCTGTACGTGCCTGCAACACCGGCGTTGAGGACACTCACGAGATTGTTATGCACGTGCCAACCCGTTCTAGCGTCAGCTGACAGTTCGTCTCCGTGGCTGTACTTAGCCGTGCACTATTTGTTCATTACAAAATTCAGCGGTGCTTTTTCTTTATCGCGTGTCGAAAAGGTATAGAACTTGCAAAATCCTTCCGAAATCTGTCCTCTTATTCTATATACAGTCACGTCTAATACTATAAAATACTAAATGTAAAAGTCTGACTCGTTTATAGATTTCTGAAACTAATGAATGGATTTTCAAAGTCATTGTGAAAATAATTTTTAAAATTCTTTATATTGTTTAAATATAACATATAACAAATTTTTTATTACATTGTCGTAGAGATTGGTACTCATTGGAGTCATCGAAAGCAGTTTCCACGTCTGAGTTTCTAGCCGTCAATTATCCATCTACTGGCAGCATCCAACAATGCTTAATTTTCCTCACAACCCTTTTGGCCTCACGACCACGTCAAAGTGGACTTGTCAGGACTTGTGGCCCAAAATCCTATCTCTTGCTGAATTGCTCAATGAGCATTTTCCGAAAACCTTTCCGAATAAAAAATCTAACGAGCCTTTCAGAACGACGATCATAACAATTATCGATCCGAGCATGAGTGAACAAAGAACGACAATGGATAGAATGGAACTACCGTCATATAGAACCATCAGAGCGTGTGATGATTCGCTTTAGCTCCGAGTGTTTCAGTCCCGCGATTAGAGCGAATGATCGCAGTGGTGCTGGATTCGATTTTCCTCCTCCTTTGTTGCCGCTAATAAAATTCGGGTTTCCGCACCCCTTGCGCACATGCGATCCACGTTGCGCCGTATACGTTTCCTAACGTACAGGAACGCGGCAAGGGGATCCTGACAGGAGTGAAAACGAATCCGTAATGTTTATACCTATACCAGCCTGAATGGTGAATGCATAAACAATGCAATATAACGAGCTTATTAAATTGTATCTCATTGTCCAGGTTTGTGTACGTAATATTACTGGGCGAGTCGCGATACTTCATAATCCCTGTTGTTTAACTGAGACTAATTTGAAGGGTTAATGAATTATTTATAGTACGATTGTCTAGCAGGTTACGAATCCAGGTGAAATTTAAAATCTGTGACTATCGTTTGGGAAGTCGTAAGACGGCTCTGTATTATGGTGGCTTTATCGAGTTCATTAAGTCTGGTTCTGACAATTAAGCCTGTCTTTTACATTTTGTTATTATTCTGAAAATGTTTGTGTTAAAAATGAAACTACAAGTCTTCATAGATTGTACTGCAAAGTACGAAAAAAAGTCGTACAAAATACTGAGCGTCCGTGTAAAAATAATATTTCCGAGCGAACGAAGAAACTAAAAAAGCCCAGGATTTCAAATAAATTGCATTGCTCTCTTAATGTACGAAAAAGAAAGAAGCAGCAGATCAAAATTCCACGAACACCGCCGTCGCGCAAACTGCAAGAAAAACAAAGGCATAAAGAACGCCGGTGCGGAGCCACAATTAAAATCTCATAATCGTCCGGAATAAAGCTGGCAGAAGGCAAGCAATAAAGAAAAGCTGTATTCCGAATCGGAGCATGGACGAGTTGACTCCCGCGTCGATGGGGGCAAACGTTTTCCTCGTTAAAAAAAAAAAAGTGTCGTCGCGTTTTTGCGTTACGTCTTCGTTTATCTTCGATACAGAAGAAAAATTCGATGCGCACCGACTGACGAGACCGTTATAACACGGTATCCCTTTTATTCTTGCGCGCGCGTTAATTACAATAGTGTCGCCCGAGCGGAGTAAGTATCCCGATACTACTGTTCCTCGCCCTTATGTCCCCCATTTTTTCCTCTCCGTCTCTTGCGAGATGCCGGGGAGAAAGGAAAAGAATAGAAAGAAAGAAAGCGGTCGGTCTCTTCCTCCTTTAGTCGGAGCTTGCACATGTTGTGACGAGTAGTAGGTAGTACACGGGTGCAGCGTATATAAACTCGAAAAAAGGAAGCCGTGGAGAGGGAGAGAAGGTGGGAGAAAATCCGAGACAGCTGATACACTTTTTGGCGGGCTTTTTACCCCAAGCGCGTTCGAGTCGTGCGAGATGCGGCTCACAAAGAGGGGGACCGAAGGGGCAAACCGCGCGTGGAACTTGGTTTGGACGTTGCGGCACAAGTTTGGAGAGATTTGTTGGGTGAAGCTCGCTAACGTTAATTTATTGAGGCTGGTACATTTCAGTACAGGTTGCAACTCGCCGACTCATTTGAAAATTCTAATTTTGAGCGAGGGGTCATTTTTTACTTTTAAATCTAATTCTCGATCCATTCTTTTTAATTCAACGGTTGTTCGTTTTAGCGCGCCATTATTTTATAATATTAATTGCTGTAGGATTCAGATTTTTGAAAAATTATACTACATTCGAACGTTTTGCATTTTTTAACTTTATAATATTTTTTATCTTGTATTTTTGTATGGAAATATTAACGGGGTGCAATAATTGTTAGTCTCCAGCGTTTAAATAACGGTGGCCAAACGAATATTACTACTTTGATACTGCATTGGTGTATTTACAAATCACGTACCCTCATCATGTGTTTATAATGAAAATCAGAAGAATTATTAATTTACTAAAGTCAATTCCATTAATTAAATGTAGTAGAATTTCATTTATTGAAATTGAAATTAATTAAAGTGCGTACTAAAAACATATCAGTATGAAATTGCTCGCAAATACATCTAATTAATAACAAATAAGCAAACATGAAATTTATTTACTTTTATTTTATTTATTTAAATATAATTGCATTTGAGCATTGCCCATTACAATTGATTGATCCATACACTTTAACTCATACGATATATAAATCAAATCAACACCAATGACAATAAACCATGAATTGATGTTAATATAAATTCCTTTTAAGAAAATTAAATAACGTTTATAAAATCCGATATTTTTATATTACATTTTTATTTATAAATTTAAAAAATTACTCGTTTTAAGAAAATTATTTTTTTGCAGGATCCAGAGGTGAACAGAAACTGATCGTCAAGGCCACTGGCGACTCGTGCCGCAGTGGTGGTTGTGAAGCGAATAAGAGGAGACTCCAGAACAAGGGGAAGATTTTTGGGAGTGTACACACCGACAACAACGCCAATGGGGATGGAAAATCCAGAACAGGGGGAAAGTTCGCCCTAGCTAGATGGCCTCGTTTCGTCGTGGCTAAGCAAGAATAAAAGAGCAGGCCCTCTCTTTCTCCCCCTGGCAGCCCCCACCCCGGGCCATGCGGCCGCCGGCAGAGGAAGAGCCGGGCCCAAAAGGAATAAAGAGGCGGGACACCTGGCCGAGAGCCGCAGTTTGCCTCCGGTCGACCAGCCGGTCTCTCGTCCCTTCTCTCCGCTCTGCAGGCTCGCCTCCATTCTCGACTCGGCGACACTTCGTCCTTCCTGGCGCAGTAGCTCAACCAGAACGAAATTTCGATCGCCATTCGTGGAGAAGAAACGCTGAAGACCGCTTTCTTCGTGTGCGACATCGTGGGCCAATCGTTCGACTATTCACCACTGAAGATTCATCAAAAGTTTAGATAACGAAGCAATTGGACATCTAAAGTTTGCAGTGATTTGTGCTTTCCACGCGCCGGTGTTCTATAGCAAAGCGATGCAGCTCCTGTGCTCCAAAATTTCGGTCGCTACCGTTAAACGAAAGAAGGGACCTGCATTTGCAATCCGAATGCACTCCCTTTGTTAAACTACTGCGGTTTCAGTAATTCTGGAGGTTGAAGATAAAAAGATCGGCAATTCTTATATGTAAATGCGTGGACACCAGGCGTGTGTGTGTGCGCGCGCGCGTGTGTAAGAGACGCACCCAAGATCATTCGTGCGTGCAGCGACGGCGCAACACCAACGCTCGTGCTCGCGGAGAAGAAAAAAGATTGAAACAGAGGAGGCAAGGTACAAAAGGAGCAGAACCATGGACGATGAGACTTACGGGAAGGAGGAAGTACCGAGCTACCTGCCCAATCTGAAGAAAGGAAAATAATTGCAATGCAAGTGTTCGTTTGTCCAGGAGACAAGGAAGGATGTTGCCATCTTCTTTGTTTCGAGCAGATGCACCACGTAACGTGAATGCAGTAAGCAAAATATAGCATTTTTAATTCAAAAGGTCACGGCTGGATGATTTTTGAAAAAGAAACGATTCAAATAGAAATTGTTATTTGTTATAGAAACAAAAATAGATTGTGATGTCATAGATTCTTACGTGATAATACTTTTTCAATCATCTTTCCAATGTGTATCATCTCGGAATTTGCATAACAATTTTTAAGGTAACAGATTCTATCATACTACTATGCAATTTTTTTTATAAATTATTATATATATGACGCAATTATTTTTATTTACTATTTATTATTTTAAATTTTACGTAGTTCATTATGAGGGAGGATAAGTTTTTAATATAGTAATTGGCTCTCCTTCTACTGATTTTAAATATAGCTATTTTAATTATTTTGATTGTATACATGCATGCGATTTGTCCATACCTTTCGTTTTTTTTTTTTAAGAACTACTTGAAAGTAAAAACTAATTCTGTAGAAAAAGGCTTTAAATTTTAAACTTTTATTTCTTAATAAAATTAGTACGATAAGTATTTGAATAGCCGTTTAAGAGTAATATCATTATGATGGTCCGTAAATAATAAAATTAAATTTGTACTTAAAATGACTACGGTATAGTTAACACTATTATCTTGTCTATCACATATATAGCGTTGATGTAGCAAGTTCGACAAAGAGGCCCGTACATACCTAACGAGCGTGGAATGTGTTAAAATGCTGTATAGCTACTCTAGCTACATTGTACACATAACCGCGCTTCAAATCAAGCTCTTCTCGGTCGAATTCGAGCTCTTCTTCCAAACTTTTTCTTTTTTTTCTTTTGGTCCCTGTTCAAACTCAAATTTCAAGTACGAAAGGTGACCCTGTTATTGTTTCACCTGAAATTATGATTGACTTTTCATCCCAAATAAACATGCGCGGAAATATTTTGAACATATTTATGTGTATTGAATTTTTATAATCTCGAGTAACGAATTCAAAACGCGCTACAAAATGTATTCAACTACTATTTAAGTATTCTTCAGTTCATTGCAATGTTTCCTTTGAATGTAATTTATAAATAAATATTCAAAAATCTCCCACGGAAAAAGAATCCAACATAATTATCCTTTCTTTTTTCAGCGACAGAGCAGTCGTCGATTTCTTTGTTCCGATACAACAACGAAACGGATTTGAAACATCTGTCGAAAGAAACCGATAATCAATCCATTGCAACTTGCAGAGCCAAATCATTCAACGGAAAGTGAAGTCTATTATTTAAATTTAAGTGAAAAAATGCTCTATTTACACCAACAAGTAGTATAGGAAAAGCTTCGAAAACAGAAGACTCGCAAAAAGCACCAGCAGCGACAAAGGAAAATCATTTGGCGAAAGAAAAAAAAGGCCGGCCGTTCTTTCGAGTGTGGGGCTAATAGCGTGATTACGGCGCAGTTACGAAAAACATCCCCCTTCACTTCTCGGCTGCACGGCCTGGGGTTGTCGACGGTGGGGCCGCTCGCGTATATACCTATCGCGGGGAGAAAAGCCGACGACGCGCGAGGGGGGAAAAGCGCGCGCTTAGGTGCGATTCGCTGGAGCGACAGGCGGTGAGTAATCGTAGCCGTGGGGAGGGGCGGCGCGGAGCGGGGATAAAGGGAGCGCGTGGCGCTCTTCTTAGCACACTTTTCGGGCACGTCTTCGGCGGTGAAGGTCTCGCGCGCGCGGGATCACTATTTCTTCGCTCTTGTTCAGTGACAATCGATCGACTTTACCACATTAGACTCCTGATTCTCACGTGTTGCCTATGACTGCAGTACATCAACGTTTCCTGTTGTAAGGCTTAGTTATTTCGGGACAATCCGACGGGTCACACGAAAATTGCAGCTTTGTCCTTGGTACGTATTTCATATCGGTTTGTCGCTTGTTACGTCGCTTTATGTCACGTTGTGTTGTGAATTTTTGCGTCCTAATGGCCGCGGATGAGCGAAAATAAAGCAAGATTAAATGTTCAGATTTATTGGTTTTTCGTGGGGACGATCGTTTGGACCGTTATAAAAAAAGCCGGCGTTTTGCTATTTGCGCTGGCGTGCGCGATTCGCTCTCCAGCGGCTATACACGCGCGCGTCGTTTCCCAGAAAAATCGTCCGGCTTTTGTTCCCTTCTCTGTTTACGTGCGGTCGAACGAAAGCTGCTGTGGCGAAGAAAAAAAAAAGAAGGTTCGCGCTCAGGCGGCATACCTAGTTTCATCCCGCGATAGTTTTTTCTCAGTCGAGAAAGCCCCGGCGGCCCTCAAATAATAGGCCCCGTGCACACGCGCGTATGATTTGTGATTCGAAGTAGAAACGAAAACGAGAGGAGAGCGAGAGGAGGAAGAGTAGAGCCGGCGTTTTAGAGGCTGGCCCGTTCAAGGCCACGTCGCGTGTGCTCGCTCCTCGCGAAACAACGGAACCGAAGGAAGCCTTCCTCGGCCTCCAGATACTAGCCTCCGCGCGGGTGTAGGATCTTCGCTTCCCTCCGCTTCCTTTTTTTCCTCTTTGTTCTAGCGCCGGTTCGATCGTTCGATTCACTCCCGTGGTCCCGTGGCTCTCTCGTACTTTACTGTTGTTATTACCGCAGTGTCTGTGCACAGCGACAAGTCTCTGCGCACAGCTGCCTCAGTCGGAACTGAAATAAAGTTATCCATTTATCCCCTAATTCAAACCTCCTCACTCCTATCTTGCTCGCTCTCTTCATCTCGCGTGATCTTTTTGTCCCTTTTTGCCGCCTCTCGCCGCTTCTCTTCCACTTGCTTTCCCACTCTTATGTGCGCACCCGTGCGCCTCGTCTCTTTTTATCGTCTCCCCATTCCATTTGCTCTCGGCGCTTGAGCGCTTGGCCCGACGAGCCGCCTCCTTCGATCTATTCGTAAAGAACTAGTAGTCGCGTACACGTGGTCTTCTGTAGGGCGTCTACAGCGTATTCCTCCGGTCGCGCTCGCACTCAACAAAATCCACAGTCGGTATGTTGCGGATATAAAATTTTTGAAAAAAATAAAAGCAAAACAACAAAGAAAAGTGTAAGCGTCTCATCTGTTTTTTTTTCTTTCAGCTGCTTCTGTTGCGTGAGCGGCGTGCCTCTTGTTTTGCGAGTTCACGAGCGAAAAGAAAGCCGAGTGCGTGCTTGCGGTCTCTTCACATGTTGCTTCGTTGCAGTGAGAGAAGAATCACCTCGAGAGATAAACAGCATCGGCAACTGACAACGGACACCTTCGACGATCAGTAGACGCGAGGACGGGAAAGGTAACAAGTGTTCTTACTCTAGATCATCGGCCGCTGAGCACAAAGAAGAGAAAAGCATCGCCTTTTTGTTGCACGAAAGATAGGTCGAGATTGGTGGCAATGTTTCGTAAAGGCTTCTTCCTCAATATTGCACTTGTCCCGGCCTATCGGAATGCATGAATTTCAACCAGGAAGAATTGCAAAACCGACGTTTAAAAGAAGATCGACGACGCTGAAAAATTGCGAGGATTCGGACAGGCAAGGACGAAGGCACTATTTGTGTATTAGACATCAAATTGCACTCGTCCCGGCCTGCCGGAGTCGCTCGGTATGAATCAACGCTTCGATAGATAACTGAAATATGCGATATTTATGCGTACACCCACTATCTAGATTACCGGGAAGCCACTCTATACGCCAACAGTATGTATAAGTGACCACGTGCTGCACGTGAGCGCGCCAAAGTATAAATGCGGCTTTGGTTATTGACCGTACATGACGGTCAATATAGTTTTAGTATTTTTTTTTTTAAGTTTGAAATTTAATTGGCCAGAATCTTAGTCCAAATTGCTTTAAAACATTATAAATTTTTTTGTAATAAAACAGCGGCTCTGTAGAGAAATTTTTAAAAGTACAAATATTACAATTTTAATTTTTATTTGATCTATAGACTGTTGAATTATTAAATTATTTAATTATTTAAAATAATAGCACCATAAGAAAAATAATTGTTATATTTATTATTCTTTGACTGTGAATATCAAATGAATAATGTTACTCAAATACTGAAATATTGAATTTTAAAGCAGTTGTTAATATTTAGATGACAATTAGTTAGTCTAAATGGCGTAGTTGATGAGCACACTTTTAAGTTTAAAAAATTACAAACTTGTCTTTATTAATGCAGTTGAGTACAAAGATTAAAAACAACTACGGAAATACGACGTTCCAATACCACGTCTTATACGAAATAAAATTAAAAGAGGTTGAAAACAGGAGCATCTGCGATCTGCAGAAAAATATGTTAATCGTAGCTCATAAAAAACAAATTAATATTCAATTAGCTTAAGAAAGACCTGCCCCCTAGAAGACAAGGGGACGCAGGGAAGCTCGAAGCATCAAATACCAGTAACTCTCGTACCCCTTTGAAAACTTGCCAGTTTTGGGGCGCAGGGCGCTTTGCTTTCGCTCGCCTTCTTTGTCATGTAGATGTCTGACGATGTCTCTGACCGTCACAGCAAGGCGTGCGCGCTCGAAAGAGCGAGATTTCCGGCGTCGTGGGAACGTTGGGCGAACTCGCTCTCGCTACTTCTTTTGTGTGTCGGATCGCTCTCGTTTATTTTTCTGCTCGGCTCCTTTTTTCCGTCGTTCTCCCGCTTGTTCTCCCTCATTCCCTCTTTACCCCGCAATGTACCGGGATAATACTTGAAAAGGCTCTTGAAAGTAGGACCGATCTTTTGCGTTTTCTGGAAACTCGTTTTCTTTTTTTTTTCTTTTTTTTTTAAAGATCCACGATTTTTGTTCTTGTTATTCTCCATCGATTTGTAAGAAAAAAAAAAAATTTGAACTTACAGTTTGGTGATTTGAGGATTTTTCTTTTTCAAGTTATTTTTATTTGATTTTAATTGTTTTATTTATTTAATACAATATTTAAAACAATGGTTTTTTATTATTTAACTGTTTGATTACTTTAAGGAGGTTCACCACCAGTTTTTTACGGTAAACGTTGTGTTGTAAATTAAAACTTGGTATATGTATAATCTAATAATAAGTCTGTTAGAATTTTTGCAATAAAAAATAGTGGATCCACCGTCTAGTTGTTAAGAAAACCGCTTCTAAAGTTAGTCATTTTACAAGCCGTAATATATCTATATATAAAAGCTTAAAGCTATATATATATATATCGCAATTTTTTTTATTGCAAACAATCTAACACTTATTAGATTATACATACCAAGTTTTAAGTCAAAAAGTTGGATTTCGATTGGTCTGTGAGAGAGTGATGAACCTCCTTATAACAATTTCAAAATTCAATCCAGGTAGCATTTTAATAATCATAATATTTTCTTCTTTGAAATCTTTTAAATAATTAATCAAATGTCGTGAAATAGACGACAAATATAAAAAATCAAGTTAATCCAGTTTAAAATGGAATAATCGATGAATATCTTATAAACCCAATACTTCTCAGATTACGCTGTCAAGTTGTAATTTCCCTTCGAGCTTTGTCCTTTTCGAGATCCTAAAGCTGCTCCCAAACACTTGATGAGGTAATATACCTTACGACAAATTTCCACCGCGAATTAAAAGAAAAAAAAAGCATAAATCAACCTTATCCTGCAGTCAAACGATAACGCAGCAACTAAAAAGAAACTGGCGCTGAAGCGTATTATACCAAACCCACGTCGTGTTTTACCGGCATTCTACTCAATCGCCATCGCACATCCTTACGTAATTCCACTTTTTTGTCTCTCTCTCTTTTCACCTCACGGCCGTCCAGCGCGAACGGCAGGCTCCTAAGTAGGCTTAAAATCGCGAGAGAGAAAAAAGTGTAAGTGCAGCAGTGTACAAACATCCATTCGCAACAAAGAAATAACGCGAAGAGGCGATGGGGTGAGAAGAGAAGCCGACTAGGTGCCTCCGAGCTTGCGCGCGAGTCCCACGTTTTTCCCCCGCCTCGCGCGCGCGCAACAAAGGAAACGCCGGCCTCCCTTCGTGCACGCGCGCCCAGGGGTAAGTACGGGGACGACCGTGTGCGCTCCTTTTTTTTTTCATCGTCCCGGCAAACGGTCGCTCAAAAACGGTTGGGTCGCCACGTGGAGTAGAGAGAGACGGGGCGGACCGGCTGATGCGCGGCCCTTCCTCGGAGCGTAGGGGGGTGCACAAAATCTCTTTATTCGGACGGCGCGAGATTCGATTTTGGTGCGGGGATGGGGTCGCGCCGCGCGCCCCTTTCTCCCGATCCTGCGTGTGGCCGCTGCAGGTCTCTATTGTCCTTTGTCCTGCCGGTCCCCCGGCTATAAGTAGGTCACTCGTGCGATAGACGTAGGCAGCCGAATCGTCTCTGCTCGCGGGGTTCGGGTTTAGTTCGGCCGTCCGCGTGTGCGTGCGCGCGCGTTTTAATTAACGATTTGGGATGCCGAATGTTGGCGCGGGGTGCTTTAACGGCCCCACACTTAGCGGGACTGTTGAGCTTTGACTTGACGCAAGCTCGCACCCCAAGGGCTTTATTATTGATGAAGAATTAAGTTTCGGGCTATTGTTTGGAGCAATTTGGGGGAGGCAGTACATTAGTTGAATATTAGAACGGGTTTGGTTCATGAAAAGAGATGAGATTAAATCTATTGTCTACGTTAACCAAAGAGATAAATAAAATTCTAAGGTGCCGATTAGAAATTTTCTCTCTTTCCCTAGTGGAAATGATTTATGTGCCAAAATGTACCAAAATGTGCCAAAATGTGCTAAAGCTATACAATTTGGATATTTGGCACATTTCGGCACAATGGGGCACATCTCGGCACATTTAGGCACGTTTTGGCACACACTAATTTAAGAAAAA
>JAWWEN010000048.1:606205-634922 GCA_035582955.1 Sycophila texana
TTGGCACAATGGGGCACGTTTTGGCACAGTTGGGCACATTTTGGCACATTTCAGCACATTAATTTTTTCCACTAGGGTTACACTGTGAAAAACCAAATGAGTTAAGATGTTGTTAAAAATTTTTTTTTTGTAGTATTTAATGCGAGAAAAGGTTCCGTTTTTTAACGCAGGGACAGACTCGACCAATAAAAAAGATTTACTATAGAAAGTATAATAAAATTTGCTAGATTTACAGTAAACTAGATGTACAGTAAATACAGACTATAAGTCTAGCAAATTTTACAAGACTTTGTAGTAAAATTTTTTATTTGTCGAGTTTGCTCCCGCGTTACAAGAAAGTATAGTAATTTTTTCAAAAAACATTTATAAGCATTATTCATCAATTGTTTACATATTGCGCGCATATCTGATAATAATTGTTAACGTAATTTAAAATAGAACAATAAATTTTTATGAGGAAGCCACATATTTTTTTATTTATTACACTACTATTTCTCTAATTTTTTTTCTTCAATATTTTGATAAGATGAACATCTTAGAACAATGTGAAAATTTTTATAACTACGACAATCTAACTACACTACCAGTAATCTTTTGCCTTAAAAAGAAAGTATAATATACAGAACATCGCATATGAATGTAACATCAGACAAATATTCCAGTGCAATATCATCATTTATACCCGCGAAAAATTTTGTAAAAAAAATCGCAGAATCACAACGTCTCGTAACACGCGCAAGTGAAATAACAGTTTGGCTACCAAGCAACCTTTACCGAGCTATCGGCCATCGCATCTCATCCCCAAAAGCCGTGCCAAGGCCAACGCGCGATTCACCCACTTTTCGTACGGGGCGGGCGGCTAACGAAATTGCCCGGTGACTCATCCCCGGGGCCATCGCGGAAAGCGCCGATGATAAAGCGCGTAACGGCCCCTGGGTGCCTCGATTCCCGTCGACGCGTGCACGCCGCTCTCGGCTTCTTTGTCCCCTTCGGCGGAGTCCTCGCGCCCGGGAGGCGAGTCAACCGTGCGTACACGTGCGTACACACACTGGCTCCCTCCCTCCGCCGCGAGAAACTTGATCAAAGAATCCCAGAGGAAAAGAAAGGAAGCGAAAAAGAAAGGAGAGGAGTGCGCGCGAGCGAGATGCCGGCTCCCCTGTGCTGGAAAAAAAAAGTAAGAGCGAGAGAGTGAGGTAAATCCTGTTTTCCATTCATCCGCGCGCGCCGAGTATAGTCCCACGGTTCGGCGGGCAGCTGGAGGGGCCCCGGCCGCGGATAAGGCCCAGGTCGCCTCTTTATTTTTCCTCCTTTCGATTTCTTCCTTCCGCGCTCCCTCGCGCGCTCTTTTTGCTTCGAGCGATCGATATTACGCAACTGCGCGCGCGGGGCGGCAGGGGCACGCTTCGCCCGGGAGATTCTTTGTTTTCAGCAGTGACCGAGGTTTTTTTTTTTTTTGCAGGCACATATATACATACTTTCTGGTGCATGGGTGATTTATTGCAATTGCAGAGCTGCGTTTCACCCCGACGAGTCGCCCGGGCTACAGCTCTCGAGCGAGGGGTGGGGGCTCGGGTTTTTTCCAATTTTTTTTTATTATTATTACTTTTACAATTATTTACCTTACGGAATGTGGCTAAAAGCAATTAAAAAAAAATAAACAGCGTCCCTCGTTAATTGAGTTTTTCACGTCGGTGATGAAAAATACATTGAAAAAAAGAGTATACATCGCGAGTATGTGTGCGTATTTTTTTTCGCGACTCCGCGCCGGGTGAACTTACGCGGCCGTCCGGAGCTTCTATGGGTGTAGAATTTCAAAGGAGAGGCGAGGCAAACCCGATCGCGAAGCGACGTGGAGGAAACTGAATTGAAATCTGTCCCTTTCTCTCTCCTTCGCTCTCGGCCCCGTTGAGCGTCTTTGAATTCGCCTCACAATGAGCCGCAGTTGGGGCATGTACGCACCGGGTACGTATAGGTAGTCCGCCGCGTCGGATTCGCACGCACGTTCATAATACGATCTCGCGAGCGCGTATCGCAACGAATTCGTTTATATGTAAGGGAAGAAGAAAGACTCGTTCTTTTCTTATATATGATTTAGGATATTGAATATATTGCTTTCTTCCCATTTTTTTTTATGAAAGTTTGCAGATATTTCAGTGTAAATAGATTAGTGCGCTTTTGAATGACAATGTCTATTGATGAATTACATTCAATTATTTATTTATTAGAGTAGTGTTTTAAAGGAGTGATTTATTGTCACTCTTATATAGGCAACTTACAAAGGAAAATCTTATTAGGCAAACAGATTACTTGATCACATACGCTCGCTTAGAGTAACTTACAAACTAAAAATTAACAATGAACTTATAAACTAACCGATATTACTTACAATATTCGATAAAGTTGTGACAGTTTATTATTATAGTTCGCATTAATATTACAAATTCTATAAATATTTTAATTAGTATAAATCTCATTGCGAAAATTCTTTGATATTGTTATTGGAAAAGAACAATAAAATGTTCGTACTCTTAAGTTGTTAGTGAAAAAATTAATAAAATTTGTAGTAGACATTGCTCCACTATTCATGAAACCGTGGAGCTTTTTCTGCTAATTTTTAATTAAATCTCACTAATTGGAATATAGTTGATGCATCCTTTGGAAACTGCAATATTGCAATGCAAAGTACATTAGAAAAAGATATTATGATATATTTTTATCATGACAATCTCAAATTGTAGATAACAAATTCAACAGTAATGAAATTGACAGAAAAAGTGACGTACGCAGCAAATTTATCTAAAAATTTCTTTAATATTCGTGAACTTTAAAGCCCGTCAATATTAATAAACGCTGCAACTGCATTTTTTATCCAATTAAGGGTAGGTTTCATACATTTATAGAAATCTAAATATGCCGATGTATTATAAAAATGAAGATAAATGTAAGTTTTCAGTTTATTTTAAATAATTTCTGCAGAGTTATGCTCTAAAAAGTAGTAAAAATAAGGGTTCAGCAAAAATGTTCCCTGCGTTCAACATTTTGTTCGAAGGCCACAACTTTATCAGAAGCTTTCAATTTTAAACATAAAAATGACATTTTGCTACTAGTTTAAGTTATTAATTAAAAAACAAAAAAGTTAAAAAACGATTGAGTTTTAATAATATTAAATGACGCTTTCTAATAGTTTATAAATATAAAGAGAATTGTTTTCTATTTTTTTTTTTTTTTTTAATTAACCCTACCCTTCGTATAATTTTTTCAACCGATGTAAACGAGTTATCAAAAAAGATATGTATATTAAAAAATAGAAACGAGAAATCTGAGAAACTCGTATTAAAAAAAAATACGCTTCCATTACGCAATCCAATTATTTTACGCTACATCATGTAATAAGACCACCGTGTATCCGCATTTCTCCGTAACGTACCTACTACCACAAGCGAAATTACAAGGCTGCACTCCCTAGAGCTGCCTCTTCGTACAATCTAAGGGCGTTTATAAATGTTTAATAAAAAAAAAAGGTCGCGCAAAAAGGTGGGAAGCAAAAAAAAAGGTCCGAAGTAGGCCTGGTCGATCATTCATATGCTAAAACGACAACGATATTCGCCGAAAGCGAGCCGCGCGATTCGCTATCTGCGCATTGCGCGAAAGTAAGTATAAGAGTAGCGAACCGCCGCAGCTGTCGCGACCGTGTCCCGCTTCCCCTCCTTTGGCGCATTGAAATCGAAAACTAGACAACCTCGCGGAGGCGGGTTCGTCCTCGGGGATAAACGCGCCGCGCTCGCGGCCACTACCGGTCCTCGGCTTCTTCGCTCGCGCGCGCCGGTTTCCCTAAGGGCCTCGGGCTGCTACTACTCGTTCCTCCTCCCGTCGACCCTTGCTCTGGGACTTCTTTTTTTTCTGATTCGGAGGCTCGAGAAAGAATAAGGGAGTATAACGGATGGATCGAGCGATTTCGATGCAGTTTTTACAGTTGCCGCAGGAGGGGAGCGCCCTGGATTTCTTTCCTGTTCTGCGACCTGGTGCGATGAATGGAGCGGCGGCTGCAGGTGAAGAGAACGAGCGAATTGAAGATCCCCCCTTTTTTTCGCGACAGGAGGAGGTGAATATTTATTAGGTCGATTGTCCTCAAATGAGATGAATTAGCTGATAATTCTTCGCTTCGTTATTCTCTGGCATTTGTCAAGGCTGTGATCGATCGTTGCGGTCGCTATATTTCAGCGAAAACTTCGCGAGTGATGAATTATAAAATTATAAAGGCAAGAATAAATTTTAATAATAATTAGTATTGTTATATGAATAATTAGTTTGTGTATTATGAATTAATCAATTGTGCGTAATTGTACATGCGAAATTGTATTGTTCAATAGAATTAGATTTTCTGATAAGGAAGGAAATTGCAAGATATATTATATACATAGCGAATATATTACCAAAAGAAATTAACGCGACTGAAACTTGTAATAAATTGTCCTGTTAAAGGAAATAGTATATATGTGAATATAGTATATAGTATATACTAATATATTTAATTGTCAAATAGAATATTCAATTAATTAAATATTTAATTTAAATGAATTTACAAATGAATTTGTATTTAAATAAAATTTAATTAATATCATCAATTATTACGAATTTCATTCATTTAATATACATTTTTTATTGATTTACACTAAAATAATAATTTGATTACAATATTTTAATCAAAATTTAATTGCCTTTTATATTCATAACATAATGAACATGATTATTAATATCTTTTATATTGTTACTAATAATCAAATTTTATTTTATTAATAAAATAAAATAAAAGTTTTCATTACGTTTTTTAATGTTTTAAATGATCTGATAAAGATGTTACTTATTTTTCAGTTTTTCATTCAGATTGACTCTGTAAATAATACACGTTAGCTTTGTATATTTAAAAAAAAAAACGCATTTTAAAGAATTAGATATAATTTAAATATTAAGAATTAGATACAAATTTGTAAAATATTGTAAATCGTATAAAATTATTAAAAATTATAACAATATGTATACAAGTTCATTACCCCTGAGGAACGGCAACCGGATATGTATTGGAGCAATAGGTAGAATGCTTTACCAGCAAAGATGATTGAGAGGCGTCAGTGCACGCGAGCAGACCGACGAATACCTAACCTCTGCACTGGTACTATCGAAGTTTATTTGTATTTTTTTTATCAAATTAAGTACGGAATAACATTAAAAAATGAATTCGCTAAGGACGAGAATTATTGAAAGGTAACATTATTGTTTTTTTTTTTTTGGAAATCATCTATTGTGATGGTTTCATTATTAACCAAAAAACGGAGCAGTGAATATTTACAATTATTTTATGTAATAATATTTATTTTAAATAAAGAAATTAAAGTATATAATCTAATAATTTAGGAGAATTATCCGATTGGCTACAACGCATCTTCAAACTTTGGCAACAACCACTTCTATAAATTCTTCTGAGATTCAGGTGCCAATTAGGAAAGAGCGTGGACCAACTGATATATTACAAGTATTTATTTTTCTAAAAAAATAAAATTTATCAATAATGTTGCACTTGTCTCATGTCAGTTACATTACACAGGCTTTAGAGTCTACTGTAGCTCGAGATCCTACTGCTGCCGATTACAAATTCATTGATGATCCTTACCTTATACCGACATCACTGAGTAAAAAAAGAATGTATTCACTTTCTCGTGAATCTGGTAAACGAGCTGCAGCATGGATTCTTCAAGAACATGCTGATCTTTTAAAAAGTAATATTTCAGAACCTTTGATTGAGGTAAGACATTTTATTTCGTGATTAAGATTTCAAAGCAATTACCAGCTAAATGATTGTTTAAAATAAAAAATATTTTATTCTTAGGCATTTTTACCTCCAGAAAAATATGATGATAAAAGTCAAGTTTCAGAAGAAATTTTAAAAAATTTAATTAAGCAAGCTCGAGTTAGCGATGTCCTTCATGTATATAATTTATTAGAGGAAGACATTACAAAAGAAACAAAACAGGCCATTTTAGAATTATTGTGCTTTTACAACAGTGATACTCAACAAATTCCAGAAATGTTTCCAGAAGAACGATCATATCAACGTCCTGCTGAAGTGAATAAAAATGTATGGGTGTAAGTAGTTTTATAATTTTAATAAAATATGTATTAGTTATCTTGCTTTGATTTAGTGTTCAATGAATGTCACTTAAATTATTGTTTAATATTATTTCAAGTAACAATCCTGTAGTTGAAAAATTATTTGGAGAACTTCAAAATGATGAAACAACAGCTGCAGGAGCTTATAATGCTCTAATTTGTGGTTTAGCCAAATATTTAAAGGTAAAGTTATGATAAAATAAAAAAATCTTCTAAGTTAACATGGACAATGTTTTACAGACTGATAGATCAATGGAGTTATATAATCAATGTAATGAAAAGAAGATTCCTCTTTCTGTTACAACATATAATCAGTTAATACAATTGGTTCCCTTGTTGAAAGATAATACTGAAGAACGAAAGGTCTTAATTCAAAGCTTTCTTCTTAATATGGCTAAAAATAGAGTAAAACCCAACATTTTAACATTAAATTCTGCTTTGAAAAGTGTAACGACTATTTCCTCACAATCAATAGCTAAGGAATATGCTCTTTCCTTACTTGAAGAATTTAAAATTCTGGGCATTAAACCTAGTCTTGCATCATATTACTATATTTTGTTAATATTTTACCGTAGCAGTAAGTTACATGAAATAACTAATCCACATTTTCTATAATTTTCTATAATTATTCTTAATTAATTTGATATTTTTTTTCAGCTAGTGGAACAAGTAGAATCTTAACAGAAATTATAGATGAATTAGAAAAAAACAAAGATCTTACTATGAAAGATACAATGGATACATCTTTCTTTGTTCATGCTATGGAAATTGCTTTAACATTCTTAAATGACCTAGATATTGGTGATCGAATACATAAGCTTCTTTTACATCAAGATAATTATAAATTTATTGGAGGGCGAATGAAAGTAAATCTTTTATTAATATCATTATTTAAGTATTAATTTAATTATTACAAATATTTATATTTATATTTTAATGTAGGAAAGTGTTTATTATCGTAATTATTTACAATTGATATTGGCTAATGAAATAATAGAAGAGTTTATGAGAATATATGATACATTAGTTCCTCATATATACATCCCAGAGCCAGCTTTAATGAGAGATATCCTCTTAATGCTTGAATCTAATGATAAGGAAACAGCTACTAAACTTTTACCCAAATTTTCATCTCAAATGGTAATGTTCGATATGTTAGACAGATTTCAATTAGTGAAACTGTTGTGTAAATTAATGACTGAACATGTTAGACCGGAACCTGAATCACCCTTGAATCAAGAATTTGCAAAAATGGCGACAAAGATTTGGACTCATTTTCGTGTAAGTCATAAAAAATTTTTAATAAATAATTTACCAACATGTATGAACACCTAAAAATGAATGATTTATTTATTCTATAATAATTACAGGAAATTTCTCAGACAAGATTAAATCGTTCATTATGGCCAGCTCAAACATTTAGTAGCCTAGGTGTATTGTTTCTTCGGGCAAATGAATTTGAAACAGCGATTGAAGTGCTCACTTTCATGTTAGATTCACCAGATTCAATTCTTGGATCAGCGAATCCAAAACATATAAGAGAAATCTTTGATGGATGCATTAGCAGAGGTCATGTGGTAGGAGCTATGGTAAGATAAATTTCTATTTCTTTTAGATATCATAATAAAAAGTTTAAGTTACTTTATTGATTATTCTTTTAAAATTTAAGATGGCTTTGGAGTATGCTTGTGAGTATCAATACAGGGATATACCTGAAATGGCTAGAGCCGTACAAGACTATCTACCTTTGAGTGAAACTCAAAAAAACAGTCTAATTTCTTTAGTCGGCGTGAATACGTTAAGATAAAAAGTAAATACGAAATTAAATTTCGATCAGTTATTGGAAAATTACAAATTTATTTAGAGGTCCCACAGTGTTATCGGCGCAGCATAATCTGAAATATGAAATACATTTTCTTTTATATATCTTCCTAATTAAGTACAAACAAGTGAAGTTTTTTTGTCTCGAGATGACCTACGTTCGATCATCTATGTATTTTCAAACTATATATACATTCGAAATGTTATTGTAATTTTTCACATCGTCGAATTTTGTACATAATTGTAAATTTAGTTGTTTGTATCTACCACCACAGTTGTAAGTGAAAAAGAAGGAGGAACAGGTTTACGCCAATAAAGCGTATAGTTTATTTAAATTCTCGTAGCCGAATTTCCTACGCGCTCGACCCTATCAAGACCTGCGGCCCGTTAAATGAAAAGAGTAGCGCAATCACGAAAGAAATTGAAATTAAATGCCTGATTGGCATGTATCAATGTCCTTGTCCCTTGAGTTGGGCGCTGCGAGTTATTAAGTAAATTAAGTAATACATCGGTGGGAGGCAGAGGCAGCCCATTGCACCTTAAATGCCCATTTCCTGCATTGGCTTGGTGTCGCGTCACGCACGACGCGCACGGGGACTTCTCTCCCGTGCCCCGCTTTAAACCTCGCCATTTGAATGATAGTCTAGTGGCGCGTAGATCGAAACTGACTCGACGCGCGCGCGGCCGACGATTTCTTTTCGGGAGTGACGAAGCGACGAGAGCCACCAGGAAACACGATGGATGATCAAGAGAGGGTGGGTACCAATCGACGTTTCTCTATCATCCCTCGGGATCGTATAACGTGTTCCGGGAAAATCTGCTGCTTGCATACGACGATTGCAAGTAGAATCATTGCGTCGAGTGACTCAGACTCGTGTTTTGATGCTTTATTTATTTTGGACTTCGTTTACTGGTGAGAATTTTGCTAAATTTCTTGGTTCTTTTGATGCCAGTTTGTTTTGACAGCTTCCAATTTTAATTGTTAAGAATTTTATCCATAATTACCAAAAAATTTACGTAAACTTCATTAATTCTCTTACAAATATTAAAAACTAGAATTGAAATAAAATAAATAATAATATAAAATGAAATTTTCAAAATAGTAATAGACAAATTTTTTTTAAAAATTAACAGACAATTATAGTCAACAATTTTTCTACTCAGTTCATTTTATTTTATTCTGAAAAAAAAATGTTAGTTGAATGAAGAATAACTAATGAAATTTAACAATATTCTTGAATAAGTAAGTCGGTTAATTAGTAATTCTATTCCACGTGATTCATATGATTAAGTCAATTTCCAGTTATACTTTTTGTCTCGAATAACAACTACAATTTTCAGCAATTAAATTATGTCATTGAGGTCATAAATCAGTAAGTACCCTTGTCGTTAAGAAAATTCCTTATCAAATTATGAAAAAACAATCGTAGTCAATAATTAAAACATCGCGGATACTGAATATGCCTTATTTCTGTATGACGATTTTGATTAAAGCAAGAGCACTAACTAATTCCATTTGAACGAGCACTTATTTATATAGTTCCTTTATTTCTCGCGGTTCCTGATTCACAGGGGAGCCGCATAATAAATGCTCCACTTTTATACATACTTAACTAATCAATTTTCATTTTGTGCGATATCGTCAGTTATTACGTAAAAGTCCTTTCAATCTAAACGAAAATTCAACCGATATTAAGAAGAAACTTTTTTTATAATGCAAATCTTGTCACTTGCAGTAGAAATAACGCATTACGGTCAGCCGTAGATCATTACGAGATGGACTTCAAGTTTTATAAGCAAATTAACTAAAATTTAACTAAAAAAGAATAAAAGTTTCACGAAAAAGAAAATGCAAAATTATTTAGCCAGTCCTTATTCTTGTCTCAAAACTGTGAAAGTATGGATTTTATAATATTTGTTAGAATGGATTTTAATTAATACGAAAATTTTAATAGCTCGTTTTTTTTTTATACGGAAACATGTTACATCATATTAAAACGTGAATCCAAACAAATTATCGCAATATTGAACAAAACTGAGTGCGCTTACGCAAAATAAAATCGATTATAGCTTGAAATAACTGGCGTACACCTCAACGCTCAAAGAAGCCCGACTAGTCCAGTCAGCAGAGCCGAAAAATGAGCCGAAATGGCTGATGTTGCTTGATGTAAACCTGTATTTTTTTTTCTTTTTTAATCAGTCCGGAAAAATGTGTAGATTCGGAATATCGACCGGCGGAAAACTGAAAACCATGGGAAGATTATTTAATTTAGATTTAAAGAAAACAGGTTTACATCAAGGAACATCCTCTCCATCACTAATTCGAATGGACTAGACGAAATTCTACGCGCATTGCGGCACGTCATTAACTCAACTAAATCCTGCATTAATTAATTAAACCTTGCATTGGAATTGCACTATTTTCTGATGCTACGGTGCAAGGATATAGATTAGCAAGTCGCAGTGCGCCGCAGCACAGTGGGCGGATCCAAAAAAATCCTCTAAATTCTTGAATCACTCGAATTTCGCACGAAAAAAAAATAAAATAAAAAAAAAACATGGATCACCTCGTTTTGTACTGTACTTTGTGACTCCATTTCCTTCTCAAGGTTCAAAAATAAGAAAATATATGACGACATAAAGTATTATTCGCCATTTTCACAGTGAATAAAAAAAATCGCTAAATAGTTTCAATTCGCGATAGCACAGTAAAATAGCTAGAATTTGACTTATATATAAAAACATCTGCATCTCGAGAGTGAAATGAATTCGCAAAGTACAGTACAAAACGAGAAGATCCACGTTTATTTTTTCTTCATGCGAAATTCGAGTGAATCAAGAATTTAGAGGGTTTGTTTGGGACTTTTTCCGCCCACCGTGCGCAGCCAGTCGGTTCTCTCGTCCGCGCGGCAAGCCGCCTGAATCACCGATCGACTGTGTGAACAGAGCGTGCGCCTGGGCCTGGAGGAGATCCGCGAGCTGATGCGTCGCGAGGATCCGGAGGTGGAGGTGCTGAGTCTGGACGAGGCCCCGGGCTCGGGCCGCGGCGACAACTACACGTCGATGCTGTACCGGCTGAACGTGCGGGGCCGCAGGCGCCTCGGCGACGGCTCCTACGCGCCCTGGGAGCGCTCCATCATCTACAAGGTGTTGCCGGAGTCGAAGGAGCGCCGCGACGCCTTCAAGAGCGAGCTCCTCTTCCGCAACGAGGTGGTCTTTTACACGCGGCTGTGGCCGGCGCTGCTCGAGCTGCAGCAAGGCGGCCGCACCGTCTTCGACGGCGTCGCCAAGCTCTACGTCGCCCGGCAGGATCTCATCGCCATGGAGGACCTGCAGGTCCGCGGGTATAAGATGGCCGACAGGAGGAAGGGCCTGCAAGTTGATAAGCTCAAGCGCGTGCTCAAGGCCCTCGCTGGATTCCACGCGCTCAGTCTGACTCTCAAGGATCTGAGGTATGCCCGTGCGGCTGTTTTGCTCTTTATTCTTTATTTTCTGTGCTTGTCTGGATTGTTTTTTTTTTAGAATTTTTCATTAAAATTGAATATTTTGTAATTTAATTAGAAGCTTGATTAGCGTTACAAGTGTAAGTTAATGTGATTATATAAGATTTCATTTCGCGCCGAAAAAGTTTACGCATCTTATGCTTTCTCCGTGAACACCGGCATCATCTGCTTGAAGTAAAAAAGTTAAATCAGCTACTCCTCACGGCGAAAAATGCCAATTTGTTAGTTTCGTTTTAACAAAGACGCGAAGAGCGTTAGTCTTCGTTTGAAATTGGATTTTTTTTAAATTTTAAATAATACTAATCTCCTTTATTGATATAAATAATTTTTTTACGAAAAGTTTTTCATGTTTAAAACAAAGTATGAATCATTAGAAAAATAGCGATTATTAACAAAAGAAATTATTGCCAAAAGTCAAGCTTGAGGATATTCTTGATTTTACTCCTGTGATAATTCTTTTTTAATTCTTTAATGTCTATATTAAATTAATTAAGATGTAATATATCACTTTTGTTCACTAGAATTAATATAGTTAATTTTAATTTGCAAAAAGAAATATAAATGTTCATTATTCCATTTTGTCTTTACACAGTGATTGTTTACTATATGATTAATTCTCAATATATGAGTCACTTTTGTTCTTCGCTAATAATATACAAAAAAAGTCTATAATAAAATCTTAAATAAATAAATCATATATAAACGTAGACTTCAATTTTAAAGTATTACGTTGCGAATAAATCAATTGTTAAGTATAAAAAATGTAATAAAATCAGTGATATTTATACATTTTTGCATATAATTTTTTTTTTATAAAAAATAAATAAGCCAGCTAAAAATGAGCAAAGAAAAATAAATAAAATCGTACTGAAGACCAGAAGTGTTCGCGAGGCTGTCGGACCCAGTGGCGGCAAAGCGCGGGGAGGCGATGCAGGAGAACCTCTTCCGCATGGAGAACGTCGAGTGGTACCGGCAGTACTACCGCACGGCGACGAGCAACGCGATCAAGATGGTCTCGGAGGGTCTGCCGTGCCAGCTCGAGCCGCAGCGCGAGGAGATCATGACCAAGTTCCGGGCGTTCCTCAGCGAGGACCACTTTTTCCCCACCATGTGCGAGCTCACCGCGGCCCAGGGGCCCCTCTCTGTATTCTGCCACGGCGACTGTTGGACCAACAATTTCCTCTTCAAAGACGAGGACGCTGACAATCCCGAAGTAACAACCCCATTGAAAAGAACTTATAAAACCTTATAAAGTACGACAAAATCCGACTGCTTCTATGAGGTTTTTGCAACATTTTTGTTATAAATTTATCAGGTTTTATAAGTTCCTTTCCACAGGGAACACTTTGACATTTTTTTTTTAGAGATTAAATTTTTTCTTTTTTTATCTTTAACAATCCGTACTCTAGAACATACATCCAATGAAATTCGCCCTGATTTATCACGGGTAAATCAGCGAATTTTACTGGAAGGAATTTAGAGAGTAAAATTGCGATTTTGTTCTATAGTAATAACAATATTTGTACGTAAGCGATCCTGCACGCTAAATTTTCACTCGAAGTTGAGATTGCGATTAACTCCCTCGATTAGACTGAAGTAGAGTAATTTTTTCACTCAAATGTACTTAGAGAAAGGGTAGTCGCAGTCCATAATTTAAAAAATCCTGAGAGTGAATTAAATGAAGTCATTCTACTCGTCTAAATGCGATTATTTCACTACTCTAGAGTAAATTTCAAATTTAACTCTATGAATGAATTAACTCCAGATTTATTCTAAAAAAATAGTGAAATTTCACTCTAGCCGTTTTAGCGTATGCAGATTTAACTTTTTTACATTTAAATTTTAGGCCGTCTGCTTGGTTGACTTTCAACTTATTCGCATTGGTTCGCTAGCTCTGGATCTGGCGAGTCTGCTTTATTGTTGCACAACCTCGGAAGTGAGGAAATTGTTTATGAATCAACTGTTACAACATTATCATCGTCACTTGATGTCGGCTCTCTACACCCTTAATCCAGCTGCTGAATCAACGAAGGATCCTGCCGTTATGTGGAAATTGTACGAATGATTTTAAGTTCTTTTTTCTCCCCCCCCCCCCCCCCTCCTCCTCTTGGTGGAAATAATCTCTGTGCAAAAATGATGTTCAAAAAAAATGTTCAAATGGGTTTTAAAAAGTTTAAAAAAATGTAAATATGTATAATTTTGTTTATTTACGATATATATATTTTTCTGATCATGTTTTTACACGTTTTTGCACAGAAATAAACATTTTTTAAAATTTTTTAATATTTGTAAACTCTTATGAATTTATGAATATTCTAAATTTTTTAAAATGAAAAAATGTTTAACACTTGCACAGAAATAAAAAGTTTTGCACAAAAATATTTTTCCCATACAATGACAGAAATAAACAATTTTAAATATTTTTAAACTTTTGTTTTTGGTGCTACAATACGAACTTGAATTTTATGTAAAATTGCGCTCCGAAATGCAACATTTTTACACACTTACACACATTTATGAATATTTTTACTCAAAAATTATTTCCACCAGGGCCTCTACAGTATACAAGGAATTTATAAAGAACCACGAAATCCATATTAAATGAATGGAAAAAATATGAACAACATAGACAATTTCCAAAAAAACTATATATTATAAAAAAAAAAGAATAAGGTAATTGAAGAATATACGTTTTTTTCCTTTAGGCTAAGTGACGAGTTCTGCCGCTGCCGACGTTTTGGACTGGGTGTGGCATTGGATATGCTGCCGATTAGCACGTGTATGAGCGACCAGGCACCGGACCTTTACGAGGGCAAGGAGGCAAATCCTGCAGAGCGCACCGCTCGGGCGCCGCCAACCGCGGGCGCAGAGTGCGCCCGACTGATGACCGACCTCGTTGTCGAGCTTGTTCAGCATAGGGCCATCTAGTTTCACAAAACGGATGCAAAAGCCTGCAGTGATCCTCTCATCAACCCTGACATTCGAAGCTCGTATGTTTTGTTCGTGCAAACAGTGACTGTACAGACTGATTATTTCGGAATCAAACGTTATGCCTTTACCTACTCGCCCCTCCTTTCGTAATCTCTGTTGTCTGATAGTTTTCATGTAGGAAAGTCGAAATATTCAGAAGGACGAATTTAGAGATAATTTTAATTTGTAAATCGAGCAGTGGATGGCGATGCACCATATCTTATACTATGAAAAACTGAATTAACGAACGAAGAGTATTCCTTATTTATAAATTGCTATTACAACTTTCGGACCAAAGGAAAGTTTATTACCATTTAATAAAAGTAACAGTTATATAAACTAAAGTAAAAATAATACAATACTACATATGCCCTAGCATGAATAATAGTTAAGATAGTTTAAGTATATTGTACAGAAATAATCGTTACTAAAAATAGAAATATTTTTTATAACAAAAAAATTAGCTTACTATTTCAATGTATTACCATTGTACTGAGTTATAAATTAGAATAAGTTTAATACATCTTTCAGCCTGATAAGGGAAATCTGTTTTCGATGCCAAATAAATTGTCACAATTGTGTACTTTTGTCAATAGTATATTATATATAGGATCGTTAGGTCGATTACAGTTTAATTTATTGTACTGCAAAATACAAAACCCACGAACATAAAAAGATTTGTCAAAGTCCTAAATAAAATATTACTCGCCAGTGTTTTCGCGGCCACTGTTCAGCGCGAATCAATCATTCGATTCGATGAATAACGGCCCATGGTCCTTAAATAACATTCAATTCACATTTTTTTGTTCCTTACGCAATAAGATGACCCTTTTTCTAATAATTACTCTCAGAATAATACGTTGTATCAAAGATGAGTGAAGAAACCGAGTCTTCCTTAAATACACTGATAAAACAAATATTTTTTTCCACTTACAGATCAGGCTTTCATATTCAATCATCCCCCATTGCCATTCACTTCCTCTATATAAGAATCAGTTCGGTCCTCTCTCATCGTCGCACTTTGTTTAAATATTCACTTTCTGTGGGTCGGTTATCCGCGTGAAAGTAAAGTTACAATTTAATTGCACGCTCTGGCTCTGAACTAATTGTGACGGTGATAAGTATTTTAAATAATTTATGTTGATCTTTATAAAAAAAAAGCACATCTGGAAAAATTGTTTTAAGAGAGAAAAATAATCTATTTTTAAATTAAAATAATCCATGTTCAATATTACAAATTTGAAAAATTCCGACAAGCCTAATATCTGTGAAATATCTACAATAAACGGAATGACAAAGAACGCTGTCATTATTGACCCATAGCGCAAATCTTGAAATCAATGATCATTCCCAACATCATTCTTTCTTCAAAAAAAAAACTTTGTCATTTAGTTACAATCTACCAGCATCACGACACTCGGATGCAGTGAAAGAAACGAGTTTTTTTTTTACGGTGAACCCGTTAACCTTCTGACCCTGTGAAAAATCAGCAGTAGGCAGCAGGTCATACCTTTATACAACTCACATTCTCTCTTGCTTGTTCTTTCTTATGATTCTTTATCCCCAACAAAGCGTTCCACGAAACGACTTGAGCGTCCACGTACGCGGTTTATGCCGTTTGCTGCGGAGGCGTTTGTGGCTGAGCTTGCGGACTCGGAGGCTGTCCTTGCTGCGGCGGCGTCGGTTGCACCTGCTGCTGTGCCGCGCCAGGTGGCTGTGCGCCTGTTGACGGTGCTTGCACCTGTGAATTGCCGCCTGGTGGCCAAGGCGGTTGATGTTGATTTTGTTGTTGTTGCTGCTGCTGTTGCTGTTGCTGCTGCTCCTGAGCGAGTCTTTGGTGCGCTTGCTGTCGCGCCCGGAACTCTGCAGCTTTCAGTTGGTCCAGGTGGAACTGCTGTCGTTCCGTAATAAGCTGTTGCCTTTGATATTCGAGGCCCTCTCGCTCTCGCTCCATCGTCGTTTCCAATTCTTCAAAGTGCCGCAGTTTTATTTCTAGTTTTTTCATTTGCGTCTCGACGAGTAAAGCCACAAGAGATTTGATCTTTCTCTCTTCCACAGCTGCTAAGTGTTTCGCTTTAACGGCTGCAGCTGCCAACGCTGCTGCCGCCGCTGACTGTAGTTGAGCGTCTCTTACAACCTGGGATTAAAAAATTTATTACATTTTAACTCAAATATAAAGGAATCTTATAATTATCTCACAATTTTAATATGATATACCTTATCTTTCTTTTCCTTGGCTTCATTATTCTCTTCACTATCAACCTTCTTTTCTTCACTTTCCTCGCCTTCTTTCGTTTCTACCTCCATCTTTTCGGACTCAGGTTGATCTGTTTTCGGTTGTTGTGGTGTTGGTTGCTGTTCTGTATTCTCAGTTTCCATAGCATCTTCATCTTTCTTTACAGTGGGAGTGGGCGTAGCAGCATCGGCATTTGGCGTTTCGCCCTCCTCCTTAGTTTCCTTGGGCTTTTCAGACGCGCCTTCTTCTTTCTTGGCATCGGGTGGTGTCGAAGCAGATGCTTGCGGCGACGTTGCAGACGAAGATGCAGATTGACTTGAGCTTTGTGCGTTAGCGCCTTCTTCCGGTGGTTCAGGAGGTTCCGTGCCGGCTATACCTGACTGTGCCAAACCTGCAGTTGGATCGAATTTACCTTTCAAGGGGAATTGATTAGTCAGATTAATCTTTTAAATTATAAGTTATAAAAAAAATTAAAGTTAAATTGTGACTTACCATCAGAATTCGCACTAGCGTGAACATTCTTCAAATGTTGATCCAAAAGATTTGCTGGTACTTGGTCTTTGATTGCTGCGAATTCCTCCATTGCAGCCTTTGCTGCACTCGCTGCTACTCGTGGATCAACTACTGAGGCAAGAAATGCGACGGTACTCATAACAGGATTGCCGGCTTTAGAGAACGGAATTGGTTGATAAGCCAATGGACCCAGACCTTCGGGTTCTTCCAAGTACGGATCTTCAATGGGTAGTCTTAAGAAGTGCAAAATGCACTCATCTTGTGTTCTGGAGCCTACATGTTCGCATACCTACAAATAAAAGGAAGTAGTGAAGATTATTGCGTATTTAATAACGTCAAAATTGTCGATAAATATACCTTATTCCAGTCGTCTTTGTGCAGTTCCAGTGCCTCGAGCAACAGCAGCGTTTCTTGCTCCGTCCAATCGCGCGTTGCTCCAGCGGCTTGTTTGTTCTTGAGTACAGAAGGTTTCTTTGTGTACTGATCAATTTTAAGACCGAAGTTAGCCATAGGCCCAGCCAAAGGTAGCTTGTCGTCTCCGATGATGGGTTTCTTTTCAAGATCAAGGAGATTTTTCGCTGCTGATGGTTGAGGAGTTTTTGGTGGATTTGGATTCACGGGAGCTAACCCTGATGGTGTGTCAGAGAGTACATGGAAGTGTGAAGTAGGTGGAGGACCCATAGGTGTTGGTCGTGAGTCCGCATCAACTTGGTAGTTGATCAATCCCCATTGTTCCAGGAAGGCGTGTACACGCATTATCGCACACACATCACCAGCCAAGTTACGCCTACGCAAAATGGATTACAAAACATCAGCATTTTATGTTTCAAAATATATTAATATTATATTACTAGGCTAATCCGCGTTATATTAATACATTACCTGCATGCAGTTGATGTAATATATTCAGTAGGATTCAGTCGGTATGTATCAATCATGAAATTCCTGTAGGCTAGATAGATTTCTGGCGTTTTTGATTTGTTTTTACCGTTGAAAAATTCGGAAAGAGCACGCTTTTCAATTGTGTGTATTGAATTATAATCAAACCATGCAGAGTAGCTAGGTACAACAATATGATGAGTTTGTTCTGTGACATTATCTTCTGGTTCATCACTTTTACTGCCATCACCCCTTTCTTTACTAGTATCTCGTTCTTCTCTATCTTGAGACGTTTGTGAATTACTTTTATCACCTACAGCAAGGAAAAATTTTTATTTCATTGTTTCGCTTTGGTTCTATATATTATATTATATCTTATATTGTAGTATTTTATAACAATATTTTTAAATTTAAGTTAATAAAATCATACCTTCTGCAGGCTCATCAAGATCAGCCATGTTTCCTGATTTCAGAGGTTGTAATTCATTATCCTTTTTACTACCAGAAACTATACCAGATGAACTATTTTGTCCTGAGTTAGTTGCATTGGCATTGGAAGCCACTACTTCTACTATCCTGGGTTCTGCAGGTGGATCCTCCATTCCCTGAGTTAAATCTTCTTCTTCATCAACACCACCACGAGATTTCTTTGGACCTGTTGATGCGTTTAAACCTTGGACGCTTGCTGGGGCCCGGCCACTAATTTTAAAGTATAATTATATGTTTATATACTCATTTATGTATTTATGTAATGTAAAGATCTGAAATAATCTAAGTGTAAATTTTAATTGTTTTACCTTTTTCTTTTACCAAGTTTTGGAGGAGGAGTAGGCGACCTTTTCCTTTTTTGCTTTTTAGCTGATGAAGGTGGAGCTGGTTGGGCCATTAGATCTTCAACTGATAACCTAAACTTGTGCACTTTTTTCTGACCACTGTCATCTACTTCATAATCTTCTTCATTCATCCACTCATTATATTGTTCTAAATCTAGTGCCCATGTAGCAGAAACTTTATACGTTGACCTAAAAGTTTTTGATTGAAATAAAAATTTGCAAATAAAAATTAATAATTTAGTGAATATATGATTTACTTTGTGGCCAAGTTTCCAAGAGCTGTTTCAGGATAATCCCATGGAAGATCAATGTTCACCCAGGAATCGTAACTGTCTGGAAAGTAATACCAGTGCAATAAAACCCACCGCTCTCTGCGGAAACACGGTCTTGCATATTCTTCTTCTAAAGGATCAGCTGGAGGATAAATCACATGAGTAGCATCATCTTCATTTTCTGCTATTGTACCTTGATGACGCCGTACTAATTCTTTAACTTTTGCTGCAGTAGCTTTATCTATATCTGACCTCACAAAAACACTTGGTACAATAAAACATCGACTTGTAATTAATGCTCTTTCTATCGCAATGAGCATCTCTACCATCCTATCCATGCGAGTACCAGACTAAAATAAATAATATATTATAAGATTAAAATAAGATCCATTTCGTATAATAGTATATCCAATTTTTTGTACCTTTCCTACTGGAAAATCGAATCGCCGCCATCCTTGTTCTTGTTTAAACCTAAAAGCTGTTAATAAAATCTGACATAATCCACCCCCAGGTTTAAAATCTAAAAAGCATTTCATCTGGAACAAAGACGTAACATAGAATAAGTATTTATTTACAAAGTATGTTATTTAATAGACATTAATTAAAATTGACTTACAGGAATCCTTGTCATAGGAGGTTTAGTAACATTTTTTCCAAGATTATCTTCTTGAAATTGTAAAATTTGTACAATTAAAGTAGACAAACTTTTGTTTGTTGGCAAATCGGTTTGAATATACTGTAAAAAAAAAAAAGAATATTAGCATAAGATGAATACGCTTGTAAGTTTCTGGAAAAGATTCATTAATTTATAATTTACAAACATATTTTAAGAATTTTAAGAAAAAGAATATTAAAGACTATTAAAGGGCGTTACATAAAGTGATGCACTCAAAAAAAAGCAACGTTAATTTTTTCTCTAGCAAATATTTTATTATTTACTATTTCAATAGCGTTCAGAAAATTATTCGCTGCACAGTGCCCACTCGACTGTCTGAAAATCTCGCGATTCAAGAATGATGCTCCGAAAAAAAAAACGTCAAAGCCGCGACGGCACCGACGTCATCGCGCTTCGGCCAGGTACATTACAATACAGACAAAGAGGGAGAAACCACGCAAACCCATCCATAAACAATGTTGGGGAGAGCAACGTCCGCCAGTTCCAGGCGAAAACAACGATAGCAAATAAGAAAAACATTACGAGGCGAGCAGCTCTTCTACGCTTTCCGTGCGACCGTCAGTGCCGACTCGCACGGTAAAAGTATAAGCGCGCATAGCGGCGCAATATAGGTTATGCTCGGGGGGAGGCCGCCCCGCGCGGCAGGCCACCGACCCGGGGTGGTCGTCAACGCGCCGTCCTTCCGTCAGCCGGGCCGGCGTATCCCCAAGCTCGAGGATCGGCCGCGGCGACGATGCGCGAGCCCGTGCCCCAGGCTGGCCGACACTGGTACCCGTAGGGACGCGCCGGCCGTGGGCCGCGCGCTCACCTCGCTACTCGGGAATACCTTTTTGGCGTTCTTCAGGAGCCATTGCTTGACGGAGTCGAGCTGGGCGAGCACCTCCGACGAGTCGAAGAACTTGAGGTTCGGTCCGCCGTCCTTCTTTGGGCCGAGCGATAGCATCTTGGCCGCACGGTAGGCACGCTGAAGATCGGGGGGCACACGCAAGCCGACTAGCCGAGTCGACGGCACCGCGCACAGCCGCGAGAATCTCCGAGTCGAATTAGAGCCGCCCGACGGAGAGAGAGAGAGAGAGCGCGAGAGAGACGAGGCGCGAGCGAGCGGGCGCAAGAGAGAGACGGACAGATAACGCCGTGCGCTTGTGTACGCGGTATTATGGTGTATATGCGCGCGCGCGCGCTGCCTCGATTTCAACCAAACATCACCGAGGCGGCGGCATGGGCGCTCTGAAAGCCGCTGCGAGACGCGCCACGGCGCCGATCGTTCGGCCCTCGAGCCCACGCTTTTCTCACTCTGCTCCGTTGCGCGCACTTCCGCGCGTTTTTTTTTCTTCCTTCTTCGGATTTCACGAATTCTACGCTCTTCTTTTAACTTTTACTTCTTTTAGCTTTTTCTCGGGAAAAGTTATGTCGCACTCGCGGATCCTTAATTTGATTCGATTACGAGTGACCGGACTTGCTCGCATCGAAAACTGCGACTTCGGAGTTTCTGACGGTAATACTGCCTTGTTGACGACGAAGAACGCTGCTGTGACGATTTCAATGACGGTTTACCGTCTGATTTTAAACGTTCCTGCGCGTCATCAGCGTCTGGCCGATGCATCTACGTAAATGCATCCTTGAAGATAAGATATCAGATGAAGTAATATCAATAATGTAAAAGATTACAAGATGATAGATAACTCATCTTTCCATTATTTAAATGGTGTTTCGCGCATGCGCATCGGCAGAGCATTCGAAATCGCGGGAAAGAGTATTTTATAATTTTATATATAACCAGACTATTTTACCGAACTAATTAAAGTGCATATTCTCGTTTCGTGGAAAAAATGGAAGGGATCTTAAATTTTACAAATGTAATCCTTAAGTTAGATATTTGAATATCAGCAGTCGAGAATACCGAAAAAGGACGTTGACTAGTGTGTGTGTGTGTGAGCAAATTCTTGGTTATGAATACTCGCGTGAAATAAAGTAGCGCGCCAAAATTTTTTATTGATAAAACATTTTTAATTTCTGTCTTTTTGCCCTGCCAGAAAAAGATTATTAAAAATGCCACTTGAAAAAAGGCCCATGCGTTACGCCCATCCAGAGGGTCACACGGATGTGTGTTATTTTACTGGAGAAAAGTGAGTTACATTTTTTTAACAAATTCACTAATTATCAGTTCCATTTATCATTATTCTTAAATGTATTGTAGGGGTGGACTCATAACTTGTGGTACCGATGGAGATGTTCGAGCTTGGGTTAATTTAATGGATGATGATCCTTCAGCTAGTTGTATTTCTGAACAAGCTACTGCTGTGATTTCAAAAGTAAACTATTTTTTTTAAATTAATTAATATTAAATATAAATAGTAATTGGTGCTAATTCAATTGTGTTTTAGAAAGAAAAGTTATATGTTGGAAATGATAACAATACAGTTCAAATACTTACGCATCCTGATTTGGAAAAAGAAGGTATTGTTGCACGGTTTTCAGCTGCTGTATCAGCATTATCAACTACAAAAAAGAGCAATTTAATTGCTTCAGGTGGCTGGTAAGATCTTGAACATAGATAAAATTATAATAATACTAAGCTGATTATAATTTAAATGTTATTTTTCTAGTGATATGCGAATTCAAGTGTCTAATATTAGTACATCTGAGAATGTAGAATTAACTGGTCATGAAGCTCCGATATTTGGATTATCACTTGATCCAAAAGAAGAATATTTGGTTCGTGATTTATAATATTTAAATAAATAAATTAATGTTTTTAATATTAATACAACTTTTAATTTCAGGCTTCTTCAAGTGGTGATAGTACAATTAGGGTGTGGAGTATAAAAGATAAAAAATTAATTCATACTTGGAACAATGTAGTTCCAAAGTGGAATTCATTTTTCACTGCTACAGTTTACGCTATACCTTCATTTGAATGTAAAAGTGGTAAATATCTTGCATACCCACATGGCAAAGAAATAATAGTTGTAGAAAGGTCTTCATGGAAAGAAGCATTTAAACTGAAAGCTACTGAAATAAAAAATGTACATTTTATTCATTAGTCTACAATTAGTTAATATCCAATTTATAATTTCTAATAATAAAAATAAATACATTTACAGGACTTAAGTATTTGCAAGTTTTCTGAATGTGGTTCTTTATTAGCAGCAAGTTCTACTTATGGGGAGGTAGTTGTATGGAACGTTGAAAGCAAAGAACTAGTAGGATATGTTGATCATCCGCAAAATGCAAAAATTACTTCTCTAGTATGGAATCCCAATGAATCAAATGAAATTGCATTTTGTGATGCTTTAGGACAGTTAGGTTGCATTGGAGTGGTAAGCCTCAGCATTTTAAATCGCAGTATTCTCTTGTTATTTTTAAATAATTTTACCATGATATATTTTTTATATTTTATTTAGAAGGTATCTAATGATAAATCGGTTGATGATTTATTATCGGAACCTGTTTCTAATGATTTTCAAGCTGATAAGTTTGTATTTGATGATGATGATGAGGAAGATGATAATGTGATATCATTAGATAAAATAAAAGCATCTGTAGTTGACGATGATGATCAAAAAACAATAACATCTGAAACTGGATCTGAAAGGAAAGAGGAAGATAAACCTGTCTTACCTGAAATAAATTTGCAAGAACCATTCCAACCTGGTTCTTCTCCTATTCATTTGTTATCTCGTTACATGGTAAATAGTAAACAAAAATTTAATTGTAAGTGCATTATTAATGATAAAACACTGTGTTTATTTCACAATGCAGGTATGGAATGATGTAGGAATAGTTATGTGTTTCACATCAGAAGATGGTGAAGATAGTAACATAGAAGTTAATTTTCATGATGTCACAGTTCATCATTCTATGCATATTGCAAATTATTTAAGACATACAATGGCAGCATTGTCTAATGAAGCTTTAGTACTCGCAAAACCCTATGATAAAGAACCAAGTAAAATTGTTGTAGTAGCTCTTCAAGGTAAGACTATATAAATCTTAAGTAAATAAGATTCTAACATTTAAAATGGAATAATTTCTAATTTCGATAATTCTAATAATTAGGTTGGGGATCAGGAAATAAAGAGTGGAGTGAAGAACTCCCAGATGGTGAAGAAGCTCAGGCAGTTGCAGCTGGAAGTAACTTTGTAGCAGTTGCAACTAGTGCAAGAAATGTACGACTGTTCTTGCCTGGTGGCACTCAAAGGGAAGTTATAGGTTTGCCTGGACCCGTAGTTGCTATGAATGCTTACAAGAATAATCTTGCAATTGCTTATCATTCGAGCATTGGTAAAAAAATATTGTTAAAAAATTAAGTAAAATTTATAAATTTTTAACGTTTGTTATTATTGAATATCTTAATTATTGCAGGTGCTTTTGGAGATCAAATTTTAAGTTTACTCTGGATTCGCGTTTGTGGACCGTACTTGAAAAGTCAAACACTTCAAATTCCACTTTCACCAGCATCTAATTTAATGTGGGTGGGATTTTCTGATCTTGGATCACCTGTAGTAATGGATGGCGAAGGAATAATAAATATTTACGATAAAAAGGCGTCACTCTGGAGAGTCGCGTGTAATACCGACCGCCAGGTAAATTTTATATTTCTGCATAAAGAGCTATTCATTTAAATGTATTCATAGAAAAGGTATTTATTTATGTAAATTTCTCTTCTTAAATATTTTTGCTGAAAAACTCCGCCTTTTAGAAATAATAAAGTCTACAAATTAAAATTGCAAATAAAAAATTGCGAAGCCATAAATGATATTCATTTCGTAGAGTAAAGGCAAAGCAGATCACTATTTCATTATTGGCGTAAGTGAGTCTGACAGAATCGCACGCTGCATATTATGCAAAGGAAGTCATTATCCTCCAACGGCGCCTCGTCCAATCGTCGGAGAAATACCATTGACTGTACCGCTTTGTGACCCTAACAGTCAAAAGTCCGAGAAGGAAGCCAAGGTGTGGCAGCTTGGAAGCAATCCGCTCGATGAAGACGAAGCATTGCTCGCCTTAATAGTCGTAAGTAATAAACAGCTAAGCAATTTTTTCTTAGAAATTCGAATTGCCTACAATTTTATTTTAGTTTATTTGAATTTCTACTCATTCATCGATTATTATTCTGGTAATCGTTATTGTTTTTGTTTCTTTCTCTAATGTAATTTTTTAAAAAGTTACATCATATTTTATATATTTGCAACGTCGTTTAAGAACTGAGGCGCGGTAATTGAATCAGCGGAAATTCGATCATTCGGCTCGATGCATTTTTTTACATTCGTTGAATAAAAATTTCAAAGAATTTATTATTATTTTTTTTAGAATGCATCTCGAAGCAATGCAGATTATCGTGCTGTGGAGTTGTGTCAGCACATCGCTTCTCAGAGAGTGATAGAATTGGTAATAAAATACGCAGGTCGTAGTAATAAAATGCCTTTAGCCAATAAACTAGAATCTATCGCTAACGCCAAAGAACCCGATGAAATTGTAAGAGAAACTGGTACCCAAGAGGATATGTTCAATGAACCTGCCGACGCTGAGGAGGAAGACGATTCTCTTCTATTACTGGAGCCTATAAAAACTCCTGATGTGGAGATTAAACCTTTGACACCCAGTCAAACTTTTGGGCGAAGAAGTAATCCGTTTCTGAAGAAGGGGAACGCACCTGTGTCGCGAGGTATAGCACCCGCACCTATGCTATACCCTAAATTTGATAATGTGAAATAATAAAAAATCCAAAAAATCAAATGAAACAAAAAAATGAATATTTTGCATATGGAGTAATTTGGATTTTTTGTCATTTACATTACAAGAGTACTTTAGAATTTTTTAAAAGATAGAAAAAAATGATTTTTCAGGATTATTAGGTTTGGATAACTTGGAGGAGACGCCAAAGCCAGTTTCTCCGGCTCCAGTGAACTTACCCAAAACGAAGAAGCCTAAAGCTCCAGCGCAGGAATCGTTTGTCAGTTGGTATACGAAAAACAAACAAAAATTGGAAGAGGAACATCCTGACATGGATCCAAGCCAACGCATGAAGTTAGCTTACGCTAAATACACCGAAGTAATCCGTGGAAAGTCAAATAATAAAATTGCAGATGACGAAATGAATAAGAAGAGAAAACTAAGCGATGAACAAGGTGACGAAAGCAATCAACCGAAACGATCAGCGATTTCTAAACTCGCAGCATTTGCTCGCGACTAATATCTCTTATGTTATAAAGGATATTGATGATTATTATTATTTAATTGTATATATGTAATATGAGAAGTACTTTTGTAATAAATCATTTTTTCTAGTAAAGTTTGAATTATGTCAAAATTAATTATATTATTACTGAAATGGAATGATAGAGCTTACAAAGTCAAGATCAAGCGATAAATAAAGCAGGTAGTAATTATTTATTATATTAATCTTAAGTGTATTTTATAACAATCAAGTAAATTAAATCAATTCTTTTGTTTCAGTGTGTGTTTCATCAAACAAAAACCTACTCCACGCTATAAGTTGAAAAAAAAAAGAATGATACTTATTACGCGGCACGAAGCTGCAACAAGTATGCGGAGAGCATGCTTAGCAGCTGCAGAACCAGACTGGCGGAATGAAGGGAGAAAAGAGAGAAACGGCGCTCGCCAAGAGAGCGGAAGGAGGCGCGGACTATCGGCGTGTGGAGCGCGCACGTGCGTCGCTTTCTCCGATTTGTTCGCGCGCTGCGGCCGCTCAGTCGCGACTCCAACACCTTCGGCGAGCGACGTGCCTCGCGAGTGCAGCCTCTCGCTCGGCTTCTCCACGGTTTTGTGCCCGGCGCAGCCATGCAGGAGCTCAAGGAGAACCCCAGCGAGGAAACCAAGATGAAGGAGTCTCCGCGGAAAGGTGAGCTGTGGATCCCTTTAAAGGTCGTCGCCGCCGAAGCGGCGTTAGCGACGAGCTAATTTTACACGCCGAAAGACTCGACGAACGATTGCATCACTCCGGGGTATCTTTAGCATTTATGGCGTTTTGGTCGATTGTTGATAGATCGGCTTATCGGCGACAGTGCGAGTGCGGTTTGGATAACGGTGCCGCTAGGACTTCAGGAATTTCTCGGCAATTTGTCGGACGAGCAGTGGCTACCGGCGAGCTAAATTTAAATATACTTCGTGCGCCTGTAAAACGTGCTTGCTGTTCTTTGGCAATTGATGTGAATAGAATAGAAATACGGGTGAACTCGGCCCTTTCTATTCTATTTTTATTGAGAAATTGCTTGAATTTTTTTTTGTTTCAATTGTTACAAATTAATTTTATCGCGATGAAAAAGTGACAATTTTTTCATTTGCATCTATGAATTATTTGTTTAAAAAACTAGTTTAGTTGCATGTAGATTTTTATCGTGGAAAACTCAAAAATGTGAAGTTATTTAAAAGAATACTTAAAACTTAAATTTCGATAATTAAATGTTTGATAATTTAAATTCTTTTACGAGTTGTTCAAAGTGAAAGTTTGAAAATTTTAACGCTGGATTTTGTTTTTGGAAAGCAGCTTTCAGAGTGATATATGTTTTGTAAAAATTGAAAGTGAGTTTTTAATGAATTTTCGCATTTTTTTTAAGTACTTTTTGAAAGATATTTATAGAAAACTTGATTGACCACTCAAAAAAAAAAAAAAAATACCTTCTCCAAAATGCGTCGCCCATAATGCGTATATATAAAACACACGGAAAGTACTTAAAAGACTATATTTATGTAATATTAGACAATGTTTCTGAGACCAAAAGTTATTAATCGTTAATAACTTAAATATATTACTATTGTATATAATTTTTTAAGTCTAAGTAGAGAGTGATCATGTTTACAAAAAAATTATTTTAATTCAACTGATCCTGTTACAAGGATGCGTAATTTTGTACACAATCATCTGTCGCTCCTGTCACCAAACGGAGCTGTTTAAATATTCCGCACCCAGCGAAGGTACTATCTGACCATTTGATTGATACTGAAAATGCCAGTCAGTAAGATTAGTACAAATACAACGCAATATCTATTCTAACTTTTAATTGTATCGCGTGCAATCGCAATCAGAGAATTTTTCCGCCAAAATTATGAAGAATTTCCCTGTAAAAAATTATGTTAAATTTATTTCCCCATAAAAATATTTCGTACTGCAAAGCGCCTCACGATGACGTTTTTTCACGACAATTATACGAGTACTTTTATTGTAATTTTCAAGGGAAAATTCTCTCGGTGCAGCTTATCTTTATTCACTTATCTCGACTCATTTTTAACGTTTAACATAAATCATATAAAATGAAATATGCTCGTTTATGAACAAATTTTAAATACTTGTAATATTGAATTTTAATTTTTGCGCTGATAGTTCATTTCAACAATACGAAGCACGAGTGCAATAAATTAAAACATTACTTCGTGATTATGAAAGCACAAAAAAAACTTTTGCAATCGTTTAATAACTAACAAAACTATTAAATTCCGCAACATAACATTGCGAAAATTGTTTTAAAAATGTGCAGACACATAAGTCACATTATTAATTGCGCTTTCAGAGCTTCGCAGCCGATGTTTGTTAACCAGTTGTTCAATTAATCGAGCTTTCAAAGCTCCAGCAGATATTCATTAATCACTCGTTTAATGCCAGCATTATCCATTAAAGTATAAACCTTTCCCGCAGACACTAATATTTGCACTCGATTATTAAAGTCGAGCCTTGATGTTTTAGCAAGAATCAGTAAACTGTTAACATGCCCTGTTGAATTTCGCCATTCCAGAGAAAATACATCCAGTGAAATTGGCTCGGTATGGTTCATGCACATAAGAATCGTGCACATATTAGTTCGTGCACAGTTTATACAGTTTATAGATAT
>JAWWEN010000048.1:635022-681636 GCA_035582955.1 Sycophila texana
TAAATGTCAATTGAGCGTTTTTGGATCATTTTATGATGTTTTTAGAAAATGTCTACGAATATTGGAAATGACCGAAATAATCAATATTGGTTTAATATTGGTCTAATATTGATTTTTCGGTCATTTCCAATATTCATAGACATTTTCAAAAAACATCATAAAATGATCCAAAAACATTCAATTGACATTTATAAAATGTTAAAATACGGAAGTTATCACTTCTGTCGGCGGTCCCGAGACCCACACCTTTTTTTTAATTAAATTTCTTTTTTATTTTTTTTTATTTTCAGCTCATCAAAAAGCGAGGCCGGCGTTCACGAATCCCACGCCTTGGCAATCCTTGGTAGAAACCGCCAGTGACGAAGACGAAGACTATGCGAGGACCGTGGCACCCGTTATACCCCCAGCGAAACCTTCTACCACATCGGTTAAAAATCAACGGAATAAAAAGACTAAAGTTCGAAGATAAAAGAGTTGAATCAACAGAGTGAGAATTCGCTAATATTTAAAAAGTGGAGTACAGTTGTCCGATGTAGAATTTCACTTTTTATTTCAGAACGACGTCTAAGCGGCGTGCGTATTTACACAGATATTGCGCTCATATAAAGTGATCGATCTTAAAACTTCGCTACGTGAATTTATTTAACATTACGCTTCGTTTTTTTTTTCGATTCAAAAGATTTGATTTTTCGTTGTCTCATTCGTTGAGCATCATCGTGTTCCTTTCGCGGCCACGGTTTCGTTCTTTATTTCATTAACGATTCCTCTTCTTCTTGGAGATGTTGAATGTCGGTTTTATTCATGAAATAGTAGGACGGCTGTCGCGATCGCTTGAAGGAAATAATTAAAATTAATTAATTAAAATCAAACAGTTTATCGTCGATTTGACCATTGCTTACCAGATCTTTTTGCACTCGTTTCGCTCCAGCCTTTATTAAAATATTGCTCATATTTTCCACCGATGGCACTCCCATCGCGTAGTGCAAAGCTGTCCTTTCCAGCTGCAAGGCATAAAAAATAAAATATCTAACTCATAATAACAGTTAGTTTACCAATTAAAGGACTTTAACTCACGTTATCACCGATTTGCAGAGTCTCTGGGTAATTTTTGGCAATATAGCGGACTATGTCCTCGTGCTCCCGCAACACAGCGATGTGGAGGGAGCACCGACCAGTTGCGTTCTTTCCTTGCGCCAGGAGCCTTGCGCCATCGCCGTTCATTTCCATCAATTCGCGCACTTTCAGCGCGTTTCCTGCTCTTATCGCGTTGTGAATTTGATCCCTTAGCTCCTACAGGTATCCACTCGATTAGCATTTCACCTCGCTTTCAAATTAAAATTTTAACGACTCACCGTATATCTCTTTATTGACTTCAGGAACTGAACTGTAGACTCATTGCCCTCTTCCGTGGCAATCTGCAGTACATTTTTACCCTCGTCTTCGGTGTCGAGGATGTGATCGTACCCCTCTATCAGCAGCTGGACCAGTTTATCAGTTTCACCTAAAAAAACCGTAATATTTGGTGAATAAAAATGAAAAGTCACTGCGTCGAGTAGCAAATACAATTCAATAGCATACCTCGCGCTGCGAGATAAACGACAAACCGATCAATCTCCTGGACGTTCTCGTGATTATTCGAGAGTTGAGCAACGTCCCTGCCTGTTCTGTAGAACGCGTCTCTGCACGCGATGTTAATCTGCCTTTCCTGCAAAAGGTGGTAGAGACCATCGTTCGTATGCGTTCGGTTTGCCGCGTAGTGCAGCGTCGACTGACCGTTTTCATCCTAAATCAGACACACCAATTGATTTTTAAGACTTGGATTTTAGTGAAATGACCTTATGAGAATTTTCATGAATAGAGCTGCGTACCCGTTCCGTCTCTGCGAATTGTGATTCCGGTGCGTCTAAATCTGGACTTTGAGGATATCCGTCGTCGTCGTTATCTTGTGTATACTCTTGGTTTTCTTCGTCCTTTTTTTCTTCATCGGAGATTATCAAAATATTTGATTCCTAGAGATATAGAAATTATGGCTTGTAGAGTATTCTTTTATTACATAATCCTCGATTTTAATATTACCTCTGAGCTATCCTTAGGTTTATCCTGATTAGCGAAATTATACAAATAAGTAGCGAGATACGTAACAGGATCCCTTGGTCTTGTAGATGCTACTTCCGTTAAGCCTTTTATCAGTGGATCGCCCAACGCTGCAAAAATATCGTACAGAATCCATTAAATACAATTTATAAACAAGGTAAAAATATTTCGAATTTATTACTCACACGAAGCTAAGTATTGACCTTCTTCGTCTTGAAAAATTTTGAGATCTGAAAGTGCGTGAAATTGTAATTTAAAGCTTTTTTAAAGAAAAATATTATTTTAGAGTGTAATTAAAAACCAGTAACACAAACAAATTTTAAATAAAGAGAGACTAAAACAACAAGGCACAAATGTGCAGTTAAAGATTAATACATTTAAAAAATGAAATTGGCTACTGACAGATAAATTGCAGAGGTACAGTACAGACAAAGGATGCAATTACATGAAAAATGCACACGGAATAATAACAGGCTTGATTGCATCGGCGTCGTTAAAAAAAAAGTATAACGTCGATAATCAATGAAACAAGTATATATTTTAAAAGGAGCAACCGCAATGTGTGTGGTTCGTCCATTATCCGTTGAATTGGAGTACAACATCGCACGAACATACACGAATACAAAATATGAAAAGTTTAATAAGTTTTAAAATAAATGTGTGTGTACACACCTATGCATATGTATATACAGTTCGTTATTATATGTAGATTTTTCAATATATTTTTAAGTAAAATTTCGAAGTGATACGTCTACAATAAAATAGCCAAATAGTAAATATGATTAGACCACTCAATTTACGATTCAGATTATAATAATTACATAAAATTTAGAATGAAAAAGAAAAAAATATTGGACAAAAGTTAAAATTGACTTACTTTATACATTTGAGTAAATATTTTCTTTTTAGTTCCACGTAGAAGTTACACTTCGACTATTAGTAAAAACATCAAATTGGAAAGATATGTGCTGCGTCACATTTATTGATTAGTGTAGATTAGCTCGGTGCGAGTGACATATAACGAATAGGACGTCGATAATTTGTCACCATCTTTATGCCTACTACAAAGTAGAGATTATTTTTATTTATTGTAAGTCACTAAAGAAAATTAAAAAAATGTTACTGTCATACTTCTAAAATAATGCCTTAATTGGCAGTCAATTATTAGTTATAACGTTTTGAAAAAAAAAAAGAAGCAACGACAGTATTTTAAAGGAAAAAACAAGTCTTTCAAAAATGGCACATGGTGGTAAAATATCGAGCCGCAAAAAAATATCTCTTATATTTGTTACTAACCCAAAAAAAGTCGACTCGCTAGTCCGTGCCGAGCCCTGGGAAAGCCAGCCGCTCGCCTACTAATCCCCCGAAAGAACAGAACCGAGCCGCAGGAATCACACATCTTTCCAAATTGACAAGCGTCTCCTTATCTTTCGCCAATCACGCGAATAATCAATATTTTTTAATTTTCCGACATTGCTTTTTTTTATTGTCTCTCATTATTGATATTTTTTAAAATTCTATTTTAATATTTGGCTAAATATTTGACATATTTCTATTAACCAAGAGAATAACATTCGCCGAATAACATTAAAAAAAGTGCGGCGGCCCTACAAAGGGGGCATATAATAGAAAATAGTTGCGCAGATAAAAAAAAACAGCAGCGACGAGTCGGTTATTCGTTGCCAAAGCTGCATTGAGGGAACGAAGAGCCGAAACTCGATGGCATCAGTCTTGAGTACAATGTATTATGTGAGTCGTTTGGCACAGACTAGGGTCTTGCGCGACTCGTCCCGGACACTCGGCGTCTCTTGAAGATATTGGCGATCACATTGGCTATCTTGACGGAGCTGTTTAGTGCCACCTCCTTCTCGAGCGTGAGCACGTTGAGAACAGCCCGATCGAAGTCGTAGTAGGTCTGTAGCTCGCCGATCGAGAGGCTCGTCTGATTGCCCAGGCGCACAGTGTCGCGACGCAGGGTCGGGTGTATCCTCAGACCTCGGACGAGGCAGAGGTGCTTTAGGTCCTCTGGCTTCCGCGCCAGTCCGGCGAGCTTGACCACCAGGTCGAAACGTAGCGTGTTGCCGATGGCGGATGGCCTGGAGGCGAGAAAGCCGAGCTTCGGGTCACGCCGGAACGTCAGAAGGCGGTCGAGGGCATTCATCAATTGGGCCAGACGCAGATACGCTCGGCCGACGAGGCCCGGCCTATCCTCGGCGGTGCAGCAGATGACGCGAATGTGGTCTTGCACGTTCACCCAAATGGCGAGGTCGTTCGCCGCGGCAAGGTAGACTCCGCGGCCGTAGGGCCAGTGCTTGCCGTGGAGTCGGCGCTCGTCGGAATTCTCGCTCTCGGTGATGGGCAGCAGGAGGCCCGAAGCGGCCAGTCGCTGGCGCACCTCGTTGAAGGGATCGATGATCTCGCTGAGTGTGTAGTAGGTGCCGGGCTCGTCCTCGCTGGAACCCTCGGCGAGGATAGTGCCGAGTTCGGGCCCCATGAGCACGCCGGTCACTATGCGCTCCAATTCTTCCAGATCCCTGATGCGCATCGTCAGCGGCAGCTGATGATTGGCGAGGTTCCGTGTGCACTCTATGACTCCCGCGAGGACGTACTTGCCGGAGGTGTCCAGGTCCCGCGCCTCCAGGTACTTGACGGTCTCGAGGACAATCTGCTCGCGAGGATTCGACGTGGGCTGCGGCTCATCGTCGTCATGGTAGAAGCGGGTAGACGGCTGCTCCGGTAGAACCCCCGACGTTGACACACAGTGCAGGTCTCGGATCAGCGGATCCAGTAGCTCCGCGAACACCACGTAGCTTTCGAAATCCGGTACGACCACGTTGCCTGTGAAATCCTCGTCGTACGAGGCCACCGACAGCCTGCCCGGGGTCCCAGTTAAATAAGTTATTTTTTTACGCATCCTTGCAGCCGTATCACTTACAAGATTCGCGCTAGTGGTTATTTTATTTAGATTTATAAGGATATTGTTTTTCTTTAAATTCAAAAGGTAGATTTATAGTTACATTAGCGCCAATTGTAAGTGATTTTGTTGCAAAAGCGCAACACCCCTTCGTTTATTTTCTAAAGTAACTGCCAAGTAGTCATTGTTTACGCGTCTTCGAAAAAAATTAATTTGATTTTGAACAGAGATAAACTAAATATGAAGATTTTCTTTACAGTGACATTCATTAAAATTGAATAAAGCAATTAAAAGCCAGCATTAAGCAATAATGAAGCTAAATAATAAATAGGCTTAAAATAGTAAAATAAGTAATACTGATGACCCAAATGTAATGAAAACTGCACCACTGCTCTTCCATTTAAATTAATAGTTCAATTGCACGTTCCTTTTCCGAGTTACACCCGTCAATTATTCAATAGACAATTTGAAATATGGCACAGTAGTTACGATCATTATTACATTTGGTTCCGAAATCTTCATATCTGTAAGCCTGCATTATAAATGAAATTAGTAAAATATCAGACAAAAGTAAATTCTATTCAAATTTAAAAATGGTGAATTCATTGGCACCATATATAAATATCAACTAAAATGTTCAATTAGCCATCGCAAAACAATCGCTAAATGTAAAGACGTAAAAGCAGTTTGGCACTACTTCCCGCATACAATAATGAAAAATACATTCAAGCAACTCGTATAAAAGCTAAATTCAAGAAGATAAAGGCAGAGACGAAGGGGTCGAGGCGCCAACTGGACCGATGGAGTGCGTAAACTATAAAGCCCGGGGAGGGTAGGGCGCACCTCCGCTCGCGCACGTTAACGTTGCCCTCCTCGAGGCTGCTGTTGCTGGCATAGGCGTTGCTGTACTTTTTCAAAGCGGGCCAAATGACGTCAAATAGATTGTGATCCATGCAGGTCACGCGGTGCTTGATAGCCTCGAAGACCGGCCGCCTGAGGCAGCGGCCGAGCAAAGTACCGGCGGTGCTGCTGGCGGCGCCGCCGCTGCTGCCCGTCGCGCTGCTCGCCGCGGCCGGCACGGAGCTCCGCCTCCGGGCGGTGCCGCCGCCTCCTCCTCCAACGCCGACGCCGCTCGTCAGCAGCCGGAAGCAGCGCTCCAGCGTCGCCAGGGTCTCCGGCTCGCTCACGTCGCGTCGCGCCGACGACTTGTCCCCGCCCGGGACTGCGGGTTTCGCGTCGATTTTTAGTTGCAATTTTTTTTTTTTTTTTTTTTTCATTCATGGGTTGGTTTTTTTCAGTTGGTTAATGGCGATGCAGTGGCAGTGATTGATGGCGACGAGCGATGATGAGGTTGAGAGAATGAAAACAGGAAGAGACAGAATTGTTATTACAGCTTGAGTTTGCTGGTGTGGAGTGTGAATGCTGAGATCGTGTGAGATTTATTTGTCAGTGTGTGATGTTTTTTTTTGCGATTGTTTTACATTTTGCTTGGTCAATTAGGAGGAAAACAGGATTCCTTTATGACAAGATTTTTCTTTCTGATTGACCAGTCGTGAGTGAACCAATTCTATGTTGCGACATTTTTCGGAACGAATAACATATTTTTTAGCAAAGGCTTCATGAATTATAAAGCAATTATTGGGTAGCACGTATACACGAATCATGTAGCTTCTAAACGAAAAATATTACTCTGTATTATGTAAATTTATTTTATAAAAATAATTTTAAAAAAAATTATTTCAATTCACAGAACACATAATAAACAAACGAGTTGATTAACAGATTTTAAAATCTTAAAGACGATATAACAATAAGTTCGTTGATAAACAAAAAATATTCAATATGAATTATTTTATATTATATTTATGAATTCCCCTATATAGTTGCCGTGCCGGCTAATAAAATTTACAAGTGTCCAGAAACACAACTACGGTTTGGTGCGTCCCCAAAACTAATATATCATTTTTCTAATTTCACTACTATTTACCTTGACTACCGTGTGTTGAGAAAAAATTATTTTTCTAAAAATTCCATACTTTTTTTTTAATCATATTACAGTAGAACTTTTTACACAATATAAAAAATTATGATCTATCTATAATCTACGTCTTGTCTCAAGAGCCATCATACTGAAATAAATATTGTGATTTCAGAATAAAGTAATTCACTTATAACATTGACTCTACTATTTCTAATTCTACAAATTCGAACATCTAATGAAACAATAAAATGTAATTGAGTTCGTAGTAAAAAGTATTGAAAATTTTAATAATTTCTTCTCGTAGAATTTAAGTGTAATAGTTCAAAGTGTAATACGGTATAGTACAGTATAGATTGTACAGATTTAGTGTGAATCTAAAATATATAAAATATTTCTTTCAATATTAAAAAAAATGTAAATCATAGTTAAACCTATTTTGATTATCTAAAATAGGAAAACAAAAGTAGAATTTAAAATAATTATTTAATCTAAGAATTTTGAATATATTATCATTGATGAATGATAGAATTCTGTGACTTTTCGGCAAAGTTTTTAAGTCTTCTTTATTTTTAGATCTTATCAAGCAAATTGGTCTTCCAAAACGACTTACTAATGTTAAGTAAAAGGGGATCCTGCAAAAATTTGCGTATCATGTTTATGTTGCAATTATTTTTAATTATTTTATTTGCAATTATTTTTTTTTTGCAGAAAAGTCACAAAATTAATGAAAAAAATGGGAAACCGATTGACTCTTGGGTCAAGAGAAATAAACAGGGATTAAAGAGAAATACGCACCTTTGTCCTCGAGCATTTCGTCGGCCAGCGAGTCGGCTGCACCAAAATCACGCAGCAGTTGTTTATGCGACAAATCCTCTTGGTTGTGTTTGTAGTAATCCGCTTTTTGTCCGAACTGCCAGTATTGATCGCCAATCGATAAAACATATTTTCATTAAAACATATTTTTATCATTTGCAACTTAAAGATAAATTTAAATATAGTTGTACGGTGTGCCAGCTGTACATTGCAATTGAAAAACTAATAAGATGCTTGCGAGTAATTCCGCGTGTGTAAAAAAAAACTAATCAATATAAAATAATATTTTAACAAACAATTTTTGCACTCTATTTCTTCAATTATTCAAAAATATTATATAACACTTTGCAAACCGGCACCTCAGCAACAGCGTTGCCAACAGTGGCATCGCCCTATGGGCTAATGGCATCTAAATTTTAAAATTTCCCGCTTGGGCGATGCCACTTTTGGCATCGCTGCTCAGCAAGTACGTAACGTGGTTTTTCAAAGATAATTCTAAAAACTGTATTGCTTAATCTTTTAACTGACGCACAATAAAACGGATTTCACTAAGTATAATATACGCGTAATACAAAATGCGAGGATTTCCCGTTCATTAACTATTAGTAAGTAAAAAAAAAAAAGAAACAATGAATACATTAATGTTACATAGGATTATATAATGTAACATCAAATAAGAAATTAGCGAATTTCGTCAATCTAATCGATCCACATTAATTTTCAAAATATATTGCGATTGAAAGATAGAACAATCGTGCAACTTCATTGTAATCTTTAAATTTACGAAAGCTCTTTTTGAGAGTAAAAACGTATTTACTGCATACAATGAGTCGGACTATCACTTGCGTTGTCCTGAACGAGTGATAGGCCGCGTTACAATGAAGCCCGTTCGATTACAATGAAGTTACACTAGAACAATCGTGCCACTTCATTGTAATCTTTAAATTTACAAAAGCTCTTTTTGATTATCGGACTATCACTTTATTTTTCTTCCTTAGAGGTATCACTTACGTTGTCCTGAACGAGTGGATTTGCTCCAAGGTGTAACAGGAGATTGTAATAATGTCCGTTGTCAGCGAGAGTTGCAGCGTAATGTAAAGGCGTTCTGCCGTCCAGGTCCAGCGCGTGTGCCGTCTCCGGAAACCTGCCAGCCAAGTACCTGCCGCACACGCCATTTGATTATTATTAGAATCGAAAAATAATAAGAATAAGTTGTTATTTAGCTTTTTTTCTAAAAATAAAAAAAATTGTTGCTCATCGATGAGGGTTATCTAATAACCTGAACTTCCTATACATTAAATATATAGCGAATGATTTTCTTTTACGATACCGTTTAGTGTATGTATAGTATATACATATATGTATGCAATAGAACTACTGTAACTAATAAATAAAAAGAGTGCTGCGTTATCGTGGCAAAGCATCTCAAAGATAACATTTCTATGTCGAATGATTATTTCAAAGACCTGCGTGTTTCGTATTCAATTGAATGTACAGTTCCTATACTCTTGCAATTGCATAATAAATGAAAGAGCAAGGATTCGAATAACAATTCTAAAAAGGAATTCCTTTTTTGCGAAAACAAAGATCATTATATTTCGCGCTGCCGTAACGATAAAGTGCGACGTCGTTAAAATGTTCTCATTCGATCCATAACGGACCTCACTATGGGCGTGTGTCCGAAGATGACGGCGACGTGCAGCGGCGTGGCCCCGTGAGGTGAAGCGGCGTCCTTCGCTATGGCGAATTTACGACGATCCAGTGATATTTGCAGATCACGCAGGCTACCATCCTTCGCCGCATTGTGGACCGATCGTATTTTAGCCTGGAACGGAATAAATCGTTAGTATTTTTGGTGATATTTTTTTTCAGTATAGATACAGTCAGCTATAGTACTAAAATGATTCAACGTTTTTTCCTTATTTACTAATCACACTTTGATTACAATTTTATCGATCTTAATTGCAGTGGCTTTGTGTATTCAATTGATGTCGGTGTGGAGTTTATAGTCGCATTTCAAATTTTCCGCTTTAAATTCCCGCGTGCAACTTAATTACAACTGTAACTCAGTAAATATAATAATAATATACTTAATGGTAATAATAATATACTTTTATATATACGTAAGTAATAGTAATATACTTTTCTCCTACAATGTATAAACAGTAGAATTATGTACATAAAATAAAACTTAAACATTAACATTTTTCATAAAAAAATCAACAGCAAACCATCATATTTAAAGAGCTGGAAAGATCAATACACTGAGAAATGTTTTAGTAAAAATTACTATACTGCGTTTGACGGACTCGACAAATCAAAACTTTCACTAGAAAGTTTAGCAAAATTTGTTTAGTTGAGTCTAGATTTTACTAAACTTTCTAGTAAAATATTTTATTTATCCGTTCTGTCCCTGCGTTTCAAAACAGTATATAATAATTTTTACTAAATAATATCTCTCTCGGTGTAAATATATAAAACTAATAAAAAATAAAGGTGAAAAGAGGGGAGTACTTGCCATGTACGCTGGCACGTTGTCGATAAAAGCCTGCAGTTCAGGATTGCTGGAGTGTCTACCGACGAGGCGATGACCCTCGCCGGTGAGCACGAGGGCGGCCAGTTGCTCCATGGTGCCGGTCTCTAGTAGCTCGTTGGTCTCCTCATCCATAGCCATGCCCTCATCCTCCTCCTGCTCCTCCCCGACCTCCTCTCCTTCCTCCTCCTGCTCCTCCTGCTCGGCGGGCTGCTCCTCGTCCTGCGCTTCTCCCGGCTCCTCCTCCTCCGCCTCGCCCGGCGCCGACTCCCCGACTAGCACCTGCGGAACATCACAGCGCCGAAGCTTCGCTCAACTGGCTCTCCTCGTGAACGAGCGAGACAAGGGGGTGCCTCGGCCGCTACTGTCCCGCGCGATTTTTCCCACGGTACGGCAACGTACAGTGACCGCCGCTCGATGCCGATCGATCGGCACCGCCACCCCTACGAACGCTACGCCGCTTAAGAGCCGCTAAGTGTACACGTGGCACCTGTGCGCCTGATCGATCGCCGGCGTAAAAGACGCGGAATTCAAAGCGTATCCCTTGATGATGACACGCGCGGTTATCGCCCGGACGACTTTCGCGCGCACCACCCCTTCCCCAAGAGTCGGAGAGTGCTTTGACCCCCCTGCTGGCTATTCGATTCGATTCGCTTGCGCTTTAATCTTTCAAGGCGTGCGACGCCTCCTTTGCATTCTACTCGGAATAATGAGCTTTGTCATTGGAGGTAGGCGAAGACCTCGCTTCTTTTTTACGAGCTTTTTTTTGCACTTTTATTTAGGTTGATCTTTTGGAGTGATTAGCAAAGTACTGTTTTTTTACGAGTTTCGCATTTTTTTTCTTCTTTTTTTTCTACTTCAATGACACTTTCAGTATTCCGAGGCACGAAAGGGCACTCGCGCAATTAAATTTGAATTAAATTCAGAGGTAGCGAACTGTCTAAACATTTAAGCTTAAATAAATAATCTCAAGATCGATATGCCCGGCTCTATCTTTCTTTACAAATTTAGAATGTCGATTTTCTTGTCTTTCCTGGCTCTTTTAGCCTAGCATCGATTGAAGCTTCAATGAACTACATGAACAATTAACTATATTAACTGTACGCCGCAAGGCTCCTTTCATTTATTTTTATACGTGAGGTGAACGGATATCATCAAAACATTTTATGGAATATCGTTTATAAAAAAAAGCTCGCTTGCGTTGCTTATACATAATTAATTCGAAATTGGCTTTTATCGGTACAATTATGTCGTACTAAAGTAATTTCAAACTTTAATGAAAATCTAAAGTTTTCCTGTAAAATTTTCTGTACGTTAAAAATCCAAAACATTAGTTTTGTAGAACTCACCATATTAATAGAATGATATTCTATCTTCGGTCTTCTTGTTTTATCACAAATTAGTACGAGCGAATATAATGATATTTAAAAAAAAAGTATAAATAAAAACAATAAGTTTAATTTTTTCATTTATAAAGAAATGATTATGTAATGAAAGAAATGATATGAAACTGTAGTATATACGCTAATACAGTGAACAACGATCTAACAAAATAAAGTAATCGCTCATTCAAATAATAATAACTTAAAAATTTATTTGTTTTGAAATTAAATTTTCATTAACTTTGAAATTAAAGAATTTGTTTTCAATTAATAACTAAAATACGTTAATATACAATATTTCTTTCGTATCCCTATGTTTAATTTAATAAATTACTTCTATAAATGACAATTTTTTACTACAGTAACATAATACAATAATACAAATTTTAGCTATTAATTGAAAGATTTTGTGATTAAATATAAATTATAATGCAATTAACGAAGTACAGTGTACGAATGAATATTGATATATGAGCTGTACATGGTCAGGAGCATGTTAAATATTAATCACGTACAACAATATTAAATATAATTATACGATTTATTGTGTCTGTAAATAGTGTATATACAAAACGTAAATATTTCAGTTTTTTAAGTGTCGATTTCATTTCATTCAGTTATTAAGCGTGCCATAATTACTTTAAATTAACATACTTCATTTTATAACTGTTTCGAGTATTTCTTTAAAGCTAGTTTACATTGAACTAACTATAAGTGATTTAATATAACATTTAAATTAACATTTATATTAAATTGCCTTGTTCATACTTACACAGGGCTACAAAGCAGAATTAACAAGTATATAGTGGAAAAGTGTATGACATCAAAGTGTGCAAACGTTTACTTTTCAAGAAATACTCTACTAGAGTTTTACGTGAATCTTTGCGTTCTAGACAAGAGTGATACATAGATATTGTTGGTGTAGATTTTGCACTGACATAAAGTTTATAATGTATAGTACATATTCATTGCCACTATGAGTAATGAAGATAAGTATCTTCACGTTGGAGGTCTCAATCTAAAAAGGGGTCAATCAGTTTGTTTTCCTTTACCGAAGAAATACAATGCAAAATCATGTTTGAAAATAATCAAACATGAATTGTCATATTTCAATTTCACATCGAATTCTCTCGACTAGACAGTTAACATTGGAGCTGCAGTAATCAAGATTGTCGATAAAACGTCACAAAAACAGAAAGACATACACACAACTAGATTATACACTTAAGCCGCATTAACTGCAACCGTGACTAGGATCTTGCCTGTGAACGATCACATTTTCTTTTTTTTCTGTGAAGACTTTCAATTCTTTCAATCTTCTATCTCTCATTAAACGAACACAATTCACATTAAACTAAACAGCCAGAAAAACGAATGAGGTCTACGCAATAAAACGTCTCTTGCCACTATTTTTTTCTCGACTGCTACAAAGGTTTTATATATTACGTGTAACAATTGATCGATCACCTCCATTCAATTCGAAGATCGCACGTTCCGATTATTTAAATAGGGTGATGCGGCGGGGATTGGAGCTCGTTCTCGGTCGCAGTTCCTCGGACTGACGGTACGACAACGCTTGCTGGGACGGTGCTTGGTTTTTTTTTTAAATCTTTTCTAACCTGTTCCTCGTCGTTGGGGGTGTTGCCGACGCCAGAGTCAGCCTCCTCCTTTTCCTCCTCGGGCTTCGCCGGCTCGATTTCTTTCTCGTTCTCAGATGCTACCTGCGACTCGCCGGTCTCCTTGTCGGTATCTGCGGCTTCGTCGTCTTTCTCTGCGTCACCTGCTTCATCCTCGGCTTCTTCCGCGCCGTCTTCAGCCTCGGCTTTATGTTCTCCTCCTTCGGCTTCAGTCTCTGCTTCGGCGTTTTCCGCGCCTGCTTCAGTCTCTACCTCAGCTTTCTCCTCACTTTTTTCTGCCTCTGCCTCCTCAGTTCCCTCATTTGCCGCAGTTTCATCTGCACCAGCTTCTGCATCGACCTCCTCGTTGTTGTTATCATCGGCCTCGCCGGCCTCACCTTCTGCATCGGCATTAGCTTCAGTCTCTTCAGCGGTTTCAGGCTTCTCTGCTTCAACCTCTTGTTCTTCAGTTTCTGCTTCAGCCTCGGGCTCGGGCTCAGCCTCATCTTTGGCCTCAGCTTCAGCTGATTCACCTTCTGGTTCTGCTTCGGGATCTCCTTCTGCTGCTCCTTCAGCTTCGGTATCAGGTTCGGCTTCATCGGCGTCGTTCTCCTCTTCGACGTTCTCGATCTAGTTTTTTATTTAAGGCATAGTTTGTTTTCGGAATACGGTAATAAGAGCACTCAAAAAAGGTCAAAATACCTAAAGAATTTTTCGTCTTTCTTGCAGAACTTTTATTTAGTTTTTATTATCAAATAGACTTCCTCGTCTTCAAGAACAATTTTATTTAAATTTAATTTTGACTAAATATATCACTAACAGTATATCGCAACTAGAAAGTTAGAGTATAATGCTTCACTATACATTATTAAACAGTAGAAAATGAAAAATTACTTCGGATTGTTATATTACTGTAAACATTAAATTGTAAACAAATGCCTAAATAATTCTATTTCAAAATTTATCCGAGGAACTACAGTGTAATAGAAATTAAAAAATATTATTTTATCGACAACCTGATAGAACAGAAACCTTTTTAGCAAAATATTAGTAAAAAATATAAATTAAAGTTTAATAGGTTTATCCATGGTCGAAAAAATTCACATACTTATTAGGAATAAATTAAATAATTATAAATTTTATGTCTTTTGAAAAGCTTATGAATATATTTACAAATTATTGACACTGTGACTTTAATAATAAGCATTGTTGTATGTACAAAGCTTGTATTGCAAAATGAAATTGTTACTGTAATTAATGTCTGATTCTGTATATGATAATTTCCTTTATTGTGATTTAATTGTAGTGATTAGATGTAATGAATCAAAAATAAATGATTAAAAAACCACTGTAGTACCTCAAGAAAAAAAAATAATGATCGATTGTCAATTAGAACTTTAGAAATCACATATAAGCTAAAAAATTAAATGCTCATTTCATGGAACTACTCGAATTAATTGTCTTTAACATTACTTCTCAACAAACATGAAACAAAAACAATAACAATTGTACTTCTACATTAAAAAATAAAATAGAAAGACGAAAATTTTCTTCGTTTAGCGCAGTTCAATTGAATAATGTGCAAATTCATTTCAAAAGAAGTCAATTCTACATAAAGAAATTAATCAAACCAAGTGCTAATGAGTGCTTAGGTTAAGTGCCTGTTTATTTTTACTATCACTATGTTTAAAACGTAGTGTGATTAGTTAGTTAATGTATTAATTTGTCTATGAATGTCTGAAAATTGAAATGAAAAGTCTCATGCTTTCTCGAATAGGAACTAATAGATTACTAAATATGCAAGTCCTATTTACTACTATTACTCAGTTTCCTAAATACATGCATAAAAGTTAATTATATTAAATGGTATATTTACAAATTTGGCAAGTGTAAAGGAGCGTGGCATTGCGTGTATGAAAATTAAAAAAAAAAAAGTTATTTTGAATATAAAAAAAAGTATATAAAGTAATAGTCAAAGAAAATACTATCATCTGTAACATTAAAATATGATAAATTTAAAAACAAACAATGTTCTTAGAGCAAACAGAAAAGAAGCTAATAATTAGGTCAAAAAGTAGATTAATGAAACTTAATGACTCAAATGTCAATTAACATTATTTATTATCACTACTCTGGATATTAAGAATATCGATTACATCAAGAGTCGATAGAATACGATAAAAGTGTAATCGTTTCTAATACGTCGACATCGTGTAAATGACTCGAGATTCTTATATACCTAACTATACCTAAACTACGAAATGCGCAGCTGTACACGACAGCAACGTCAAATGCGACCGACTATAATAATGAGCAAATGATGAAAATAGCGTTGGAAGCCCTCAATTGACGAGAAAGTAGGAGACTTTTTCAATGTGGTGGTCGGTGAGGGTAAGCAGCTGCGCCTCGTGAGCCTCTCGGCTTAATACCTCCGGTGTGACGATATCCTCGGTGAGCTTGGCGGACTCGGCGCTACCGAAGGCACTGTCGTCGTCGGCATTGTTGCTCGTGCGTTTCATACGCGGTACCGGATGACTCGGGTCGATTATCCGCCAATCCCAGTGTCGTGGGTAACTCGAGCCGGAAACTCGCGGTGCCTCTGGCACCATCACTAAACTCGTCAAATCCACGTCGGCTGGCCGGTTTTTGTAGAACGCTGCTGTTTTCGATCTCTGAGAAGACAATATTGTGTCACAATTTCATTTACGGTTAAAAATTGACTACTTAATAATAATTGTTTGATGTAGATTATCTCTATCATTTAGAGCGGGAAAATGAAATAAATAGAACAGTGTAGTATTGAATTTCAGTCGAGCGTGTCTCACTACTGCCGACTGTTACTACTGCGACGCACTTTAATGTCCACATCGATTGAAAGTTTTTAAATATTAAAAGCAAATAGTTATAAATATACAACCGTGAAAATAGTTGCAAATAGAATATATCACAGTGCAAGATGTTTAAATAGTTCCAAATGGAATATATCACACAGCAAGATGTTTATAATAAAAATCGACGTAAATTAAACGATTGGTTAGAAAAAAGCTGCCTATAAAACACATCTCACATGATCGATTTTGCTTTCATCGGCGCCATATTCTACCAGCAAGTCGTACATGATTCCACCGTCCCTGCAAACAGCCGCATAATGGAGTGGTGTTTTTCCGTCATTGTCTTGCGCATTGACGATGGATGGGTAGCGATCGAGGATCTCCCTCGCTATTTCTACGTAGCCCAAGCCGGCAGCCTGAAAATACAATCGACCTAAATAAGAGCTGCTCGCGGTAAAGCCACCCGTTAAAGGCTATCGGTCGCTTCTCATAAGGAGGCGTGCTCAAGTGCATCGTTAATTGCACTATAAGCTTTTGGCGAACTTGAAGATTAAATAATGACGTGAATAATTACCTTGTGGAGTACGTTAAGGCCGTTGCTGTCTTTGCTACTCAAAATAATAGGCGTTACTGGATCTTCTACCTTTTTCCGCAAAGTATCGATGTCATTTTTTATGGTTGCCGCGTGGATGTCTTTGATCGTACCCTATAAGTTTTATTTAATTTTAATTGTTAGTCGTTAAGATTTCTTTCAACTTTTACTAAGATAACGAACTAACTTTTACTAAGATAACTTTTACTACGATACGTACCATAATGAAAGGCACCGCTTCGAGAAATCTCTTTACCCGCACATTGTTGCTCGTTTCGCACCGAAGCTTCGAACCGTGACCCTCCCATAGTACGTGCTGGAGTTTACCGATGTCTCGATTATGGATCCATATTCTGATATTTGACGGCTTAAAGTCCAGACCTAAAAAGAATATTATTTGAAAGGGATTATCTACGATTATCTTGAAATATAAAAATACGGGTATTTTTCTGCTGCTTGATTACTTATAATTTAACATTTCAAATTACGTTTACGTCCGACAATTCAACTTCGCAGAAAATTCGTTTTAAAACAGAGAATATCGATAATTTAATGTATACACACCGGTTGACACTTTCGTTACAATTAATTAGTCGTTAAATTACAGACCATAACAGTAATCGTTAGAAGTAAAGTACAAAGAAGTACATAAGACAGAATTGGGTTAAGGTATGCGAATACAAAACTTTTAGTCATTATCGAAGCTACAACTTTTCACCTATCAACTTACACACAAGTTTCAATAATATTCTAATTAAAACCCTTTTCTTAAATAAATTAATAACAAACCTTGTTCAAAAGTAGCAAAATTGCTTGTTAAAATTAAATATGTGGCTTCTCTGCATGTTTTGAAACAATTTTTATGCTTTTAAGATTATTAGGTTTGTTACAGCTTTCAATGTAATTAACTTTCAAAATATGCGGGGAAGAGCATTTATTTTTACTTTACAAGAGTGAAAAGAGCTCTTGTTTAGCATTTACAATAATTTTGTACTAATAAATATTTATAAACGTTTGTGAAATATATGCACAATAATGCAGGAAGTCACAAAAACTCTCGCAGTGTGATTAAGTAAATCGCTCTTGATTCGAAGCTTTCAATTTTTCGAACTTCTCAATCTTTCACATTATCGGAGAATAAAATGTAATTTGCACTAGATTCACAGTAACTTATAAAAAACAAGATTGAGCGAAGAAAATCTACCGGAAAAAAAGTAAAACAAAATCCGTAACAAGAGCTCACAAACGAGAAAAGTAAACTCTCGAGGACCGTCGCAAAACACGCAATAGCAATTTCGAAAGCACTCATTAGCTCGTTCTGGCAAGTACCCGTCGCATCGACGCGCGGCTTCCCCATGTTGCTCCGAGCAGCAGCAGCAGCAGCAGCAGCAGCAGCAGTTGGCGTTCGTGCAGACGACGCGTCGCGCTTCGAGTTCGGCGGTTCGCGGGCTTCTGAGCAGAGCACTCGCTGCGGAAATCGAATACTCGACTGGCGATGGATCTGCGGATTTGCCGTGTGCGCCGGTCGTGCAGGCGCGCGCAAACAGAGGCCCTCGCTTGTCCTGTCGATCACGCCGCTCTGTTTGCCACCTCCGGGCGCCGTCACGTAACCCGAGCGTCCGGACTTTCGCTTCGCTTCTTTATTTTTCTAGATTAGTGTAAAATATCGATTGAAATGCAACGAATAGTTTCTGCTCAACGGGTTGTCTACAACTGTGATGTGGCTCGCTCTTGCCTTGGCTGTGGTATGATTTTCTCGGGAAAGTATCGTTTATAAAAATTGGACGATTCAAATAGCGCAGTTGCGTTTTCTAAATTAATTGATATAAAATTAGACATTAAGTAAGCATATCTATTAAAATTATTTTAGGAGAATTATTTTTGTTTGGTTGCTTAATTATGATTGGAGTAAAAATCAATTGAAGTAAAAATTTCGTATAATATATATCTAAAAACATTTCGAATGTCCGTATACTAAGCCGCATGAAAGACGGTATCTCTGATCACTTTGGTATAATGTATAGGTTTGTTAGTAGTTAATTTGGACAACTCATGAGTATATGTCTCATATACTACATTTCCTTTTTAACGTTAAAAATAATTCAAGTAAAATAATGTACAATAAGCGAAAACAAAATTTAAGTCAACCTCACAGTAATAGATTCATACAAGCTATTCACAAATGACTTTAATAAAACTACTTTCAAAACATTTCCAACAAATTTCACAGATCGGAAACTTTTCAAAAGTTGAAAAAAAAAACAGTATATACTTTAAAATACCTTCCGCAAAATTAGTGCGCGCGATGGCCGTTTTTCGCAGCGCGAAACGGCGAAAGCTCGCGAAACGGGGCCGGCCGATCGTCCGCTGACGGGAAAGTCGACGGGAGCACGTCCGGGGACACGTAGGTATCTTTAAAAATTCATGGGCTCTGACGCCAATCGATCGGCCGCGGCCCACCGAGCGCGTGCCTATATAAATTCAAGGAATTCACAATGTCAATCGTCGGGACATTTTAGCGCCGACCATCGTAAGCTCGATTTAGCGCTTAGAAAATTTTCAGTGTCCTGGAGGGAGGCATCTTAGCAGTACGCACAATTCTAAGGAAAGCGTTCCTTTTTTTTAATTTACTGAAAGAAAATTTAACATTTCAAAACAAAGTATTCTTTTAGTTCCGCAGGTGCACAAACGCAAGTTTACTAATTATTGTTGAACTGCCGTAATAGTTTTTTCACGGTTGACGTGTTTAAAGTGAATTATTTGGTAACGCTTACTTAGGTATGCGTGATCATATTTTAGTTACAAAAATTACAAGAAAAGTATGCTAATGAGTTTCGGTAGCTAATGGAGCTTTTCTAAATACGTTGTAAAATAAATTTTCAATTTACAATAGTTTGCTGATATTATGCTCATTACAGAATGCTATTCTCACGAGTTTATAATTATGAGATAATACTTATTTCGAACAAGATACTTTTTAAATAAATTATACTTTTCTCTAAATACATCTAGCCATGAAAATATCGACTGAATACGCATATAATTATTATTTGGTTTTATTTATGTATTTTTTATATCGATCTATCAAACAAGAATACTCGTAAAATTTTTTCAAAGCACAACTCAAATTATATAACTATAATTTTCAATATAAACGCAACGAATCTTTATAATCATTTAATAACGGACTCTACATCTTTAGATTTAAAAATTTAATATATAATATAAGTATACATGAATAGGTAAAAGAACTTTTACTGCTCATTCGCACACGATTAAAAAGTTTATAATAACTGTGACCTTCCGGCATAAAAATTTTAAATCCAGTCTTGTACAATGCATAATGTCAACGGCCAAACATATATTTCTATCTTAATTAAAAATAAATAAACGCATGGAATTAGAATTATTGAATTCATTGTTACAATACTAAATATAAAATTTAAAAAGCAGTGCAAAATCTGAAGATGAACATTATCATTTTTCTGCTATAAAACATTTCAAATAGATGCCACAAATTAAGTAGAGTAAGATCTTGATTTTTAAAATCATATTTTCCATACACACTCCCAAATAAACAATTGCACATTACGCTCGTTCCATGAAATCTCTATATGTAAGTTTCTCACACTGCCTCACAAACACCTTATAATAAAAAAAAAAACAGTTAAAAATTAAAAAGAAAAGAGAGAGCTAATAACGTAAAAATAAAAAATGTATAAAGAATAATGAAAGGTCCAGAACTCACTGCCGCTCCATTTGAAGTTTTCCCGAGGCCTGAGTCTTCGTGACATCCTTTCGGGATCGGGCAGCTCGATCTCGGAGCCGCGCTGCAGGTAGTAGGCCGCAGGATTGCCGCGCTTGTCGCATATGCTGGCGTCGCAGCCTGCTTCGATTAGCAAGTCCCAGGCGGCCTCAGGGTCCCGGCAGGCCGCGCAGTAATGAAGCGCCGTCCTGCCTTCCTGCGAACCGTAAATCATTACCTGATCATCCCTTTTACTTTGAAATTAATTGGGTCGATTTTATTACGAAAAGAACTACATTTGCAGACACCTATGCTTTTACATAATTGAAGCTTTCTGAACACGCATTTACTAATTTGATATTAATTAAATTTTAAAAAAGAAAATTTCGCAAAATTTTTCAATTTCCTTAGTGTCCGTCAAATATGAGCCGACGATGCATCGCGCAAAACCTTACAGTAGACTTATCTTATAGAGCGTGAAAACCTTTTACTTGCAGAGCTGTAGCAGCATTAGGCTAATAAACTCGCTCAACGGCCATTATTGTAATTGATTGTTTTCGTCACGGTTCTTGCTTTCATATATAAGATACATACAATTAAATCTATTTTTATCGTTTGCATTAGGCGTGTTCCTATTATTCTTAACAATAGGCTACTAAGATAGAAAGCTGATAATGCAAAAAATGACAAATGCTGATGATCTGAGATACTGCTTGTTTAATTAAACCATTAATTATTTTAATTCTCATTAAATTGTTTATCAATTCCTTTATTGTATTCATCATTAAATCAGTGAATTTTACATCTCTTTTCTTAATTGCAGTTAAATAAGAAAATTACTTTTTCTGTTGATCGAAAATTATTTCTTTTTTTTTTTAAATTTTCATCAATTTTAAATGAAGTTTAATTTAATTTTCATTTTAATTAAATATATCTAATGATGCTTTTTTTATATACTATAATTATTTACAATACTATTTATATCAATTTTCCAATTAAAAAAAATATTAAGTTTTTACAAGAGAGTTAATACTTTAAAAATTAATTTAAAATAATAAAATAACAACTACAAACTCAATCACCAAATTCAACATTATGATTCAGATAACAACAACAAAGATAATCACTCGCTATTATACTTGTATAATATATCAGTACAAAATAAATGAATAAAACAACAAAAACGGCAAAATCTAAAGTACTCGTCAATACAACATTTGCGGTGTTCATAATCGGCAACAGTAGAATTTAATAACAGAAAATAAGTGAAAAGAAACCGTTTATGTACCGGTGAGTAGTGGTGGCGACTACGCGTGATACTATAACGTAGTGCCGCAACCGCAGGCAGTAAGCTCCGCTGCTTGACTGAACACGCGGCGAGCTTGGCGCGTCTCAAGGCGTCTACCCGAGTAAATCCCAGTCGCGACTCCCCTGCCCTGTCCCCCTTATCTATTTTCTTCTTCTTTTTCCGACCGCTCGATTGCCCGCGTGAAAACGTCAAAATTACGCACATCGCACCTATACGTCTGCACTGCTCGTCGATGGATGCATTAATGAAAACTTTCATACCAGCGATTATAGACATTTTTTTTTCTCGCCGAATTAAGGTCTTGGTGAAAACGCTAATTAATCAACGTCGACATGTGTAAATTATCTTTCAATGCTGAATAAAAAAGAAGGAACCTTGACTAGTTTGAGAACTATTTGACCTTTCGTCATTTTACAACTGTTCGAAAAACTTACTTCGAGCGAGCTTGCGTGGGATTGCGTCTACTTACATCCTATCGCGACCCCCGCTATCGAAAATCGATTATTGCGAGAATAAAAGGAGACGCGTTTTCATGCTGACACCAAACGCATTAACGAAAACAGACAATTGAGCACGTTAAACTAAGTTCCCTCGCGAAACACAAATCAGCAATAAACCAATAAAGCCGCTTACAAAGTGGTGCGTGTAAATTTCATTCAAAGTAGCCATAGAGGAAAAAAAAGTAGTAGGCGCCAGCTAATGTAGGACCGCGTGAGTTCCGTATGCATCGCTGGTGCGAAGTCAGGCGCCCCGTCCCCGGAAGGACGTGAGCTTTAGAAAGGCGGAAAAACAGGTGGTTCGACGCCGGCGTCACGCGATCGTCGGCACTGGCGTTTCCACAGGCGCGCGAGATAATCGCGTGGAGGGGAGCCTACACAGTTAGGCGACCTTCCGTGTTCACCGGGGTGCGCATATTGATTCCTCAACTGTTTGTTCCGGGATGCGGTGCAGCTTGCAGTCGCAAAGGTTCGACCGCTTTCGCGCCCCCGTCCGTTGGCGCCACGCGGGACACGAGCTCCGGTCTCTTTGCGTGCCTCTCAATTATTCACCGCCTGTCGGAAGATGCGTAAACAGGAGGGCATGATTACTCGGCTTTGCTAGTTTCTTCGAGATTAAGGCACCTGCCTTAATTGAGGAGCTTACGTGCTGTTTACTAAACATTTTACGATAGCGAGTCTAGAGTGATTCTTTGTTTGTTGAGATGAATCATTCATTGATGCTTGTACGTTACGTTAACATTTATTGTTTGTATGTAGATTGATGTCACCGAATTATGAATTCTTGTAAATATAAGAAAATATATTGCAATTATCTTTTTAAATTTTTGGCTAATTAGTTCATGAAATCAACATTGAGTTCACAGTGTCGTACTAGAGTTTTAGTTAACTCAATTTTCACAAAATCCTCTCTTAAAAAAACGATGGTATGACATTGCGAAGCATTTTAATACGTTATTAGATTGATTTTGGACAAACAACCGGTAGAATGACATGAAAATTCAAAAAATAAGAAATGCAAAGCGCGTTTGATTTTGCTAGTTTAAATAAAAAGATTACTGATAATTGCAATTTTATGGATATACTGCCTATTAAGTATTTATCAAAAGTAAGTTTTCACTTAAAAATCGTAATTTTTCTTTTAATTGAAGTTTCCATATTTTCACTCATTTATTTTTAACTGTGTATGTATAACTCAAATCATTTTTTCTAATGTTTTGTATGGACTCCAAAAACTTTAAAAAAATTACTGCATTGAAATTTAAATATCATCATTTCAAATTAGAAATTAACTTTGAATATTGATTGTATCGTCGGTAAAAGCATATAAAGACAATAATAATGTAGTACATTTACTGCCTATCCAGAGTTACCGTCAATTAAAGTTTTCTGTTTTGTTCACTGAGATAGTAGATTTATAGATCCTAAATTTTATTTATCGCGTAATAAAAACGAGTAATTGCTTATTAGAACAAAACATACTTGTGCAGTGGAAATATTTGTTTCACAATTATATAAAATTAATTTTATATATTTTCATCAATAAATTTTAACTATATAAGTTTTTCAAAAATCACTTTATGCTCAGACGTTGTTCTAATAAGCAATGAACAATCCATGCCAGTATAAAACTTTCGGTTAACTTTACTGTAGGTCGAGGCACAAACAAAAAAAGTATACCCGATCCTTCTGGTCGACAGTTGAGGGGTAATTATTGATGATCCATTCCAAAACATCTTGGTGATCGTAATACACGGACTTATGAATTAAAGGAGTACCAGCTGGATCTTTGGCAATGGCTAGCTTCTTCTTTGGCTCACTATCAACAAGTCTTTGTACCTCTGGGAGTGAACCTCGCACTACGGCATCGTGAATTTGAGAAATTTTCGTCTAAAATTTTCGAAAAAAAAAAAACGTTAGTCAATAACAATAAAAATATTTTATTGTTTGTTGTGGAAATATTTTGATAGGGAAACAATTACAGAATAAACGTGACTATTGCTTACCAAGTAATTTGGCAGTCCCTTAAGGAATACACGCGTCCTGAGATCGGGCGATTGCTCGCCCAGAAGGCGTGCTCCTCTGCCTTCGAGAACGACATTTTCTAATTTGTCAAGTTCACCGCGACTTAGCCAATGCTTCAAGTTCGACGATGACATCTGCGATCCTACAAAATTAAAATTACATATTACTTTATTTTCTAAGGATATTATTTTACTTTATAGTCTTTATTAATATCAAAGGCATAAAATAAGCAATAGCAATTGAAGTTTTTCTGGTTTTAAGATGTTTGAATATAATACTAACAAATAAGTATTTTCCTGTTTTATAGACAAGTGCATCGTAACATTTACCCCCTAATCCAAGGTTGGATAGAAATAGCAAAGTAGTAGCAAACTGCGACGATGTTTGCAGTTTACAGCCCCTTTGCTTGTGTATTCTTTGTTGTTTTATAGGGTATAACATACAAATCACGTAAAATATCAGCTAGTTCGGTTGATGACTATAACTTTTTCTTTAATAATATATTAACATTATTTTTTTTATTATAATCGAAATTGAAATTGTATACGCTGCTAAGTTATTACTTACTTACGGTAAAAATTATTTCTTTTAACAATAATTAAGATCCTAACGGAATACCATTTGCTCGTTAATCCGTCAAACGAAGTAATGCATTGATTGTAAAGAATCACCGATTATTATTTTATTAATTAATTAATGTAGACTCTGTTCATCGAATTGATGAAATTTAGTTGTTTTTAAAAGAGCGCATCAACAAAAGCAGGACGGATGGCATTATCGACCATTGGTAATAAGATAATGAATAATTAATCAAGAACTAAGGACAGTGAGACATCGAACTATATACTTGCTTTTACTACTAAACTTTCTGTTATAGAGTAAAACAACAAACTTAAGTAAAACTTAAGTCACTCTCATTTGTATTGCAAATGAGAATTTTTAATCTGCTTGATAAAAACTGTCAGTCGAATAAGATTTTTTTTTTGTAAATATACCAGGATATTCAAAATTATACTGAAATCAATGTGCGACACAATTAATTAAAAAAGTCAGAAATTAAACGTGTTCACTGCGTATAAAATAGTTTATGGTAATTTTGAACAATAAGTTTTTTCATATAAATATTTTATGGATCAATGTATCTCATTATTTTGAACGACACGGTGTTAATATTTTTATCTGCGATCAGTTACTGAAAGTTATTCTACTTCCGCAATTTTGACAGGCGATTTTCGTTGCGTGCTAATAAGCGACATTTTATGTCGCTAAATTTTTTAGCACGTTCACTTGCAATACTTCCGATAGGTGATCGATTTTTGTACGTTAATACAGTCAGTACACTTAGTATAGCACGCGTCTGAATGGTTTATGTGAGTATAAAAAATTGTTATAAATTGTATTTAATATTTATCGTAAAAAAAAGCAGTTGTAAAACAGAAATAAAATTTTAATTTTATCTCATTGATGAGTCATCCGCGCAATAACAATTTGATAAATACGTACTTTTAAAAACTACAAGACCAAAAGAACGATAAGTGTTACACATTAACAAATTTAAAAGAAACAAACTGTAATTTAAACAGCTCTTTAAAAATATCGGTATTAATCGATTTATCAGCTTTTTACTCTTAAATAAAATTAATGCATACCGCTTCTTCAGTACTGCGAAAAACATAATCAAAAAACAAAAACCAATGTACACGAACATAATATTATGCAATATTTTCCAAATCATCATGAGCGCACAAAGTTCACGTTTCGCTTTCATTCGCATTTCCGACACTTTAGAAGCTCGCGCGAACTTTATAAGTTGCCCGTAAAAACGAAACGAAGTCACGGGTGGGTTTTTACCGCGGCGCTTACGGGGCTAAGTGCATAGCCAAGGCGAAATGGAGTTACACCTCATCGAATATCGATAAACTCACTTAGAAGACACTGTTTTTTTTTTGCCTGAGAAAGAGTACGAGATTATTGGAGCAGGTGTATGCACCTGCCACATTGGACTCTAGTTATAAACTTTCTTGGGTATACCAGGTGGACCTTTGTTATATATATATATTTATACTTTTTATGTGCGAGAAAGAGGTTTTAGCAAAATTATAGTTTTTAAAAATTGTCATACTGTTAATGAAAGCAGCCATAGACAGATATAAAAATACATTTTACAGCAACGTATTGTAGTAAAAATACAGGATGTTTTAACGTTAATTTGTGGTCATTATGGTCATTAGCTCATCAAATAATCAATTGGAGAAATGCCCATTTCCTTTCAAAAAATTCGTTTCCTCGATGAAAACTAGAAGACTTGTCAATTTTTAATAAGCGGAATATATTAAACGGAATGACAATGTTTATAAGAAATTATTGTAATTTTTATTACACATTTCTGGAAACTTTATTATTATACTCTTATAATATTCTTGTAAAACTCGTAGAAGTATACTATTTAAATAGAGCACTAATTTTACGTTTCGGAGGAGAAAATAAAAACTGTGATCCCTGCTCTCTTCTCTTTTTAAAGAAATGGTGTTTTATCAAGCGATATCTCGAAATCCATTTGAAATATTTATGCAATGACCTATACGATGTTCAATATTATTAATCGGATAAAATAATTAATTTTCTTTCCGTCGTTTCTGTTACGACAGTGTATTACATTTACTCCCAAGTAATAAAGTAATGAGCTCAGTAGCTCATTATTTTCACTTTGTATTATTGCGTTAAAGTTTCGAATCACTTTTAGCCCCGATCGACAGTATTAACAAATGAGACGTTTACACGTACATTCTTTCCATTACGAAAGTATACAGTTGCAAGTCATGTATTATATTATTCAACGGCGAGCCTTCCGTACTGAATAGTGCTAGGCAGGTAAAATTGAAGCAGAAAAAACTTTTTACAAGGTCTTTTTACATAGATTCGGAAACTAATAACGATGATCGCTACCTGATATCTTTTCGACCAACGTTCATCACCGACGAGCAACTTTTGCGTTTACCAATCGAACCGACAGCAATCCATCAGAGCTTTAAATAGACACATGCACGTATCGCTGGAAGCAAATAACTCTCTTACATTCGCTCACTTGCACGTAAGTTCACCAAAATGAAAGACTAAAAAAACATATCAATCCCTTATCAGAACACATCCATCAGCGGGGGCAGATCAAGCTCGGCACGAAAGCTAGCGGTTGCCGCTCGCGTGCCGGTCGCACATCAGCGAAAAAAAAAAAAACTAGCAGAAGCTTATACGCACCTTGATTTGATGATGACCGAAACAGTCACGGCATCCGATGGGCGCCGATGTCATCCGTCCTGATCCTGGAAGGAGGAAGAGGCGCTTTGCAAGTCCTCGACTCCGTGGGCTGAATTGGATCGCGCGCGCGCGCGTGTATGCCTCAGCGCGGGGAAGCCGCGACTCATGAGGCGTCGGCCTCCCGACGCTCGGGGCACCGCCGGTTAGGCCGTCGCGCGTATACACACGTGCGCCTACTTATTGTTGCCGCCGAAGCGCACAACCGCCCCCTTGAGTCTTGCATCGCCATGTCCAGGAAAGCAGGCCTCTTGGCGACTTCTTCAGGGAGTTTGCGGGATCGTCTGCGGGTCTCCGTGTCTATCGTTGAGAGTCCGGGACCAGCAGCCTGAAAATAAGAAAAAAATTGTTACTCTTATATGGATGATAATAATAAAAAGAATAATAAAAATTATTAGAGTAAAGGTTTTAGTGTACCGTAAAAATTTTCATTGTAGAGTTGCAGGAACACTGTATATCTACGTTCCTAGATTTTCTACGAATTTGCATTAATAAATTGATGAAATGAACTGGTAATATATTAAGTAGAAAAAGATCGATTTAGGTCAGCCGAAATACTTATTTAATTGTTTGTGTATTCTTTTTATTCTCATATATAATTTATTTCTTAAGCCGGAGTGTATTTTTTTTACATTTTCGTTGGTAATCCTCGATCGTTGGAAACTAGTTAAACGATAGCTGCTTTTTTTATTATCTTTTCAAATAAATTTAAAAATGTATCCAAAATTTTACAAAATTTCAAATAACAATTTTAATTTAAGCAACGGTCTTAAATGTCATAGTTTCGCCAACACGAACTAGAAAACGCAATAGCTAAAGAGGAGCTACGAAACATTAAGTTCAACGTATAAACCATGTCAACGCGATAAATCATGTCAATTATTTTTAGAAGCATTGAAGTCTCGCAAGATACATAGATTGAACTGACATAACTTGCTATGTCTATCCTTAATTCCATAATATTTAAACATTTTATATTTCATGCAATATTGAAAATGTTCAAACTTAATTCTTTAAACTATTCCAATATATTTTGCAAACGATGTATCAACAAATATTTTAAACATTTTAAACGCAAGCTTGAAAAATCTAAGTTTATTTATGAATAACTGGGCCCATCATAATTATTAATTAGCATTAACATTCACAAAAAATGTGGAAGAAAAGAAAAGAAGTTAAAAAAGCATGCGGCATTCTAATCTTTTCCTATTCCTAAGGCGCAAGCAAAGCTTATTTGCGCGAAGTAAACAAGCGCGCCAGGATCGAGCATCGCGCCGGCCGGTGAATCGTTCCGCGGTCTTTTACTTATTCAATCGAGCGTCGCGAGTCGCGCATTAGCGTCGGCTTCTTTTCTCCTCCTCCGATCGATCTCTCTCTCCCCTGCGGCGGTACAACGACACCGCGACTTTAATCGCGGATAAAAGCTACTGGAACGAGGCTGCCCGCGATGAATCGTTAATCCCCGTCGTGGTGAAAATTTGGAAGTATTTATGCAACAACACACGGCCGGATGGATCGATCGAGAAGGAATGAGAGTGCGTTGGCTTTAATGTAATTTCGATGCGAGCTCAGTGAATTGAATGCACGCATCGATTTCACAATGACAGGAGGGTCATTGAAAGCTTTTTTTTTTATTTGCCGATTCGAAGAAGCTAAGCGAAGCAGAAAGTCGAGCGAGTTTGCGACGAGCGACGGAAACGTCGACTCAGCTGAAATTTCAACGAGCGGTGAGTTTTAGTAGCTGATGTTGAATTTGATTTTCGACAGTCGTTATACTTTCATCCGCTCGCGAGCATTTACTTTGGTGGCTTCAAACATGATTGTACCGTTAATTTTATTATCGATTTTACTTGGAGTTCCAGCCAAAGGTGGATAATTATTTTAGTTACTTTAGTTGCTGCGGATAAGATCTGTCTGCGATGGTTAATATTGATTTTATGTTTGTCAGGTCACTTGGGGGATAAACATGACTTAAGCTGTTTGGGACGACCTCATTACAATGCCACACTTACGGCTTACTATCCTGTCTTCGATAGCGACGATGAATCCGATTATCTCGATTCAAACGGCAAAAAACTACGAACATTACAGGTAAGCATTGCGCTGCACATTTCCTTTAAACAAATTTATTTAGTTTTAATAAATAAATACTTAATAATTGAATCGAATATTCTGCTAAATGAACTTTAAATAATACTAAAAAATAAACTATTAAAATTATTTTAAGGATTTCATAGATGGAAGAGCTGAGTACGTGACTGTAGCAATGGATGTGATTCCCAAGTTGAAATACGGTTCATCCATCTGCATTCCAGAACTGAATGAGCATTTTGGGAAATACATAAATCTCCAAGTAAGATTCTACAAATAATTTAAATTGAATCTTGATTTTCTTGAATAAAAGTTTAAGAACATAATTGATTTTAAATGCATTGCAGCTAAGAGATCGCGGAATCAATTTAAAAGGCAAAGGTTTCGCGAGAATTGACATATGTGTGAGAACAGAGGAAGACAGTTATGATTATGCCGTAAATCGACATGTTACAATTTATACAGAATTTTGAAAAAGCAAAAGGGAAACTGAACTAGTATGACTTTTTTTTTCTGCAATTTGAACGTAAAATATTGTGTAAATTACTTTTCTTTGTAAGCTATTTTTATCGATTTGAAAAATCGTATAAGAAATTCAAAAATAATTATTTTTATTTAATTGTAGCAATTTTTCAGATATACATTTTTCCAAATAAATTACAAAGTGATAAAAATATTAGACTCTAAGCATTTACCTTGTACTACAAAAGAAGAAAATGTATGTACATACGTATTTTACTGTGTCTGAAATATTGGGCAACTATTTATCGATTAAATTAGTCAATAGTTTTTATGAAAGAATGCTTTTTACGAAAGGTGATGCGGTAAAATTTACTTGCGTGCTTCATAAATTCTGGCCTGTATTAAAAACGTAAAGATTATGAATATTTTAGTGTCTGTTATTGTGCTGCTCGAACAACATTTAATCACTAACACAAAATGAAAATTTACCGATGAGTAATTGTAATAAATTGAGCCGTTTGACTGCGTTCGAGAATCATTTTACTAACTGCGTCCCTATGATCGTCGTCAAGAGATTTATCGATTTCATCAAACAAGTAAAGAGGAGCTGGTTTACACTTTTGAATAGCAAACGTAAGTGCTAAAGAAATAAGAGACTTTTGTCCTCCTGATAAATGATTTATCTCTTTTGGTTTATCGGATTCAGTAAATGATGCCATTATATCTGTAAAAATGGTAGGATTAGTAAGGAATACCGAAATTGATAGAAACGATGTTCTTACCTATTCCAATGAGATTAGGACTGAGAGATTGTTCTGAAGCTTCAGATCTAGATCCTGTGTCATTTCGATTACTGTGATCAGTAGTTTTTATTACAAGATAAGCATTACCATGTTGTACGAGTGTTTTAAAAATATCAGTAAAATTTTTAGAAATCTAAGAAAAAATGGATTATAATTATAGTTGATTTTATGAATACTATTTGTTTTATTCCATTTGTTTAAATATATAATCAAAAATTGCATTACTTACTTCATCAAGCATAAATTCAATGACTTCACACTTTTTTATTTGAAGATTATGTATCAATTCTTGCATTTTAATGCAAGTTCTGTCAAATTTCATTTTTCTGTTAAGCAACGATTTCTTTTTTTTATTATAAGTATTGAACAAAACAAATACGTTTTCATTTATATGGCTGAAAAGAAAGAATAATTTTCAGAAAATTTCATTATTATATACACATGCAGAAGAAAGAATTCAAAAATAACTATTACTCATATTTCTTTAATTCATTTGTAGTGCGAGATAATAATGTATGTAATTCTTTATAGTTCATTTTATTAAATTCCTCATACAATTCTTTGTCACGATTATCAAGTTCAAATTCGTTTGTAAGAATTTTTGAGATTGTCATCTCAACTATATCTATTTCAGAAGTAACTTTTGCTAACTTTTTTGCAAGTTCAGCTAAATTTTTTAATAATTTCTTTTCATCTAATTGCAATTTTTCTATTTCTATCACTTGTGTTTTTATCTTTAAGCAAAAAAATAATGCTAATGAATTTTCTTTATTTAAACAATTTTAAATGCAACTAATAAGAATACCTGTTCGTGCAATTCGTTCGCCTTTCTATCTTGTATTTTTAAGTGATCTTTGATTTTTAATATTTCAATTTCTTTTTGTTTTAATTCGTTATTCAACGAATTTAAAGATTCTCGAATTTTTTCTAATGATATATTTTCTTTTTCTTTTTCTAATTCGCTTTTTTGACAAAGTAAATTTGTACTTAGTTCACTTTTTAATGCATCCTTTTCAAATTCTAAATTATTTCTTTCTTCATAAATTTTTCTAAACTGTATACTTAATTGCATAATAGAATCATTTAAATTTTCTATCTGAAAATGAAATATTTTTTACTTGTGATTTTAAAATAAAATATCTTTTAAATTAGTGTAGATTTTTAAAAATTATTAATTATACCTGCTGTTGATCATGAATCGATAAATTTTCTGTCATATTTTGATAAAGTTCTTCATTTAAATGTTTTTGTGCAGCTAGCATAGCTTCTAATTGTTTTTCGCACTCTTTCAAAATTTGTTCTTTCGTAATTAGGAATGAATGTTTTTTTTCAAGTTCTTCTTTTATAAAATTTATTTTAGATTTTGTATCACTAATTATTTTACTAAAAAAAAAAAGATTTAATTAATAACTTGTATATACCGCAAAATAATATATTTATGTACCTAGACTTGTTCATGTTCACGAAAATACTTTGCTGTTTGCTTAGGCATAACGAAATTTCATTACTACATCTTTGTATTTCTTCTTTTACGCTATTAAATTTTTCATTTAACAATGAAATTTCTTCCAATATACTAATGATTTCATTTTGAATTTTCATTGGTGAATGTACATTTTGCAAGTGGCCACCTGTTAGGAAACCTTTTGAAGATGCTGAATCTCCTTGTAGAGTCATACAATCAAAATCATACATTTTAGCCAATTTTGTTGCAACCTCCAAATTACGGCATATAAGAGTTCTACCAAAAATTTTGCTAAACACATAAGTATAAATATTTTGTAATTTTCTACTTTACGTATTTATTTCGAAATTGGATTACATTAAATTGTCTAATTATTATACTTACCAAAGAGGTCTTGTATACTTATCATTGTACTGTAACATGAATATTAAGGGTTGTGATTGTTCATTTTTAGGATAATTTTCGGTTTTTACATTCAAACAATCAAGTGCAAGGAATGTTACTTCCCCAAGAAACTGTTGTCTATTCATTTCTGTTAAAATTTGCTTGCCAAATTTATGAGTTTCAACTATGTGGTAAGAAAGCCGTTTTCCAGCAGTTCTTTCTACAACCTTAAAAATATCCTTTGATATACAAGTGAAGTTTTCTATTACACGACCACAGTATTTCGTTAATTCTGATCTCATATTTTCATTGTGCCTAAAATTCAAATTCCTATTGAAAATAAAATGTGTAAAACAATAAATAATCAAAGAAATTTTTTTTACTAACATAAATATTTCAAGGACTTTCTGTACACTATTATTACCATCTGCTATGGATTTTCCAAAGCTTAAGTTTAATTTTTGATCTAATTTGGCAAAATTATCTTCCAATGATTTTAATTGATTTGAATAATTGAATTTTTTCTTAAACCTGTAAAAGAAAATGTAAAAATTATATTAGATAATAAATGTATGATTTTAAATAATTTTCGAAAAGTTAATATTTACAGCTCCTGGTTCAGTACTAAATGTTCATCGTTTCTTTCTTTTAAACGGTTGTATTCTATCCTTAATTCTTTTAATTTTTTTTCTTGATTAATCAGTACTTTCATCTCCAATTCTTCAATAGTTTTTTCTAAGTTAGCATATTCCTTTTTAGCATCGTTTATTTCTTTATTGTCTTTTAATTTTTTATCATTCTTATCTTCAATTTCTTTTTCTAATTGCTGCAATTCCTTTTTGATCCAAAGGTCTCTTTCTTCCTACACACAAAATTGGGAAGAATAGTGAAAAATTCCATTATATCTCTCTGATAGAATATTGAAAAATAATCGACACGTATTTTTTCTTTTTTCAATTGAACGTTTATTAACAAAGACATAGCTAGATAAAATTTACCATGATCGTGACGTCACTACGGCATAGTATATCTATATAGTGTAGGATCGTGACGTCATCCCCACTTTTCAAATCACTATATCTTTTTTAATAAACATTAAATTAAAAAAAGAAAAAATAAGTGTCGATTATTTTTTGATATTCTAACTGACACAGTTCATGAAATTTGATTTTTTTTGTTCTTCCCAATTGATACTAATTTTTAATAGGATACATGAATAGTGGAAATGCAGCACTTACTTTATTTTTAAACTTTGAACCTCGATCTTGTTTTCTGTAAAGTTCTAGACGATTTCGTTCATCTAAATCTAGTTTGGTTTTTATTTTTTCTTCCTCAATTAATAACTGCTCACACTAGATAATCATGGTTTAATTAATAAAAAAAATATAAAATTTATATAATTTCAATTAATGTAGGTACATATTGTTACTTACTTGGGATTGTATATTTCCTAATTTTTTTTCCTTTTTGTTTATTAAATTGTTTAAATCTTGTAATTTGTTATCAATTTCTTGATCATATTGGTTTTTCTTTATAATATCGTTATTCAATTCTAATATTGCCATATTAAGTTGATTTTGTTGGTTTAACAATTTTTGTTCTTCTGATCTAAAAGAAGGTTTAAAGTTTACTTCTCTTTTCAAACAATAATGTATGCTTAAATTTATTTCATGGATAAATAAAATTAAATTTATTTACTGAAGGTTTTGTTTTTCATCTTGAATAATCCTGTCTTGGTTTTTAATTTCTTTTAATTCTCTATTACTTATATTAATAGATTCTTGTAATTTTTCTAAATCATTTTTTAGTTTAATATGACTTTCATTTAAAGCATCATACTTTTTTTCCAATTCATTTAATTTAATATTATTGTCATTTGAAATTCGTTCATTAATAACAAATTGCAATACTCTATTTTGTTTATATAAAAGCTTATATTGCTTAAATTGTTCAGTATCTTCTTTTAAAGATTGTACTTCTTTATCTACATAAATAAATCACTTTATAAAAAAAAATAATTTGAAATTTATAAGCATAAGAAATAATACAATTACCTATGGTGTCTAAAATAATCTGAATGATTATTTTTTTCTTTAACGCAGTCTGAAGAATCGTTTCAAATTCTTCTTCACGTTTCTTATAAAATGTAATACCTGTACAATCATGCAGTAATTGTAATCTTGTTTCCGACTTAAAAACTAATTCATTGATCTAAAACAATAAAATTAAAACAATTAAAATTCTCTTATTTAATTAACAGCATTCCATCCTCCCTCCACAGAAATAAATATTGAGTGTTACCTTTCCTTGTTTAATAATGTTATATTGATTAAAATTATTAAAACCAGCTGCTTCCAAAAGATCCAATATATCAGTTGCTGAAATTTGTTCTCCATTAAGAAAAAATTGATCACCTTTTAAATAAATAGTTCGTTTCACACTAACACTTTCTTTATTAATCTAAAAGTCAAACAAGCAGTATGTAAAAGTAGTAGTGCTTCTTTGTATTTTATAAAATAGTAAAAAGAGCTATATATACTGGTAATCGCTTATCTAAGTTATCAAAAATAATTTCCACCGATGCAGATCTAATGTCAGGTCTTTCATTGATTAAACCTTCTCGTTGGATTCTTTTTAAAGGAATAAACTCTCTACTTAGAACAATTTGCATTGCTAAAAAAAAATTACTTTTTCCCGATCCATTTTTTCCAACTGCAGAGTTATAAAAGATGTTACAAAATTGTTAAAAAAAAGTTTAAAAAATAAATTATGTTCACTCACCAACTACATTATATTTAGGATCAAATTCTACTATGGTCTTTTGTACATAAGATTTGAAACCTTCAACTATAATCTTGGAGAAAAAAAATAAGCACATAAGACTTTAAAGTAATATGATTTAAACAAAATTTTATTACATGAATTATACTAAAGTCTAATATTCTCAGTGCATTAAAAAAATATTCTATATTTAAGTACATTAAAACTTCCGATGAATTATCATTGAGGAAAAAAAACACTTACTTGTTTGATATACATGTCGATAGGTAGTTAATACTACTTTATATGAAATTAAAATGTGAACTACAAAGATAACACCATCTCCCTTGGCTGCGTTTAACTTTTGTTTAAGCCAATAAAAAACACCATCTCACATAAACCTCTTGACTTGAGTGCTGATACGTATATCTCAATACCTGTAACAAAAAAACAGTTACACTCGCGAGATTTTCTGAGAATACTAGTAACCGCGGCTTGTTCCAAAATTTTTTTTTAGAAATTTAAAATTTACATAAAAGCTACTTGATAACAGCATTTTCATGTTACAGCTTTTCAATGAAAAATATCGCTTTAATTTAAAAAAAAAAGATGCCTTTTTTACAAACTAAATAACTTACTTATAAAAATTGATTTAACTACTTTCCCATATATACATTCCACACTTACACTTTGGAAGTATATGCTACTCTGTTAAGCCAAATAAAAATCCTAATCCTAATATTAAAAAAAGTATGCTACTATACTACTTTATACCTATAGTGAAGACGTTTATGCTCGCGAGATTTTCTGAGAATTCGAAGATTCGGGAAGATTCCTCGGTATTACCTATAATAAAAAAACGTTTATGCTCGCGAGATTTTCTGAGAATTCAAAGATTCGGGAAGATTCCGCGGATGCTCCAAATAAACCTATAGGGATGAGGTACCGGCTTTTTTATAAAAAGTACGTTAGAAATCTAAAACTTATATGCAGACTCTATGATCATATTTTCATAACGCAGTATATTCGTGAAAATCGTTTTAATGTTAAAAAGGAAAAAAAATGATGTTTTTTTTTATCAAACTGAATGTCTAACTGCATTTGCTTAAATTGATAATTTTGTTGTCCTTACCTTGATATATATTCTACAGGGAAGTCTTACGGTGACTCGTATTGCTTGCACTTTGTAAAGAATTACTCAAGGAAGAACATCCAAACCGTCGCTATTAACTTCTCTTGTTAAACAAATTGCTACTGACTCGTTCGTATATGAATCCGACAATGCCGGGTTTGAAGTTTTGATTTTGAACCGCAGAGAAAAAGAAATGTGGGCATCACCCGATAGTCTCCACCGCTGAGTGCCGGTCGTTGTGAGAAGCTTAAACAGGAAGAAAATATATATACCTTATTACCTTCTGTAGTTCTGCTCTGCGGCGCGCTCTGCTTCTCATGTCTGCGCCATCTACGGTCGATCAGATATTGCGGTCATGCTATTCTGTTTTATCATTTGATCTAATATATATATACATATATTAGATTATTGATGCACCCGCGCATGCGCAGAAGTGGTCAGTGATTGAAGGCAAAAAAAAATTCAAATAATATAAATTGCATTTGTAAAATTTCATAAATTGTAATATAGTAAATCGTTTTATTACTTAAATTAATTTTGAATAAGCTAATTAACTAATAAATTGAAGTTGACAAAACAATACAATTATTACATTTTAGGTTTTTTGTATTATATTCAAAACAAACGATTTTAATTTACTTTTAAAATGTTGTTTGGATCTAAATGTCCGATCAGACTTTAATATCTTTTACTTATTTTTTTGCGTTTATTATAGATAATTGTACATACTGCGTATAATTACAATTCTCCGTAAACAGGTGCTTCGTAAACGTCAGGCTATAATATTCATCGGACAAAAATAGAGAATTTTTAACAAAAATATTAATATCGTTTGGATAGGTTGCATACATTTTTTTATAGTAGCAACTGTATAATTGTCAATGATTATTCAGCCCATGTGCAGCAAATTCGAGAGAAAAGGCGGAGAGGGGGGGTAGAATGCCGGTAAACAGTATAGGTATGGCTATACCTACTGAAGCGAAAAGTGTGTGCGACATATACGGTGATCACATGGGTGCCACTGCAGAATATTTAACTGTTCGTAATTTATGGAAATGTGTCCGACAGTATTGTAATTAATTGTCTCCGTATGTATAATGATGGTGTGTACGCAAGTAACTGCACTGCACTACTTCCTATCGACGTTGCGGCTGCTAAACTTGCACATCTTCGCAGTGCAATATATATTAGCTACATATAAGTGCAAAATAGCTATACAAATCGTTTGATAATTCGTTGAGGATGATGAGCTTAATCACATTGTGTGATAGGCTTACATTTAATGAGGACTGACTAGCGGTGAAGTTAAAATTGCGCTTCAATGTGTATACTGGATAATTCGAAATATTTGCCTTCGCAGTTAATTTTGTAATAAATCCATTATCTAATTTACTTAAGGATATTGCTTGGATTCTTTGAAGATTAAAATAAAAATTGTTATAATTAATATAATTGCTTAGCTACAGTAAGTGACAATCTGCAATTTAAGTGACTATACAAGTTAATAAAGGTAATAATTTTTTAGCAGATTCTTTTTACAAGTAACAAAAATCAATTTACTTTTGAATTATTGCTTCGGAGCTGAAAAATTGCTTCGATTTGCGAGTTAAAGTTGGCCAATGTGTTCTCAAGATTACGGTATATAGGATGCCGGGCCTGAGGAAAAAGAATCAAAGTAACTGTAAAAACTAGTTCGAACTGGTTTGAAAAATAAAAAACGTCTCCGTCGTGACCAAATCTACTTTGCGCATTATCAGTAAGCGATAGGTAACTGACGCAGTACAAACGAAACGAAAGTGAAAGGTCTTGCATCGCACAAGAAACAGGCAGGTAAACTCACATTATATCCTATTCTAAAAAAAGCGTAAAAAAAAAAGACTAGAGGCGTATCTCATTAAAAATTTTCCTGGTTTCCTCAGCTCGCGAAGAGGTAAAATTTTTTTTTTCAAAAAATCTGGCAACAACGCGGGGGCCACGAGGGCATGCAGAGAGAACATCGCGCTGCGGAGGACCGTCGAAGACAAGAGATACGCAGGTCCGCTTTCTCTCTCTTTCTCCTTATACCTATACTGGCGGCAGTGGCAGCACAGCGCCTATAGACGGGCAACGAGGCAACGTGTGCCGCGCGGCTGCGAACGGCAGCTCAACCAGTCCGACTTCCCTGCTCTGACCAACGCAGTTTCCGGCGGACTTTCATCCGCAGTGAGTGTATAGCACACACCGAGAAGTGCGGCTTCGCAGCAGTAGCAGCGAGAGCAGCAGCAACAGCGACGACGGCAACAGCCAGGCCGAGGGTGCAGCCACGACTCACGGGCGCAGTCCGGAGCACGCCGCGGAGCCGTCCATCATAGTCGGGGAGGCACACGCGGCCCTGTGCAGCCAGAAGCGCGCGGGCACACTCGGCGGCCTCGTGGCTCCTACTCCTACTCTCTGCCTGGGCGACGCTCCCCCGAGGCGACGCGACCGGTGTGCGCGCGCGCGTGCACTGCTGCGCGGAGCCAGCTCACCTCGCCTGCCACGACGCCTGGACTTGCCCCGCTGACTGGCAGCGAGTCGCGCGCCCGCAACGGCCGACAGAGTGAGAATCATGGCGAACAGCGTGGCGCCGGACTCGTGGGAGCAGCAGGCCGACAGCGGCGTCGCCGACGGCCTGGACAAGACCGTCGAGAGTAAGTTCTCCACGCTGAACGTCAACGCGGCGGAATTCGTGCCTTCGTTCTGCATCAATGCGACGCCGGCCGCCCCGGCGGCGGCCCCGGCCCCGCTCCTCGACGAGCAGCTGCTGCGCCAGCAGCAGCAGCAGCAGCAGGCCGCGACCGCGGCGACGGCGACGACGGGCCAGCCCTCCCCGGTGACCGTGTCGCCGCCGCCGTCGCCGGCCAACGCCGCAGCCGCTGCCACGGCTATCACCTCCATGCCACCTGAGACTCATCACGGTTAGTTCTCTATCTATCTCTTTCTCTCGCGCGCTGACTTGTGCCTTTTTTTTGCCGTTTTTTTTCTCACCGACCGACCTGGAGAGCGAGAGAGACTCCCTTCGAGTGTGCAGCTCCTCGCGAGACTCTCTGCACCTTTTTCATTACTTCATTTTTTTTTTTTTTTTTTTTTATTCACGCGCGCTCGCGTGCGCACGGCTGAGGCACGTTTTTCTCTGCTCGCTCGAGGCGGCTCGCGGGGCGCTAACATATTGCAGGGGAAAGCGGAGCGAGCCCAGGTCGCGCCGTAACGACCCGGTGAGTAGCCACGTCGCTGCGCAATGACTCAAAAGCCGTCGCACGTGCGATCGTCGCGAGATGCTCCGCGACCAACCCCTCTCGCGACTCTCCCTGCCCCTCTTTTTCTCTTTTTTCTTTTTATTTTGCGACACGCGACGAGACTGCTCTACGAAAGCGTTCGCCGACTTCCCGAGGATTGCTGGAATGCGCGCGATTTTTCTTATCAGTGGCCGATCAAATGACTGGATAGATAGATAAATATGTCTATATATATATATGTATACGTAGAATAACGTTTAACACATGCACACGCACACGCGCACGTGTACACACATGTATCAGACCAATTCTTTTTCTCTCTCAATGCCTCTCCCTCAGTTCTATCTTTCTCTTCTGCCTACCCATACTTCCCTGGTAGAATCTATTTTTTCCAAGTTAACCGGAGAATACGAGTTTGCACTTGTTAATGTTATGTTAGCTAAATGGATACTCATGTATGCAGTAATGAGACTGTTTATAGCTCAAATTTTTGGATTTATTTTTTATCTTCATATTTATGAATCATCGTTTCTTTTTTATTTTCCTGTAACAAACTTCTGTAAGTTTGAGGTTTCTCTTATTGGAATTGTTGCAGTTCGTTTTATCTCTACAGTTGTTAACTTAAATTTCAAACTTTGTAGTTTTATTTTAGCGTTGGAACTTGACCTTTGAGATTATGATAAGGTAGCTCTTTAGTTATAGAAAAAAATATAATTTTTTGTGATTGTTACCATTTTATTTATTTATTTATTTATTTATTTATTTATTTTTTGTAGAATAAAATAAATGTAAGACAACTGATGTAGAAGACATTCTTATATTTTGGTATTTTATTATTGATATTTGACATTGTGTTTGTGCGTTCTAATTTTTAACAGCCCAGCTTTTTAGTGAGTTAATTCATTTATTTGTATAATGCAGACACTGATTCACCAACGGTTCCACCTGATCCGGTTGCTTCTAAAAATGAGGAGCCTCCAGCTGGTGGAGGAGCACCGCCTCCTTCTAACTCAAATGCAGGATCTGTTAATGCTAGTCCAGAGCATCAACCTGCAGACTCGTGGGAAGAGGCAGCAGTAGATGGAGATCCACTTTTAACTCCTGAGAATGAAGAGGTAACATAAACAATTATTACATTTTATTACAACTATTATTGCAAATAAATAATGAGATTTATTATACTATAAATTTTATGGGAAAAGTAACCTGTTATTAATTTCAGGCGGAAGGCGAAATTGAAGAAGATGAAGAATTGGTTGTCAAGGTGCCAAAGAAAAAAGTGGTTAAAGTTGCTGAAGATACAAAAAGTAAAAAAGAGCATGTTAATGTTGTCTTTATTGGTCACGTAGGTAAGCAATCAAAATTTTTGTAATCAGCTAATCTCCAATATCAGTTATTTGTTTCGTTTTTGGTATTAACTTAATTTGATCAATTTGAACAGATGCTGGTAAATCAACAATTGGTGGTCAAATCATGGCCCTTACGGGGATGGTTGATAAAAGAACACTTGAAAAGTATGAAAGAGAAGCTAAAGAACGCAGCAGAGAAACTTGGTACTTAAGTTGGGCCTTGGACACCAATCAAGAAGAGCGTGAAAAGGGAAAGACGGTTGAGGTCGGCAGAGCGTACTTTGAGACCGAGAGAAAGCACTTTACTATATTAGATGCACCTGGTCACAAGAGTTTTGTACCAAATATGATTGGTGGTGCAGCTCAGGCTGACCTTGCAGTTCTTGTTATATCTGCTAGAAAAGGTGAATTTGAAACTGGTTTTGACAGGGGTGGTCAAACAAGAGAGCATGCTATGCTTGCTAAAACCGCAGGTGTTAAACATTTGGTTGTGCTGGTCAATAAGATGGATGATCCCACTGTTGAATGGGATGAAGCTCGATACAACGAATGCAGGTAATGCTCTAAACATATTAAAGAGGTTTATATTTGTTTTTTCTTCTTCAAATGAAAACAATGTAATAAATGGTAAATTGTTCCATTTTCAGAGATAAAATTTTACCTTACCTACGTAAGTTAGGATTTAATCCAGCGAAAGATCTGACTTTCATGCCAGTATCGGGTCAACTTGGAATTGGTTTGAAAGATACTATTCCTGAACAACTCTGTACTTGGTACAAGGGACCAGCCTTCATACCTTTCATAGACTCGCTTCCGTCGTTGAATCGCAAGAGTAACTGTCCATTCATTATGCCTATCGTTGACAAATATAAGGATATGGGAACTGTTGTCATGGGCAAAGTTGAAGCTGGTGAAGCTAAGAAAGGACATTCGCTATTTGTAATGCCTAACAGGGTAATTTTTATTTTAAATTGACACTCTTGTATATTTAATATATGCAGTATACATGAAAACGCCGGTTATTTAAGATTAGCGTACTCGTCACTGCACATGCGGGTTAATTTGGTAAATGCAATAATTTAATTTAATTTTTTTTGTTTTTGTCAAGACTGCAGTAGTAGTGGATCAATTATGGTCTGACGATGAAGAAGTCACATCTGTGGGTCCTGGTGAAAATGTAAAGATCAAACTAAAGGGTATTGAAGAAGAAGATGTGAGTCCTGGTTTCGTTCTTTGCGACAGTAATACTCCTATAAAAACCGGCAAAGTCTTTGACGCTCAAGTTGTTATTTTGGAACACAAGAGTATCATTTGCGCCGGTTACAGTGCTGTTATGCATATTCATTGTGCTGCGGAAGAAGTCACGGTAAAGACTTTGATCTGTTTAGTGGATAAAAAAACGAACGAGAAGAGTAAAACGCGACCAAGGTTCGTTAAGCAGGATCAAGTAGCTATCATGAGAATCGAATGTGCTGGAGTTATATGCCTTGAAACATTCAACGATTTTCCTCAGATGGGACGATTCACCCTCAGGGACGAAAGTAAGAATGCTTTTTACTTTTAATTTTATTTTTACCTAATTTTTGTAGTGTTTTTTTGATTTTTTCTTTTCAAATTATCACAAACGATTGAAACATTAAAAATTACATTATTCAAAAATATAGTTAATAATAGTTGCAATTACTTTTTTTAGATTTTTTATTTTATAAAATGTAGTTCAAACAATAAATCAAGTTTATTTTTCCAAGTTTATGATAACTATGTATATATACTTTATATAACTGTTTTTATTATTACAGATAAAACTATTGCTATTGGCAAGGTGCTGAAGGTGGTTGAATAAATTGAATAAATACGCCCACTGTTTATTACTGCGAATAAGAAGAACACTAACAGTGTGACAAAACGTGAAAGCAACGATAGGAAGCTGAACACTTGGTATATTTAAAAAAAAAAAAAACAATTCGTCGATTATTCGTGAAACACAGACATACGTACACATACACTATCACGTATGCACTTACACTCGACACCAACTTATACCTTATACTGACGAGATTTTTTGATCAGGTTAAGCAGAGGTATATGCGAATTATATATATATTATATATATACGAAGAAAATATATATAAAAAGCCAAAATCCAAGCGACTTTTAATCATATTAATTAAACAAAAAATTGATTGAAGGTTGCATGGTTTTTCCGAGAAACAAGAACATTTTGAGCGTTGAGTGATATTTCTTGTAAAGGGATATTAATACCTAATGATAAATTAGTAACAAAGTTTTTTCAAGACCATAAAAACGATATTTTTGTTTTTAAAGTTTTGCAATCTAAGCGAAAAAAAAATAATATCAATAGAAAACATAATGCTACATAATTATTATTATATTAACATTATTGTATTGATTCTAATTATGATCAATTTGGTGGGTAAGAAAAGAAGTAACTCGAATGAAATAGCTAATATTACTCGCAATTTATAATTACTGAATTATTTTTATTATATTATCATTATTATTATTAATTATTATTATTGTACTGTTTCTTATTTTATTGTCATTAAAAACAAATCTGCAAAAATCTATTTTTTATTTTGTTTTTAATGTGTGTTATTAACAAATATTTGGCCTTTTATTCATGCTAACGAAAATCGTATTTACAATCAATTGTAAAAACTAGATACTCATATAAAAGAAGAAAATACAATATTTGGAATCACATGTTAAAGCAGTTAAAAAAAGGAGTAAACGGTACTAAGTTTGGATTCAGAATTTAAAGCGATAGCCCTAAAATCTCCAGGAGAGTTTTTGTTTTAGTGGAAGTTCGAACAGGCTTGTTATATATCATGCGTATGTTGCCAGTGTAAAACGTTTTACTATTGCTATTTGTTATAACGCGTGCGGCTAGGGGAGTTTTGTTTAATAAAGAAAAGTGCATTTTTATCAACCAACTGATTCATACAATCTTTTAATCTGAATTTTACAAATGCTTCGTTTTCAAAGCATTTTTGCATTACTATTTTTTTACAAGATTTTAATAATTTTGTTGGTCTTTGCTTTTTTATAAAATAAGCGATTTGAAAATTAAATTGAGATGAATAATACATAAAGTATTTTAAATTAATGTTAATGAAATATATTGTATTTTTAAATTTTACTTTTAATATAAAGAAAACGGCGTGATTTCATTCAGATTAGGAGATTTGCATACTCAATCATTACGCAATGCTGATCATAAAGATCAATTCTCTGCTTGTTTGAATATTTTAAAAAGTAACGGTAAAAAAAAGGAGAAAAATAAAGAATGAAAAAAGAAATGAAAATATAAATAGTAATCTGGAAATATTTGTAAAGTATGAGGATCGAATTACGAGCCCATTGTTATTATTAAATATTATTGATTGAACTAATATTAGTTAATACAATTATGAACTATCAATAATACTAAAGTATGAAATGCAGTAGGGTGCGATGGTAAGCAATTAAAAAAAAAGGTTTAGAGTGGAAAAATAAAAATGTGGAGTATGAAGTAGATTTCCAAGAGGCTTAGCATGCACCACAATCTGAGGTCACATGCATATTTTTATATATATAATTGCGTCAACATTCTATTCAATCAATTTTGTTCACTCCTCAAACACCCCCATTTTACATTGTCGATTGTACAGCTGTGTGTTTCCATCAAAGCTACATCACCCTAATATTTAATACAATGTCTTTGAAATAAAGTAAGTTCTAACGAATGTAATATGAATGAAGATTTATATAATGTGAATTTTGCATTTATCATTTTGTATAATTTGATTAATTTATGAAGAAAATGTAAAGTTAATCTAAGCAAATTAAAATTATGTATTGAATGGTGTCCTTATAAAACATCAGCTTCCAATGCATAAATTAAAATATAACTCAGTTTTTAAAAATTAAAAACATCATGTGTTTCTTCGAAAATATATTGTAAAATGCGATTTTTATGAAAATAAGAACAATACTATGTGGTACAGGTATCCTGAAAGAAAAATTATCACACGTCACCGCAAATCATAGCTGTTAGGCTGCCTCGTCAGTTACTGTTTCTGATGCTAAAGAAACTGCTTTTAAATGCATTTTGATCATGTAAATAAAAGAGATATTTTGTAGCAGAAATATTATAAAATTTTTTAATTTATTTGTTTCATTTTTAATGTATTGAATATAGTCATGTGTGTAATGTTGTATTCATAAATTAAGGTCGAGGCAACCTTACATGCATTATTATAACAATTATATCCATAATGATCGTCATTTTTATAAAGAAACAAAAAAGATCTAGAATTTAAAAAAAAAAAAAATGATGTTGCATATATGAAATAAGAAACAAAATGAATTGAACATAACATGCAACAATTTCTTAATGAAATAGAAAGAAGAGGTGCAAAATTTTATTGACATTTTCATATTATAAATAAATGATGTATGATAAAAATTAGTGAATATTTAAATTTTTTATTTTCATTGCCAAATTTATAGCTGTAAATGATTTTTTATTATGTTTGCTAACATTTATATTTTTTAAAGAATTTTATTTTAAATTTATTTTATTTTTTTTAAATCATATTGTTTAGTATAATATATAATTGTAAAAATTTTATTATTTCAATTGCTTGCTGAACTGCATTATATCATCTAAGGAATATGGAATGAATATTCCGACTAGATATAGAAACGTGGAACGTGGAAAAGAAAACAATTTGTTATCGGGTTTTTTCTGTAGCTTCAGTAGAATTCCGCCAAGAAATATGGGAAGAAATATTTACTTAATATTTATCAAAAATGTCGAATTTTAATTTTATAAATTTTCAAATCTTGCTAAAAAAGTTTTTGAAGTATACTTAAAAGAAATTGTGATATTTCTTTTTTACGGTACGATGGCAGACGGTGCGGGGTCTTGTATGAGCTGTCATAGAGTGCTGACAGATACTAACAATGAGTCAACTTACTCTTGAAAAACAAATTTATCGAATGCTTAAATAAGATGATTTGTTAATGAAAATGTCAGGTGATAAAATAGTCTACTTTTTAGCAACTATTGCTTTTACTTTTGGAGTAGCGGCTATTATATTAGACAGGTTAGCTTTTAGTTTCTTTATATATTGTTGATATATTTGTATTAATTCAAAAATATGCAAAAATTTAAAATTTAAATTAACCTGATTTTTATTTTAGTTTCTTCTGGGCAGTCTTTCTCAGTCTTTTGTACATATGTGGATTAGTGTGGGGAGTACAAA
>JAWWEN010000048.1:685144-695692 GCA_035582955.1 Sycophila texana
CCGCTTTGGAATGGTGAAATGGCACCTTTCCCAAGCGGACTCCAGATCGACGATAAGATCTCATTGATTACACTGAGAGAAAAAGTAGGTAATTTTAAGTAAATATTTACTTCAACAGTATAATATACTTGTTAAATATTTCTTTGAATCAAGTAATTATTTTTTTGAAACTACTAAATTTATTTATAGAAATACATTTAGTTTTAAAGAAGTATATAATTGATTCAAAGAAATACTTAATAACTATACTATTGAAATATAAATATTGACTTAAAATTATGAAATGTTTTTTTCAGCGTAGGTAGAACTTTTTAAACGAACGAGCCTATTTTTACCAGGAATGTAGTTTAAACATATAAAGTGCAAATTTATTACGCAGATTAACTCCCGGGAAAAAGTAATGCAGATTTAATTAAAGCGCTTGAGGTCGGCCAGGCCATTGAAGCGAGCTGAAGCGCAACTCGTTAACGTCCAAGATTAAATTGCAGGGGGTTACATTTCACGTGCATCAGTGGCCAGGAGCTCGCCTACTTGAACAAATATCGCGCACAACAACAGCGCGCTCGTCGGTCAGCTCGTCGGCGATAAAAGCCTGCCCGAGGTACGCCGGTGAAGAATCCCCCCATCTAGGCTCTCGCCAAAGGGGTGAGATACTTTAAGCGGCGCGTGCACTTATTTAAACAACCCTCGAAATTGGATGGTCAACGTTCGGCGGTGGCGCCGCGCCACTCCAGGGTACTTGATCTTCCGCGCGAGCATCCATTCCCGGTCTGACCTTTACGATCGCGCGGCCTCCATCTCTGCCGGGAAAATTCTGTTCGAGCCGCCGGGGAAAACGGGGGTGGTGGGCAGCGCGCTCAAAATGAGCCCGGGTGGGCGGAAGATTGGAGGCCGATGCGACAGATGGAAAGGGCTGGGCCGAGCCGTTATAAATGTCAATCACGCGTGATCGGCAACGGTTCTGGCAATCATTTTGAGTAGAGCGCGCTCGCCAGGCAGCACGCGACAAATCACGCGAGGGGAAGGCCCGGAGCCCTGCGCCGGAATACATACATAACGCGTAGTCCGACGCTCGATCGTGGCTCTGCGGCGTCGTTGTATATAGGAACGCACGGACTGCCGCGAGTGCGCTCCCTCGCTTTTAGCTCTGATTGGAACCACGCAGGCTCACGACGTGGGCGAGCTTTTTTTGAATATTTCAATATTTCGCGTGACTTTCATGGAGGATATGACACGTACAAGTATATAGAAGGTGAATAAGGCGCGTGACGATTGTATGGCAGTTTGTATGTGAAATCTTTGATAAGCCCTATATTCACTTGATTAGAATCCATCCATTGATTGAGGAATCAAAATATATAATTTCGCTACGTGTAATTTTACGAATTAGAGGCTGGCGCACAGCGTCCTGCGACCCTGAGCGATGGACGAAGGAGCGGAAAAAATGGAGAGCTTCGCAACGCCCCCTAATCTCGCGGAAAATGTACGCGGGGGAAACCGGTGGATTGACGTGTTTTTTTTATTGAACGCAAAATTGATGATGCTGCGCTTTTTTTCGACGATGATTAATCGAGAGGCTATATAATTCGGATGGCATGCAGTTTTCGTCGGGAGGGTCGAATTTTTCATTGTCGTATTATTAATGCTCGATCGCTGCAGGGTCTTTGATTGGTGAGGCTACTTTTTTCACGCATCGGCGGATTTTAATTGTTACGCACATTTAGACTGCCCTTTAAGTTTTCTCAAAGAGACAGGCTCGGCTTTTTAATTAAGTAACGGAGAGGGTCACGTGCTACGGTCGTTACGAAACGACGAGTGGAGCTTCCAATGAAGGTATTTGCACCCGAGAAGCGTCCATGCATTATTTAATTACATTTTATTACATTTTAAATGTTTGATGTTCGTTGAGTAAGGAGAAGATTGCACACATTCTTCACTTTGTCTATTTCATGAATTGGAAACAATTTTGCAAGTAAATTTATTTTAAACTCAATCTCCTCTCTTAAAAAAGTGATGACCGGATGGTATCAAGGCTTGAAAACGTGAATCCTCTCTTAAGAAATTGATGACCGATTGTTGTGAAGCCTCGAAAACATGAATGTGATTGGTTTGTGATCGGCGCCTAAATTAAAAATTTCTAATCTCAAAAAGAAGTCATGAAATTAAAAGCTCACTTTTTTTTACTATGTATGTGTTAATTATTTTGTAAACATACTTTTTGCACCTGTTAATTATTTTAATATTTATGAACCATATTAAGTGCCTTAATTTATCAATTACTGCCAAAATAATTAATCACATTTATAAGTAGAGTACTTCGATTATAATAAATTAAATATTTAATTAATCTGTTATTTTTATGTTCGTTAATGCTTAAAATCCGCGTTCTGTTATTATCGATTTATATTTATATTCTATTCTACTTGGATAAATTATCATATATTTATATACTTTTGTGCGGTAAAAAATTGCTACTACATTATATAATTATTCTTATCGGTCGGAGTTAATATTTAATTATACAAAAATCAGCGTGACCGATTCAATAGTTACGGTCAGAGTCGGCAAATATAGCCAATCACCTTGAGACGAAAGGTATACCGGCCGCGAAGCACATACGAAATTCTCCACCGTTCGATAGTTAACTCCTCATACGTTATAGTCTCAGCCGCACTGACCACAGTCGTCGTGTATTTACAACCCGCGGATAAAAGCCGCGCGGCCGGCTGATCAAAGCGTCGTCGAAATGGATAAACTCGGGGAAACTGCCGGGCTACGACGCTCCCGAGCAAACTTGTCTCAGGATCCGGCGCAGCGGGAGTAGGCGGTGGGGAGGGGAAGGGGGGAGGGGGCTCGGCACAGGGGATGGATTTTCCGATCGCAAAACTTACTCGTCATATCGTCGTGACGAGAGAAAGAGGCGATGCGCGCATCGCTCGGCCTCTCGTTACCGCGAGACGTCTTCCTCCCCGCTCCGGCGCCGGATGAAAAGAACGAAGAGATAACTTTCCAACTAAAAGTTACGACGCGGATAGAGATCGGTCCCGTCCCCGCCTTTCTGGCTCTCCGCGTCCGCGGCGGACTGTCGAAGATTGATTCTTCCTTTTTTCCTGCCCTTATCCGCCTTTGCCCGTAGAACCTCCTTTCCCTCCGCGTCTGCGTATTTTCCGCCTATTTTTTTTCTTCTTCCTTCGTTTTTTCTTTTATTTTTTTTTTATAACTCGCCAACGGGACAGCGGAGGCGCGCGCACGGGTGCGGGGTATACGAGCGGCGTCCGCCGCTCATAATTTAATAAGAGCGCGGCGCGGGGGGGAAGAAAAAAGGCAGTCAGAAAGTTTTGGAGGCGGGCCGAGAAAAAGTGGACGCAAGTTTCTTCATTCGTGCATCTGCGCCGCGGCGCGCGGGGCAAGTTTTATCCTCTTTTTCGCCGGTGATGCGCCGCCGCGCGTTATAGCGTCCCGGCGTCTTTTTCTTCCGCCCGCCGTGCGCTGTAACGAGGGCAAAAAGCGCCGCGCGCGCAGCCCAGTGCCGCGTTCTCTTTGCGTTTTTGCCGATAGTTGAATTTTCAAATTAACGAAAGTTTCGCGGGTTGTATTTATAACGGCAATTTTCCCGTCGGCGCTCGGGGCTCAAGGACTCGTTTACTTGCTCGATTTTGCTTCTCCGGAAAATTGGCTTTTTTTTTCCTGGCAGCACTGTGTCTGCGAGATATTGATCTGGGTGACCTGTGTAATATATGTTTCACGAGAGTGGTTAATTTAACTAATTTACTTTTCTTTCCCGATAAAGTGACAATTCGTTGCTTAAATGAGGGGGGTAATTTATGATTAGACGTTACGTTTTTACTTGATTAAGAATGTACGCGATTTTAGTTCTCATTGAGTCATTGATAATCTTCGGTAAAGTCTTTGAAATTGGAAAAAAGTGAAGGATTATTTTATTTATTTTTTCAACGATTGATTATTATAACATTTTTACGCGTACTAATTCGTACTCGAGGAAAAATAATTACTTAGGTTTTTAGAGAATGTAATGTCGGAAATGAACGTTATTACAGTCAGTGCACGAGATAATCAATATATATCTCCGACGGAAGCTACTGCAGGAAGAACTTATAAGAAAATGGACATTCCCAGTTTCCTGAAAACCATCACGTAGACTTGACGGATGGGAACACTATCTTAAATGGAATTTAGTGTCGAATGAGGGTAAATAATGAAGACAGGAAAAAGCCCCTTTCTGTTTCTTTAAAACTCGGACTTAAAAATTTCGGATTTCCCGGAGATGTTCATATGAAAATAGTTTCACGTAGTCCCTACGATTTTCAAATGGAAAATGCATATTTCTAAAAGTATAGTTTTTCGCGGACCTCATTATTTTTTAATTTATCTACATTTTAAATTTCTCGTACTGAGTAAAATTTATGAAGAATGCGTAAAACCGCTATCGAAAGAACTTTCTAATTTAGCAGTGAAAACTAGCTCAACGCAGGCGAAAAAAGAAAACATTTGAACGGAGCTTTTTCGCGGGAAAACTCTCAAAATGTGCTTTTCTTGCAAACATTTTGTGAAATATGCTTTTCTCGCGGCTAGCTAGCAAAAGTATTTGTCTTTGCCGGAAAAATATTCTTCTTTCTCATAGATTTGCATTGTGCTACATTATTCTTAAAAAAAAAAAAAAAAATGAATTCTTTTTTGTCCGCTGAAAAGCAATGAATACGAACGACGTTATCGCTCACTAAAAAGCTTCAGCACTGAAGCTACAAGATGTTCCGCGGAAAGCGACCCTCTGTGTACAATATATATCTTTAGCAGTCTTATTTTCGCAGGATGGTATAATGAGGAGATTGTTTGTCGACCGCAGCGTTACGAGGAGCGCGCGGTGTGTGCAGCTCGGTCGGCGGCAGACGCGCCGCAGAGTCAACTCGCCTAATCGCAAGCTCCCGTAGTTACATCATAAACCACCGCGTGTACACACACAGTGGCTGTGGAGGCGCGACGCGCCTCTAATTTGCAGGAGCGCGCGCTCGCTCATCGCGTTCGTCCCTTCTCTGCGTTACTTTTCTTTCTCATTTTTTTTTTATCTCACCCCACAGAGCCCGCCGGCTTATTGGGTTAAAGCTCTTTTCGCGGAACAAAGTTTGCCCTCGACCAATTAGCGACGCGCTCCCCGCGGTCATCGGGAGGACGCGCGCGGGGTCCCACCCTCTCTTCTCGGCTAATAGGCCCGTGCATTAATTTCCGTTGCACCACGAGACTTTTCCCCGGGCGGGCGCAAAAAAAAGAGCCCGGCGCGCGGCGTAAATGGGCGTAAGCGGAGAGGGCGGTAAAACCAGGGAAAGGGCTACTCGCCGTAACGCGCTCTTTACTTAGCGCCCCGGGTAATAAAGCGAGCATAATGCAAAGTTTGCCTCGCGCGGCATTAAGATGAAAAGCCAGCGTGCGGCTGCTGGCTGGGCGAGCCGCCTGACGATTCGTTTGAGTGCACGCGTGCTCCCAGCCACGGGCGTCATTATTTTCTCGGAGTTGCGAGTGGGATTCTTTGGGTGTACGGTTTTTATGCTTTAAGCAAGCCTTGCTGTTCTTTATTGTTGGCTAATTTTAGAGAATTTTCTCATTCAATTTAAGGGATGTTCGTACAATTTGGCTGTTGATTATTCATTTTTCGTAAATTATCTCTCTAAATTTAATTCAGTGAAATCCCACTGAATTTCAAAGCAGTGACATACTTGTGACATGTCACTGTTTTTCCGTCAAAAAGTATACCACCGTTTTGAAATTTAGTGGGATTTCACTGGATTAAAGTTAGAGGAATGATTTGCCAAATATTTGCTGTAATGTTTACTGTTTTCCTAAGTGCTAAAATATGAGACTGAATAGGATTGTGGCGAATTTAATTTTATTAGATTTTGTATAGTTTATATTATTTCTAGAAGTCACTACAAATTTTTTGTTTTAAGCTCAAAAGTTAAGCTCATGTGAAAGTAACTGGAATTAATAAAATGAAACATATTTTGTTAGCCAATCAAGTTTGTTTTATTTTAGATTGTTAGAAACAATTGCCTAACTATATAATCTTCTTATAAACGTACTTTAAATTTCGGCTTATCAGATGGAGCTAAGACATTTTTTTGACGCATTTTATGTATTTTCATTGTGTAGATTTTTCATAAATTCATGGATTCTACTTCCTTTTCTCGTAGCTACGTAATCAGGCGATACCGATCAAAAACATCTTACTTTAACTTCACCATCACTAGTTCATTACTTTTTTTTTAAGAGAGGCTGGGTCCCTTATCTGAAGTGTTCCTCCGTGTATACTTTCATATTTGATGCTATAATGCCTATCGTTACTATATCGGTATAGAAAATGAGAAACAAGACACAAATGACAAACAACAAATCTCGGCAGGATTTGTATTCGAAAAGTTGGGCTCATTGCTATACAGAAATTCGAAAAACTCATCTCGCCGTAGTTACGGCATCGAAGTCGAAAGTTAACAAGCAAAAGATTGCGGAGCTGCCTCTCGAGCGAACTATTCCGAGAGCCGATCGATGCCCCTACTTTCGTGCCGGCGAAACTTTGCTAATGACGCAAGAAAAATCGTTATCGCGCGCTCGTGCTCGCGAATGTTCGTAGGACAACCGCGAACAGCGTCGCCTCGAGCGGCCGCGCAATTACCGCGCACCCAATCGAAGCGGCGGCGCGCACCGGAGCCCGAGCGATAAGGGCGAAATCGTCATCGAGGGGGCTCTCGCCTCGCTCGACTTCCTCGGCGTAACGATCCATTATGCATCCCCGAGAGGAAGGAACCGCGCGATTCCCTCGTCGAAAAAAACGACACACACACACACAGCCGAGGCTCTCCGGTAAAACAGTGTGCCGGGGGACAGGCCAAGGAAGTCGGGAATTGGAGCGAGGAGTTAAGGAGGCCAAATGAGAACCAAACAAATCTTGGGCACCCTAACGAGTCATGATCGCGCTAAGGACTTGCGGAACTTTCAACTTGCGGGGGCGGACAAGAGCGCACGACTCACTGCGGCCGCGAACTCAGAATCGTGCCCGGGAAGATTTTGCGCTGACACCCAGGAATTCAGATCGTACTATTCTGCTTCTGCGTTCGATAATTATACTCGTGTAAGGAAGAATGCCTTATGTTCAGTCCTAAGTAGTTTCATCGTGGCACTGTTCAACGAATTCATGTTTGTTTTATTTAAAAATACATTTGGTTTTGGCTTTGAATAAAGGAAAATGTAAGTTAATGAAGCTATTCTTGTAAAAGTTTGTTTAATAACAATTTTCTTTTTTTTCTCACTATAATGTAGGTTAGAAGATTGTTTCTTTAAATTTGAAGAATTTTCGCCAGTAATTGGAGTGTATATATGTAGAATCTTTATTTCGGTCAGAAGGCCCAGAAATAGACTTGGGTTACAAAATTACATTATTTTCTTAAATTCTGTGCCAGTAATTGGAGTGCAACTCTTTGATATTTCAACGGAAATTACATACATAATGTCCTTTAATGTATGACATACGTAATGAACTTAGCTCTAGGCTACTTCAGTTTCGTACGGAGTAAAGAGAAATACTACCCGAGAGCTAAACTTAAAATTTTTTTTTTACAACCTTTAAAACATTTTTAATTATCGGAACATTTTTCCTTTCGCAAACATTCGCAGAATCTATAACGAGATAGCGTCCGCGGCAACTATGCGCTCAGCTTTTTAACAACCTTTCCTTTTTGCTCTCCCCGGCGTTGGATCTGGTATACCTCCGGAGAAAGTATGTACCGACTTTTTGTCTATCACGGTGTGCCTCCCTTTTCCGATGCTCGGCATCGTTCGAGAATCGATGAGGAGAGGCGAGCCTTTTATCCCCGGGCCGCGTACATGCGGTCCGGGCTGTTGGTCTTCCAATTATCGACGGACATGCCATTCAAGAGCAACAGTCCGTGATATCTTGAAATTCGCAGCTCCACGCGAGCGTGGCTCTCCCAACACTTGCGGGCAAATTGAGCGAGAATCACGCCAATGTGCAGCAGCCGGGCACGGGAGATCGGGGATTTACCACGTCGAAGGCGAAAAAAACTTTTCGACGGTTCGCATTATGCTCACGTCAAAGCATTCATAGATATTGTCGTCCGGAGCTACTTCCGCTTGACCACTTATTATCGTTACTAACACAGCACTGTCTTCTTCTTTTTTTTTCTTAGTCTCTCTGTAGTAAAATATTTTTTCGTTTTAATTATATCATTTAGCAGCAGAACATTAATGATAATAAAATTAAAATATATCCTAGTAAAAATCGTTTAGATTTGTTCCATGATGAAACGATATATTTAACATTTTAGGCCCATTTAATAGCTAAAATATTAATAAAATCGTTTTATCATGGGACAAAACTAGACGATTTCTACCAGGGTCATTATAATGAAAAAAAAAAAAAAAAACTTGTGCAATTGTACGAAGAGTATGAATTTGTCCGATAATAAATTCTTACAATCAGATTAGCGATTGCAATAATGAAAAATCGCTTGCGGTGATTATTCAGACTATCAATGAGGATAAATTCAATTTGAAGGATGTTACGCGTACTTCCGGAGTACTTCTCCATCTCGACGGGAAACAATTATCCATCATTCATCATTCGCGCGGATCATGTTCATTCGTAAATAGTAAATAGTAAGTAATCGTTCGGAAGCTGCCGCTGGTTTCGTGTATTAATCGATAGCCGTAGTATAGACTCGCCGAGCCTGAACGCGCACTCCTCTCGCCTTTTTTTCCCTCTAACGCTCGCTCCCCTCATCTGTATACAGTGCTTAATGACGCAAGGATCGAGCACGGGGAATTGCAAAGTCAGATCCGATTAAGTGTGCGGTTTCAAGAGGCTATCGAAAGCTTCGACTGACCACATTTCGCTCGGTTTTCCCTCCCCCCCATCGATGGCGAAGAAGAGCGAGTGAGAGCGGCCAAGGGAGAAAAAGAGCAGGAGGAAAGAAAGGTGGTTGCTGAACTGATGGCCAGACTGCGCTGCCATTAATTAAAATAACCGCAGCGTCACACGCGTCAGGGCTGCGATGCCTGCTTACTTTATTATCGCTTTTCAGAGGTGCTTCCTTCACACGTCTATATTTACCTTGCTTATTAAATATATTTCTTCCTTAAATGTAAACTTAATCTGTTTGTAAATTGCTACTGAAGATCGGTGTCTGGACTTTTTAGATTTTTTACAACCAGCTTGGAAAGAATATTAATTTAAATAAAATTGATTAAAACGTGTTTAATATGATTATATGTTTAAAGGTAATATGTAATTAATCTTTGGAAATCATTAGTAAGCTCATTATCATTGGGATTATTGATGATCGTTTTATGTAAAATTATCGGTAAGTTATACGTTGAAATTACGCACTTAAACCTGTTCAATTAACATTCTGAGCGACGATGCATTACAGATTCCTCGACCGTTGCCATTGTCTTATGACGTGAATTAATGTGAAGATCATCAATTGCCATTTTGTTTTTAAATGCCGCTGCTTTTTTTTCACCTCCGGACATGTAGAGCAATTTGTCACTCTTCAGAGTTAAAATGTGCACGCCCTTTATAAGGGTCGCGCGTGAAAAATTGTTTCTTGAGTGATACGTTCCACGGGAGTGCGTTCCAAATAATTTGTAACACTGTACGTCCCTTCGCGAAAAGTAGCATGCGCTAAAAAGAGAGTGAAATATGGCTTACGAGCTACGTGCAAAATGAAGATTTCCTCTTGGAAACAAATCTTGTTAGCCCAATCACTTTCTGCATACGCGTGATCAATAGCCAATTGATCAACTTAACTTTAAAACTGACTTTTTTCCTCTGTTGAAAAATAACTTGTAACTTAAGCTAATATCTAGCGATATATATATTAGATTTTTGACGCGCATCAGTTAACGCGAAGTAGGGTGCGTACTTGTATATTTATGTATGTATAAGTAAGGAATTCGGGGGCCGCGAGCGGTAAGCGTCGCGGCACACTCGTCAGACAGCGGCGAGGAAGTCTACCGATAAGAGGCTCCTGCGCGCGACCATTTTCTCTCTCTCTCTGCGAGTCACCACACCCGGAAACGGGGTAAGTGAGAATAGAATAAGGAAAGTGCGCGATGGAAATTGTCTAATAATAATAAATTGAATTGCTAGTTTTTGTAAGTGACGAGTAAGGCGAATGGATAAAGATTTTCCGGCAAGACGCGCTGACTAGCAAGATCTCTTCCAGAGGAAGCTGAGGCCGAGATTGCGTGATCAACGATATCTTCATTGCGGGCGTATTGCCGAGGATCGAGCGATTTGTTGTAAGAACCGATTTATTTATTATTATTAAGAAAGAGAGAGAGAGAGAGCCGCTATATTTCATGCGAGACAAATATTTTGTGCGAGACGACGACTGTGTTTAATAACGACGCATTATATAATCTATTTCATGAATCTGTAACTAAAATATAAGGTACCTGTGCCTAATATGGGCATGCGCCTAATATGGCCATGTTCTGGTATTTCGAATTGACCCGCGC
>JAWWEN010000048.1:711701-748393 GCA_035582955.1 Sycophila texana
TAAAAAAAGAAAAAATACGTGTCGATTATTTTTTTATATTCTAACTGACACAGTTCATGAAATTTGATTTTTTTTTTTTTTGTTCTTCCCAATTGTCATTTTGCATAGAAAATTCCATTATAGAATACAGAAAAATAATCGACACGTATGTTTTCTTTTTTTAATTTACGGGTAATACAGGTCTTCAAAGCGCAACATTTTTATTAATAATCATTAAATTCCAAAAAAAAATACGTGTCGACTATTTTTCAATTTTCTATCAGACGGTTCTAATGGAATTTGATTTTATTTTTCATGCAACATCCCATTTGATCTATCAAAACGCCCAATGCCAGTAGACGAAATCGTAAAGGTCGCGTAAAATAAAACATTTCACACAAGTCTTATAAAGCGCAGCTCGAAATTTTCTTGCAGCTCGCAACGTCTTATCTAAAAAAGAATACGCCAGACACACCAACGAACGTGCAGCGAGGTCCGAGCAGTCGCTCGTAGACGCGTCGCGATGAAAAATTTCCTCGGTGCTCGTCGCGGCGTATAACAATAAACAAACGAAAGCGAGTCAAGTGCCGGGCGCCCGGAGCTTTTACGTCGGAATAAAGAAAGTCAGCGGCTCGTTTGTCCGTCCTCGTGTGTGTGCGCCATCCAGTGTGCTCCGGAGCCTCGGCTAGAGGCAAATTGCGAGTCCACGTCCGAAGATATAATTCAAGGGGACGTTACCTCCCACGTCGAGAGGAGTCGCTATTTAAAATGCGAGGCGTCCGTCCGAAGTCGTCGACGCCGCCCTCACGGTTGCGCGTCCCCCGCCCGCGTCGTTCTCGCCAGGAACGAGCGGCTCTCTCTCGCTTTCTCTCGAGTGGTCGAAGGAGAGCTACGTGCGGACCCGAGACTACGCTGAAAAATTCTGACGCTTCCTCTTGCCGCCGTGGCTGCTCTCCTTCCGCCCGCGAATTCGCTCTTCCGCTAGCGATATATTGTCGAAAAATATTTGCGTTCGATCCGAGGTATGTGTATATTGAAAAAAATTTTCTCTACCGGAGACCTAAAGCAGGATCTAACTTGCCGACTCGGGAAAGCAGCATAATCCATTTCCTACTTGCGGATCCAAACATTTCTTGCTTGAGGAAACTGGCTGCCGCTATGTAGATACTGCACGAGACTCAAGTAAATTTTAAATCACTTACTATACTAAGCAAGAATTGCTTTTGCAGCGCCAAGGAGAATCTACTGTATCAGTGTATATTTTTTTTTTTTTTTTTTTTTTTTTTTTTTTTTTTTTTTTTTTTAATAAAATCAAGAAAATAAATATGTGAAGTGAGAATTTTAAATAAAAAAATGTTTTATTTTCGAGAGAAGATGCTAGCAATGTTTATCGAATAACAAAGCAGGTGTTTCATTCCCAAAGAAAAGCCTCAACATTAACTTTCTGCCGCCAAGCACAAAGCTCGAGCATCAAAACAACTTAAAATTTTTCCTCGTCGCATAATAAACGCATTGTTACTCTCGAAAGTGAGCTTTCGAGGAAGAACCGAGCACTTCCCTGGTCCTCAAGAACGCGAAAACACAAAGAACGAAGAGAGAAAGAGACAGAGAAAGGGCGAGAGGTCGAGGCTAAGAAGGGGTTGACGCCCGAGCGCCTCGGCATAAAGCCGCTACGTGCCCGCCGCTAAAAGAGAATTGCATACGCGTATCAGAAACCCAAACTGTCAAGGAATGTACGCGCGCTTTCACATTCAGACCGTATAAAGAAATATTTTCACGTCTTTAAACGTCGACTACTATTTTAAATTAAATTTAACGCTATCGTTTTTTATAGCCTGTCATTTTCAATTTTAGTGTTCTAATTAGCTGATAAAAATAGTTGTTTCTTTCTAAAACATGTAATTTTTTTAAATTAACAAGTTACTTCTTCGTGATAAGTAAATAATTTATTACGCTCGTGAATTTTCTTTTTTGCAAGTGCAGAATATAAAATTATTGTATTTTTTATGCAAGAACTCGCATTTACAAATTGAAAATAATGTAGGAAAAGTAGAGTAAAGTACTCGCATGAAAATATATTTATACGTATGTTCACAGAGCTTTTTCAGTGTATATACTAAAAAGCTTATCAAACGGACAATTCGTTGCAAGTAAAAAAATGTTTAAAATATCCCCTCGCCTCCAAAATAAACGCTCGACTGGCGAAAAAAAGTTCTTGCTCTCCTCAAGGACCTCGCGAATTTGGCCACACCCTGAAAAGCGTACTCGGGTCCTCCACGCGGACACGACGACAGGCAGCAGTGGGAGGAGACGTCGCGGCAGTAGTATAGCAAAGTAGAACGCTGCTCTTCTCTTTCCTCGAGGCGTTTTCCCGGCGCAGTCTGGTTTTTCTCCCCCGCGCCGCGCCGCCAGGAGAGAAAGACGCGCGGCCCCGTTCCTCGGACTTTTGCCCGTCTCGCGCGGCGGCGCATAGATCACGGGGAGGTGTAGTTTGTCGCGTCGGCGAGGCCCTTATTCTCGTAACTTGAGCCGCCACCGCCTCTTCTCGATTTATCTCGGGGTAGGAGTAACCGGACGCGGAGGGAAAGAGGCCGAGCCCATCTGCATAATGGAGACCGGGCGAGCATCTAGGGCCATAGCGTAGCTGGGGGGTGTCGACCGAAGGGAGTGAGGTGGGCTCCATTTCGCCCATTGCCGCGACGCACGACTGGACGGCGCGTCGGTGGGCCGCGTGCGCGCCGCCCGCCCTCGCCGCGGCAATCGTCCAGGATTTATCGCCCGTCGCTCGATATCGCGAAAAAACCGAGCTGCATGTATCCCTGCGAACGTTTCGCTGAATTTGCGAGTTCGATTTTATACTTTTAAAGTGCTTAGCCGACGTTACCCAAATACCCATTACTATATATACGGAGTTGGATTGAAAAATTGTTTCTCTCGCGTTGAATGTAAAATGCAAGATAAATAGAGTTTATTGTGTAAATATAAATATTATTTAAATTCTATACTACTGTGTAAATCTAAATTTTAGGTAGTTCACTGATTTCATGATGCAACTTAACATTCGTAACATAAAATTAGTGAAATTTCACTCATTCAGATTTAGAGAGTAGTATTGATACATTATATGTATTATTATCTAGAATAACTGAATTGCGCCACTTATTAATTGTGCTTTATACGATTTAATTGAATGCTTCGTATACTATTAATATACGTTAATTAAAAGTTTGTTTCTATATCGTTGTTATTATGCAACTTTTATTTTACAAAAGATAAGCCAGATTATGTAATCGATCGATTCAGTATAAGCTCGCGTAGCAATTAAACTGAAGAAAAATTAACTTTGTCAATGCTACAATTACAAAATTACTTTACATTCTAATTCTATTTAGAACGACATGGATTGCGTAATTTTAAAATTGCTACATGACAAAGACTTGAACGCATTATCCACTTTGAATGGACGTTGACGAGCGGTCCCACGAGTTAACCCTACGGGGAAGCTTGAAAGAGAAGCTTCGGCGCTCGGTAAGCATGGCGCGGTGCTCCGAAGCAATTTGCGCTCGCGCGCTCCGGTAACGAAATAAAGGGGCCGTGTGCCGCGTGTATTGGCGACCGGCCTCATTGCGTATTTTCCGCGCGTGATTCGAAGGGGGTGAAGGCCTGCGACGTCGACGGAGGAACGAGATTCGAGACGAGGAGAGAGAGAGAAAAAAACGCCTGCACGATTTCGACACGGAGAAAGTGACTGATCGTCGAGCTTCCCTTCCCCTCTCGATCGAGCAATCCATCTTATTTTCACTTCGTTTTTTAACGGCGCTCGACTCGACCTTGTTCGGGTCCGAGCGCCGGTTTTCGCTGTGACGCCTGACGCCGCTGGGACTTGGAGAGAGCGAGGAGGTTGGAAAAGAGGGATGAAAAAATATATAAAGCGCGACATATAGCTGTCTCGTTTGTTGGAACGATTAGAGAGCTGTGGATTTTCGGTAGCAGCCGTTAAGGTGCTTGCGTTTGTACTTTGAGACGAAGAGAGAGATTGACAGTGAGCGATGTTTTTTTCTTTTTATTGTGAGTTTAAAAAATCTTTTTTAAGATTAAAAGTTACTTTAATTTGTATTTAAATCATTTTTATTTACACTTTTAGATGTTGGGTTGTTTCTTTATTTAGAAGTCTCATGGTATTGTTCTGGATGTAAAAGATTTTTTATCTTTTCAAACTGTGATTGTATTTTTATCTGAGTCAGGCATTTTTTTTCGCGGAAACAATGTTTTTATAATAAATAGAAGCTTATTAGTACAAGTGCTGCCTGCAGTCGTATGTATGTGTGTGTGAGTGAGTGAGGAAAGTTTCAAAGATCGCATTGTAAGAGTAAACGTATGCTTATACTACTTATAGGATGCGGATTAAAAAGAGGGCAAACTTTTTTTGCAAAAACGTTTGGTTTTGCAAATACGTTTATCTATTAAATATATTTATGTATTTATTATTCATGGAAAATTTATATTAGCAAAAATCTTTCTTTTTGGTATTTACATGTTGGTATACTGCTAAAACTCTGTTTTGCATATTTTTAAATGGAGAATTAAAACATTTTATTTTGATAAACGTTTTGTTTTCCACACAATATTCATAATATTTAGTGCTACCGCGTGTCAAATACATTGTTCCTACAAGGCCGCATTATAGTACCAGTCATATTTTTTTCTCACAAAAACATTTTTTTCTCAGTAAAAAGAAACTTATTGGCACAAGTGTTGCACTGAAACACGTGTGCATTAAGCGAGGTTTTAACGATCGCATTGTAACGCACAAGAGTTTGACGTGCGCTGAAGTATCAAAAAAGCTGCATGATTGATTAATCCGGTAATTACAGTTGCCGCACGACGTATCCCGCTTATAATCTGACAGATGGTGACAACGCGGCTACAATATTGATATCTTCCGGCCAAAGTTAAGAACCGCTTTCCATGGGCAACAATCTGTAATTCACAATTCGATCCGGACTGCCCTGAAATTGAAATATATTTACCGTTTCAAATTTAACGAGTCTCAAAATTTACAAATTTTTACTAAGCTCTACCGGCGATCGACAAGTTTTTAAAGATAACATTTTTAAGAATCGCTTTCCCTGTGCAACAATCTGTAATTTACAATTCGATCCGGACTGCCCTGAAATTGAAATACATTTACCGTTTCAAATTTAACGAGTCTCAAAATTTACGAATTTTTACGAAGCTCTACCGGCGATCGACAAGTTTAAAAAAAAAATAACATATTTAAAATTAAACAAACCAGCAAAAAATAATAAATAAATAAATTTCATTATTTATTCGTTATAATTTTCTTCAAAAATATTTTTCCAGTGTACAGAGTGGCTATTACCTCGGCGTTTCTTAATCTTGATAATTGCGTTATCCCGTAAAGAAGCGTGATTCAGTGTAAACATCAAGCGCTGACCATAAACCGTTAATCAAGGGGAGTCGCTCGCGAATTATTTCTGGGAACGAGCCCCATCATTTTCAGCGTAAAACGTGCACTCTCCGCGAGGGTTGCCGACCCCGCGGCGCAATTAATCGGGCATAAAAGTGCTGCGAACCCCTTCGCGAGCCGCCGCATGCCCTCCCCCCCCGCGAAAGTGTACTACTCGCCAAGCCGACGTGAAATACGCGCCGATCAGGCGGCGACTCTGAGAGAAAAATCGCCGAAGAGGAAGACACGGCAATCGATGGAGTATTACGTCATTTTAATCCAGTTTCCCCGCGAGTTTAATTACCGCCACGTAAGCCCCGGCGCGATCGGGCCTTCGGCAGCCGTCACTTCCGCTCCTTTAAATTAATCTCCGCGCGGCTGCCGGTGCCGTTTTAAATATTGCCGAGATACAAAGTTTAATGGCCGGGAATAAGACGCGGGTGGGTGAGTATCGGGCCTCTCTTCGACGTCTGCGGCTCTTTTCGACGCGATCAATTCGAGGGCTTTGCCGCACCCGGGAGAAAAGTTGCCCGGCTCCGTCTTTTGCCGGTCTCCTCTCGCGTTCCTCCTCCTACTATTACTACCTTTTTTTTTTCTTCCTCGCTCTTTTGTCGCCCGCCCGAGGACCATTATTTTTTCCACGCTGTACAACGGCGTAGTCGAACGGAAGGGTGAAAAAGGTTGATTTGTAGCCGGCGGGCCAGAGCGAGCATCCGTTCCTCCATTCCACATTCTTATAAGCTCGCGAGCACCGACAGTTTGACTTTAGCTTTTCTTTTATTTTTTACCAACTCGAAAGTTCGCTTTGCACGTAAAATTTAATAATCGCTTACGTTATAACCAAGTACTTTCGTTTAAAGTATCTAATTTCATTGAAAGCACGTGCGCTTATATTTCGTGTACATTAATTGTATTAAAAACTTTTAACTCTTTATCGCATCGTTACGTGACTTCGAGATTGCCGGCTCCCCGAAGTATCTCGGATAAAGAAATTAAAGTAATAAAATTTTCAAGGTGAGTCCCTCGATCCCCCTTCGGAAAGCTCTCTCCGAAATTGTAACGAACACGCGAGCCTCGCGCGCTGAGCTCCTCCGTCTCGTAACCGTCAAAGACGCCTGCCCCTTTTAATTACTCCTTATCGCTGTCGGCGCTTTGAAAAAAAAAAAAGTGAGTGAGAGAACGAGGCAAAACGACGAAAAAAAAAATAACACGGCCAAGTTTGAAGTTCATTTATAAAATGAGGGGAGCGCTGGAAAACCGATCCCCTGACGGCTCTCTTTTCGCGCGACGTTTACCCGGCTGTCAACCCGGCCGTTCGACAATTTTCCACGAAGAGGGAAAAAAAAGAGCCGAGGCGAGGCCAGGCTTATCTGGCCGGCGCGCCGCTATCCATCTTTGTTACGCGAACGCGACCGATAGCCAGACCTTTGAGCCGGGGTTGGGGGAGGGGGACGTGCGAGTGTGCGCTGGGTGTACGAAATTGTGCACACGCACGTGCCCTCCCTCTGGTACACCACCTCCCCCCCGACGCTTCGCAGGAGCGATCGCGCGAGACTGGAAAAAAAAGTCCGTCGTCACGATAACGTCCCGCGCTTGTATATTCAAAATAGTTGACGCGCAATCGAGTGTGGGAGGGCGAAAAACGCCGGGACGATACGTCGTTTTATTTATGAGTTACGCTTTGATCTTCAAGACATTTTTCGTAATCAGTTTCTCCCGTGCGTTCTTCTTTTCGTTTTATTTTTCAAGCTTTGACAAAAATGTATTTTAATGTTATATACGGGGAGAGTTTTCAAGAATTTTTATTTATTACTTTTGTCTTTATTACTCCTGCAAATATCGGAAAATAAAATGAAATGTGCACTGGATGCTCGTAATATTTTTCTGAATTTGTTAAAAAATGACAACATCGCCTCTAGATATAGTTACAATAATATTAACAATCAAAAGAACGAGGTTGTCATTTTTTTAGTTATTTTGTTAAATATTCGGAAGAATATAATGGGTACCGAGTGTACATGCTGGTGTGGGAAATAATAATTAGTATTAAATACGTTGAAAGTTGCCTTATACCAAATCTAACTACTAAGCATGCGTCTGCCTTTTCCCTGCTATTACTACTGAACCGGAATTCAATTCATTATTTATATTAGATTACTTCCAATTCTAGTAGGCGGCAAACGTTGGATCCTTTTTATTCTGAAATTTACATATATATTGTAACATATAGATTGATAAATTTAATTGCAATAACAATTTTATTCAAATAAATAAAAGCGACGGAGGCTCGAATTGTTGTAAATCTTACATAATGTAAATTTTACGCATACTTCAGCAAGAAGCAGCCATTTCCTCAGCAAGAAAATGAAAGCGACCAGCTGTCGAAAGAAAATAATTCAAATTAAGAAAACATCGTCGGCAATAAATAAGCCCACTAAAAGATTCATTTACTTATCAGTACAGAAAGAAGCCCTCATACGAATAAAACTGCGCGTCAGCGGAAATCCCCTCTATACAAGAGAGGCAAACAAAAAAAAAATCTCAGATCTACTCTGCGAAATCCCACAGCCTTATCGCCGCGAGCTTCAATGCCTCTCGTGAGGCGTTAACAGCTTGTTTCTCCGAGCCCCGGCGAAAAGGGCGCGCAATCCATGCGTATACGCGCCGTAGGAAAGCGAAGGAGAGCCTCGAGGCAATAAAAGTAGAAATCGCGCCATTATGTAAGTGGCCGAGACACCGGCAGCAGTAAACGGGCCGCTGCGCTAGTTTGTATGTACGACTGGTATGACGTATTCGCCTCCGGTTTCGTCACGCTCCCATCGCGGGGGTGAGAGAAGCGCGCCGCGCAACAACCGAGCCGAGCGTCTCGTTATTGCGCGCCTCCGTTTCTTATTATTCCCGCACGAGTGTCGCGCGTCGTGTGTATGCGAGTGACTCGTTCTCTTCCAGCCCTATCTCTGCTCCCCTCTTTACGGAAGAAATATGATAATTTTGACGTTTTTTCCTTCTGTTATGAAGCCGCGCGGCATTTTTTCTCAATTTATGCGGGGACCTCTCGGATGCTTATCGCGCCGGGGGTAGTACTTTTTGCGTCGTTTACTTTTTAATACCCGTTTGATAGGGACGCTCGCTTTGTGTGGATTACGATGCTATCGGTCACTCGGGGAATGATATACAGATCTTTTTCGAGGGTAAGCTTTTTTTTCCCTTTTTCCTTGCGAGAGCTATTATACGCCTTTTCATATATCTAAGCTGTATATCGTCAAGTACTGCAATCAGAATTATATTAACATTAGATTTGATGCATTACTGTTATACTACTTTTATTGCCTTCGAAGAATTATTAATGTTACTGCACTGCATTCTTTGAGGCCGCAACTCATGTATATTTAATTAGTTATTTATTCATTATTACACGGACAAATATATGTCTTTTTACAATAGAAAATAAAATTAATAAATGGCGTACAATAAGGTTACAAATATCAACTAATATCTTAAAATTGAGTTCTTCCTCAGTAATTTATACTTACAGATCTAATAATTGTGGTTGACGTTATTAAATCTAGAAGGTGCACAGTTCCCGATGCGCTTTTGTCTGTTTACAGTAAAGTAAAATCCAATATTGCAATTCGAGTTTCATTCTAAGATACAACAGAAATCCTCAGATTATAATTTAAATTATGATATTGAAACAAACTAATAACATTTGGAAGAGTTTTCTAAAATCTAAAATGTATTTTCTAAAGAGTTTTCTAAGCTTTAAACAAAAAATAAAAAATCGCAATCATTTAGTAACAGTGAATTAAGCGATCCAAAATTCGGCCACCTAAGAGATAAAGTAATCTTTCGATAATCATGGTACATACTTGAAAAATTACTGAAAGCATAAGTAGTTACTTTTAGTTAGAAAAATTGTGATCATCTAGTTTTTAAATAAATTTACCAAAATCATCGCAAAAGTATAATACTTAATATAATACATCCCCTCTAAAAATGAATAAGTGAAATTTACCTAGAATAAGTGAATAGTCGCAGTAAGTGGAAGATTTTTCACGCGGAATAAGTGACTATTCACTTATTTTAGTCAAATTTCACTTATTTATTTTTACAGAGTCTAAATAACGTACATCAAAGAGCTAACTATAGATAAAACTTGACAATCGCAAGTTCACGACATCATTCCAATCCCTACAACAATAATTACACGAGCCATCCAAGAAAAGCAGCCTCTCTTTGAAGATCAACCAGCGTGTTCTGAATGAAATGGAAGCAGAGAAAAAGAGCTCCGCGAGTTTTTAACGGAAGCAGCGGTAAAGGAAAACACAACTCGTAATAAGGAGGGAGGAAAGCCCTCGGCTCGTCCTCCGCAGCTGTATACCCGACCTACGCACGTGCTCCGGGTGACCTCGGGCGCCGGGAGCTCCAGTCGAATGAAAAATCCGACGTGCTCAGGTGGACGAGGCGCCTCTTTGAGGCAGTCGCGGGGCCCCGCGCCCATGCAACTTCGTTAGGCACGTCATTGGTCAAAGCTAAAGTTTAATGAGTTGACTCGCGGCGCCGAGCTATTTGGGAGAAGACCAGGCGGAAAAGCGCCTGTTCGCCAGCGCCGCAAGGAAAAAAAGCTCCGCGAACGGCTTGCCGGTGGCAAAAACTAAAGCGCAAAAAGTCAAGGCTCCGGGAGACGATGCAAATTGAGATGCTAATTATAGGCAAATAAAGCGGTGACTCGAGCGGGAGGAGGAAGAGGAGAGGAAGCCGCTCTGCTCGATTGACGGATACTGATTAAACTCGGCAAAGTTGTATTGCACTTTAATACAAACTCTGCCACTGTTTATTGCTTTATTTACTCTTATGTAAATAATAAATAAATCAGTTTCATTAAATATTTCACTTGAACTTCCTCGGTTGTTTCCATTTCCGGAAATTTAATTAATTATGCAATACCTTAATTTAATTATATATAAATGTTATTTATTAAAATATATATAACTGTATTAATTATTTACGTACATTTTTTATTGCTTATAGACGAATAAATTTATTTGTATGTTTTCAGGTAAAACGCACCGAATGAGGAAATTTGTTAGCGCAAACTGTTAAAGTCAGACATTAACGATCCCATAAATTAAATACCCACTATACTTACAGACAATTCTAAAGATCAGGTAATATTTCTCTTACTTTAATTCATTTTATTTTATTTTATTTATTGTTCACTATTTGTTGCTACACCCAACGATTATAACTATCCATGTAATGTAATGTACTGCGCAAAGTTTGCATCACCAGCAATTTGCGGAGGACCGGAGAATTCGAAAAGATCACCCTTCGTATCCACGTCTAATTCCCACCTAAACGTCCCCATAAAACAAAGATAAAACTAAAACGCGTAAAACTTTCGTCTGAAGGAAAAGTCGGCTACCCTTAAACCTTTGAGTGCCGGCCCTGCTCCCCACCTCCCTTCTCGACCCGCCGTAAAAAAAAAAAACTTACGAGGTCCCTATACCCTTTTCCCTCGTAAAAACTTACGCGTTTTCACTAATCACTGTAAAGTGAAATAAGTGCCCTTCTTGAGGAAAAAAAAGGAGAAGCGAGGAACTGAAAAAATAGCAGCTTACGGACGTAGTCCGCGGACCGGGGGAGAGTAGCAGCAGCAGCAGCAGCAGCGACCTTCCATCTGATTTGCGAGGGAGAGGGAGCGGTACAGAGTTCGGCGTTTCTCCCTATTAGCGTACACCTTCTGCCGCGGGGGTGATTAACTCTTTTCCCGCGCCGACCCCTTTTACGCGGCGGGCCGATCCCCCGCGGCGGCCCTTTGGTCGCACGGTCTCCGCCCCCGCCGGGCTATGGGGGAGCCTCACGGCGGGCAAATTCCCAGCGGTGGCCCTCACCCGCGGCCCGATGTTTCGCAATTAATGCGTAAAGTTCGCCTCTCCCCGCATTTCGGGGCGCCAGGCTCTTTCGGCATTTCGCCGGGCAGCCCCGGCTTCCGCGGGATCCGGCTTGTCTCGGGGCACTGATTTGTAAGCCTCGGCGCAACGAGTGAGCCGTCTAATTTCGAATTTAAAAGTTAAGAGGGCGGGACTCCTTTCAAGACGAGATGCCGCGATTAAAATTGCATTTGCCTTCGATGCTACTGAGAATTAAAGGGAAACGACTTGCTCGTTATCGAGTTGTTGTAACAAAAAAAAAAAAAAAAAATCATTTTCGTCGGTATCAAGTAAGATTAGATCGAAGTGACTACTCCATAGGTATTTAGTATCTGTGTAGAAAATATAATTTTCTCGTAAATTTGTTTTTTAGCAGTTTTATTTTGAATTAATGGTAGCTTAATTATTAATTAGTACGATCGTTGACTAGGAATATAGTTTTTTTTTAGTAGAATTAAATTTTGTTTGTAATTTTTACCATTTTATTCACTAAAATTGTCCATGAAGTAATTAATCCTCACGGCGATCTTACATTTAAATGAAAGATAAATGATAATGTTAGCGGACGACTTAAACAAAGCAATAATTTCAGTGGGATTTGCTTAGTCAATGGCTCATTAGATAACTCAAACGAACATTCCTAAAATTTTCCTGTGTACACTTTTACCGTGCCTAGCGAACATTAAAGCAGGTTTGCTTTTTAATAACCTGCCTTAAATAAATTTTACAGTGTACGCATATTACGAAAGATTAGATTTTATCCGCATTAAGAAATTCGTGATATAATATTATGTTAATGACAATTTAATTCCTCAGTTTCATTAAATTTTTTAATTACCTTATCTAAACTAGAAAGATTATTTACACTGAAAAAAAAATTGGTAATTTTAAATAAATATTTATTTCAATAGTACTTGTTAATTATTTCTTTGAAACTAAATGAATTTATTTGTTTCAAAAAAAATAATTACTTAATTCAAAGAAATATTTAACAAGTACTATTGAAGTAAATATTGACTTAAAATTACCAAATTTTTCTCTCAGTATAAATATCTCGGAAAATTTTCGGAATATTATTATTTAAATTCTATCTACATTCCATAAAAAAACAATTATCAAACGTATAAAAAAAGCGCCCATTATCAGTTAAAATTTTATGCAACAAAACTAAAAAAAAGACGTTACAAAGGCCTAGGCAAAGACGAAAGAGGACGTTAGCATGAAAATATCGATAACACTCAAAAGGATGATCCCTAAAAATGCCCGGAAGGCCTCCCCCACCAAAGCAAGATTAATGCGCCCGCTCGATCCTCATTTTCAAAATGACTAACCGACTCGTCTCTCGCCCTCCTTATTAATAGCAGGCGACGCTCGCCGACGCTGGAATCAATAGGGGCGCGCCCGCCGTGACAAAGTGACGCGGGTGCGAGGCAACGAGCCCGACACTTCGTCACCATACTGCGCGCGGAGGTAACTGCATTAGAGAAGTATTCGGTTACGTCGCTCGTCCGGCCGCCACCCCGCAGGCACGCGCGTGTTTGCGGCCTGCCCTCCACCCCCGCCGACGCGGCCTTTACTCAGGTTACCGAGCCGCACGCAGGGAGAGAATTTTACTAGCTTTTTTTTGCGAGGCGCTCTTTTTCCTTCTCGAGATTCCTTCGATTTCTGTGCTTTTTTTTCACTCCCCCTCCCATCATCCGGACGTTGTTTCGAGCTGCATTGCATTGGGACGCGTTTTTGCCGGGGCGAGGGAGACCGGCGTCAGGAGATTTCGCGCAAAAAGTATATTCGAAGATTTGTAGGGATGCCTCCCCTCTTTTTTCGCCATTAATGGCATACTTGATTTGTAGTCGGGGAAGTTTCTGTTTTTTTTTTCTTAGTTTTAGAGGAATGTTTGACTGGTCAATGTAGATCTTTTCTACTGGTTTTATTATTTGCTAAAACGAACGGGTCATTATGAAAGCGAGGGATTTGATGAGTGGAGATAAAAGCGCGGATTGATCATTACAAGTGAAGTAACGAGCATGAAACTACCCAATTGAAGCTCTAATGTAGTAAAGTTTCTCCAGTAATACTGTTCACTTGAGTTCAAGTTCTATTACTGAATCGATTCGCCCCATTACGGTAACAATTGGTAGTAGAACGATAGTGGCAATTTTTCCTACCAATCATCTTATGGCTTGTTTCCATTGATATTATCCAATTTTCTTGTAGTATAGCTTTTATCAATCAATTATTTTTCATAAAAGTAATTTTTATAAATTTCTACAGTTTCCAATTAATAATAAAAAGAGATGGGTTTATATAAAATGAGAAAATAATCCAATGATATATTAATAAAGAACTTTTTCTTGTAATCAGTATTTAATTAACTCTAATGTTTTATTTTTAAATTTAAAAACATGATGCAGTGAATATTTATATTTTATTAACTCTATCGCGCGCTGTTATTGCAAAAAGTCAATTAGAATTTTCGTCATGAATCGTTGATGCGTCCCAGAGTTAAATGCTATCGATCATCCAAAAGTTTTTAATAGCAAATAAAAAGAGAAGGAAGCCCGATGGAATTGGTTATCGCGCGCACGGCTTCGGAATTCGTTAAACAAGACTGATGTCATTTTAGTTTGATGAAGAAACTTCCCCGAGGCGCGATATCACTATCAACGCGAAATACTTGGCGCATAACAATGAGATCACATCCCCCACGCCTTTCGCCTAATACTTGACATGTGCATATAGTCGAAATATCATCTTAGTCGAATTTCGCGTATTTTACGATTACGTGCGTCGCTTTCGCTATGAGTTTCTAAAACCGTCAATCACGCCCTGGAGATCATAATTTCAGAAGGGTGCCTTTTTTACATAGATTTTTGACGAAGTATTGCGACATCTGTTATGCTCTTAAAAGGATCATAAATATTCTTTCTTTTAGAGGATTATATACACATTCACATTTTCTAGGATTTCTTTATTAAAATGAATCTTCTCTTTATTCTTGCAATTTTTTTTTTTGTATAAATGAGTTTTCTTGGTTAGTTCGTTACTATATTTGAAAATCTTCTTTTTTTTTCAAATGCACTTTCGTTTGAGAGTTGTGACCTTATTAAGGAGCTTACTTAAAAATTTATAACTTCTTACAGTCGATGCAAGTTTATACAATAATTAAGAGCACTACATGGTACATTTTTACAGACAGTTCGAGGTTCCACGGAAAGTTCTTTTACTCTTCAAAAGGATTGTAAGTGAAGTTCATTATAAATCCACAAGAGGAAAGAGGAGTCGGGCGAGGAGAAAAAAAAGAAAGTCGAGGAAAAGAGATATAGCATTAGTCGTTGCAGGGTGAAATCTTAGTTTTAAGTAGCAAGTACATGTGGCCTTCCCTTTCCGCAGAACTCGAAAGGCTCAATGGAGGCGGTAGTGGTAGTGGGAAAACGGTGAAAACTTAAAATTTCCTCCTAACGGCCACTCAACGCGCTTCAACTTTTCATTGAACTTTTATCGGGCGAACGAGAGATAAGGTTCGATTACAGTGGAACTTTTAAGAACCACTTTCGGTTCCAATCGCTGCTTCGTACACGTCGTACTTCTCCACCCGCTCCTCCCCTTTTTCTCGTCGTCTTTCACGTCGCCGTTGCGATGAAAATCCTCGAGCGGATACAGCTAATTTTACCGCTCCGGCCCTTCGCCTCAGCAATCTGTAAACTTTTCACTTGACTTCCATTTTCCCCCATCGCTCGACTACTTTCGCGACGTATCGAGCCATTCGAAGCGCGAGCGTCCCGGGACCTGATCTCAGCAGTGACCCCGACGTTCGGAACATCGGCGCGCAGCCACTTCGTTAAAAAAGTGCGTCGATAAAGTGCCAAAGCACTCTGTGCACTGAGCGAATATTAGTTTTCCCCTGCGGACTGGCGCTTTCGAAAAGTCGCCGCAAACTGCATTTATTCCCCCTGTGTATGCGCTTTCACGCTTGGATAATTTTATTCTTGCGGTTTTCGAACTCGCTGCCTTTGTTGAATAGCTTTAAATTGTTTCCTTTCCTTCTCTTTTTTATTTCTTTTTTATTTCTTTTTTACATTCGCATTTAAAAAGGAAATATAACAAGATTCTTGACGAAGCTAACCCGCGAAAAAATTGCCGAGGCTGGGAAAATGCCAGCACTGGCCCAATCATAAAACCGGTACTGGCCCGATACTGACACGCCCAGTACTGGCTACCAAAGTCTGGAAATAGATTGGCACTTAGCCAGTCTACATGAATTTATATGGATTCATATAAAGTCGTCGGGTGATGAACAGTGGAGATTGAGTAGAAGGTGGTTTGAAAAAATGCTAGCTTTTGAGTAACTCTTAAATAATGTTAAATATACATTTTATAACTTCAGATACATTTTAGAAATTGATTCGCTCAACAGAGTGTTAAAACTCCAAATGAATAGTGACAATCTTGGATTAGCTTTGAACTAGAGTCCGAGAAGGAACCACAGTCCAAGATAGTTTTAGCAAAAGCTTTATTTGAAGCTTTACGTTTCTTCGTCTGTATTTTCTTCAATTGCATCTTTTTTATCTTCCTTCTAACATATTCCATAGGGCAGTTTTAGGATATTACCGCTTCCTTCTACATATACTGTTAAACAGCAAGAACCTATATGGAAAGATATAGAGTTATATTTGGTGTAATCGCATATTAAATCTAGTAATAGGGTCCTTGAATTAAAAGACCCAATTACTGCATTTAATTCTATTAGGTCCGTCAGATAGAATATTGAAAAATAATCGACACGTATTTCTTCTTTTTTCAATTTAATGTTTATTGAAAAATATATAGCAGATTTAAAATAACTATGAATTTGACGTCACCACTGCATAATATATGTCTGTATTATGTTACACAATCGTGAATTTTCTAATTGCGATATCTTTGTTAATAATCATTAAATCGAAGAAAGAAAAAAAGACGATTATTTTTCAGTTTTCTATTAGCGAGACAATTAAAAAAAAAAAAAAAAATAATAAAAAATTAACGCAAGCACTCAATTGCATATTTACCCAATGGTACAAATATACCCAATGGTATATTTGCATATCTAGAATCAAGTTGTAGTTCATTAAACTACAAACTTAGATTCCAGTTTATATAAGTATATATAAGTTTGCGCAATACAAATTAGGGCATTTTATTTGATATAATTCAATCAGATTTTTCTTACCTGGTGGGGGAGAGGGCAACTGTACAATTTGACCGCTTCCCTCTATATATTGTGATGAACAGCGGGAATTTGTATCTACACATATAATAGTATATTACGTACCGAGGACCTATTTTGCCGGCCTAGGTGTGTATACTATTTTTCTTCATGCCCCGGGCGAAATTACACCAAAATTATGCGCGTTTTGCAGTTGAAAAGTTGCACATTACAGGTTATACGTATTTTCATTACATTCATGCGCAAAGACGAGTGCGCATCTTTAAACGGTTTTTAGCCTACTGCGCATCGATGTGGACTCTGTTTGCGCAGAAAATACGTGTGGCTGTAATGGGCAACTTCCCGGCCGCAAAGTGCGCATGTTTTGGCGTATTTTCGGCCGGGGTATGATGAAAAAATAAATCAGTATTGGTATTTGGAAAACATGTACATTGACCTCAATAATTACATATTTGGTATATTTGCATATTTGGAATTAAGTTGTAATTAATTAAACTGTGAACTTGGGTTTCACTATAAATATACAAATATATGCAATGCAAATTAAGGTATTTTGGATTTTTTGGTAGTTCTTACTGGTATAGTAGTATTCTTCTTGGTTATGTGATCGTTTATTTCTTTGCACTACATTACCGCTTCCAATTAAATTTACGTATATGGTCGAACTGCAGCAGGAACCTATAGATTATAGAAAGATTTAGATCTATATTTGGTATAATCGCATATTAAAGTTAATATTGCATATTTGATATATTTTGTACATTTACATATTTGGAATCAATTTGTAAAAATTTATTAAACTGTGAAGTTGGGTTTTAGTACTATAAATGCAATGTTACAATGCACGTTAAGGTATTTTGGGGAGTTGTACATAATTTTTACTGCTATATTTTTCTTTTTCTTTATTTAATGTATTTCCTTTAATCGAATTTTTCTTACCGCCGTTGGATCCCGGATTGGGTTCTGCCAAATTGTGTGGTACGACATTACCGCTTCCATTTGAAGATACATGTACTTCTGTACAGCAGTAACCTGAAACAATCAATATGAGGTGAGTTGAGTTAGTTATCCTGAGAAATAAATTCAGTTGAAACAACTGCCGCGCGGTGGTAAATACCGACAACTGCGCGTTTTTGGTTGATTGAACCGAAAATCTGTTGAAACAATTTGTTTCTTATTGAATCAAAAGAGTAGTCATTAGAATAATATCTATTTTCATTATTCAGAAAAAGTTTTGGAAGTTTCTTTCTTTTATTCACTCCTTTTATACAGGAAGCGAATCATTATGAGGTGAGATAGTGATCGCGTACGATTGTAATAATAAAAATTTATTGTTACTTTTATCGTGTTTTAGTTTTTCTTTCCACAGATATGAAAAATATTTAATGTTAAAAATTCATACACAAAGTAAACGATTTTTTACAAAAAAACTTTTTTGCCCGCTTTTTAAAAGAGCGTTGATTTGTAATAATTTGTAATAATTCGTCGTTTATTAATTAAATAAAAAAAAATGAATTTTACCTTGATATAATGTTTGAACAAGAGCGTGGTTGCCGTATCAAAAAATAGTCACGTCAGCCCCGCTTAACACGTAAGAAAAAAACGTGAAAATACGTCCGCGCGTTACAAAAAAACATGGTGTGCACGAAGGGTGAAATGGTCTTTTTGACCTCGTACTGCAAACTCCACACTCGGTCTAAAAAAGCCCAATTTACGCCCTTGGTACACAATATATTATTAATAATAGCTAATTACTACCTTGATTTCTTGAACCGAACTGTCGTTTGTTGCGAGGTAATCCTACTGGGGTCGTTGGCGAGGATAATGCATAGTTAAAAGAAACTGCCAGAAAGTACACAATAAGGAGCTTCATTTTATGTTTGGAAATGTGGAACGAAAGTAACTAAATGTTGAATTCATTCCACCTTTATAAACAGTTTTGCTCTTCGTTTTTATCTTATCAAATAAAAATATAAGAACAGTGACATAATAAATTATGAAATATGCCGTACAATATTTATATTTCTTTTAAGGGGGATCTCCACTGATTTTTGAGCCGAAAATCGAAAAAATTTTTTTTGCTTTAAAAGTTAGTTTGAACTGTACTTTAAAAAAACATTCAACATTCAGTTTTTAATGAAAAAATGTTTTCATTCAGCAGAATACCTTAATTTGCGCTTATATGTATTTACGATTTTATTGCGATTTTTCACGATTTTCAGTTAATATGAATACAAGCTCTATTATTCGTATTTAAATTGTCCCAGCTTCTTGTTTTATGTTTTTAGACCTATGAATCAATATTTTCAAACAATTTCCTGAAGCCATTTGTAAATGTAATTGACTGAAATTTTTTTTACTCTTTCCTTATACACTTACGGAGGACAGTAAATTGACCGAATTTCGAAAAATGATTTTCATGTTTAAATAATAAATAAAATGCTTCTGCCGATAATGCAGATTCCTACAAGAGGGTTTCACATCTCCTTAACGCGGTTTCTTAGAGAGAACAGCAGATAAATCGTTGGTTTTATTTCCACACGCGTACTGTAGACGATAACTTTGGCGCAATCGCATGGCAATAAAAAAATTATTTTCTTTTTAAATCGCCAGTGTGCAGGCTAGCATGAACCTGCAAATGATAAGAAAAAAAATTCCACGAAATTCTCAAGAATCAATTTTTGAGCTCCAAATACTTTCAAACAAGTTTCCACGAAGTTTAAACAAAAGTGAAAATTTTACTATTACAAAGTTTCCTCATAGAGGAAGCAATAAATAAATAGAACGTAAGATTTACGTTTTCATTGATCGACAATATTTTTCTACAGCATTATACAATAAGTGTTAATAAAGCATGCATAATCCAAAGTTGGTGTGAAAATATTTTCTGTAGATAAAATGTAATAAACAAATTTGTGGTCAGATGTTATTGGACTTTAAGTTATCATCTGTTGTTGGACTTTAAGCTTATCATTTTTTTTCACGATTCGCTCTTATTGCTCTAAGAATAACTGCTAATTTATATATTTCAAAATATCAATCAATTCAGCATTAAACCAATAAAAAATCGCTACACGTATCTGATCTCTTTTTTATTATTGATTCATAAGAGAAGAGTGACAACGGCTTGAACATTGGTCTGAAATTTTAACAGGTTATACGTGGTACCTAGTTAAAATTTCAGTTTCCTCGCGAAGAAAATCACCTCTGTTCAGAGCTTTGCCACGCAAAAAAAAAAAAAATAATAATCGCGAGATACCCGCGAAAAGAAGCACATTTCTTGATATATCCTCGCGAGAAGCACTCTTGGAAATCTCGTTAAATGTGCTTTTTCACGGGAATCTCGTAACGCTATTATTTCATTTTGCATTAAGGATCCCGTAGACCAATATATCTTAAAAGTAATTTTAGTTAATACAATTTTAGTGCTGCATTAGTGAGCTTTTTCTGGTTCAAACGAACCATTTCCATAATGAGGTCAACTGAATGCGTTTACCTAATTTTTTTATCAAATTTTTTATGCACAAACATTCGCAGTTAATGATTCCTTCAGCGGAAAAAAATAATCAATCCACTTTATATGACGTAATCCATTGAGAACTTGTCTCAAATAGAAGGACATGACATAACATTTTACGAACGATCGCTTTACTCAATTCAGCAGTGATCCTCCGAAAACTCATCGATCATGTCTTTCCTCCGCTGTCGAAGGAAAAAGTGTAAAATATTACATCCTCCGCCCTAAATATCGAAATTTCCGTCCTCAATTAACACCGGATAATGAATTGATCATTATCCAGCGAAATCCTATTTGAAGCATTATCTTGATTCGCTCGTCAAAACTAGAGCAAACAGTATTTCCGCCGACGGGAAACAGCCCGTCAATTAATAACAAGTTCCACCGTAATTTTTGCGAGAAACGAAGTAAAAAAAAAGCAATTTTAACGATACATTTGCTTCCGTCAATCGATTGTTCTACTCTCGCATAACACACACAGTCGCGTATTGTTCTAATAAGCGAGAAAGGAAAAAGTGGCATTAGCGAAGCGAAAGTCGAAGTAGTCGAAGTAACAAAAAAGTAATTCTTACCATGCACATAAAGGCAAGTTAGGCATAATATTCGAATTGTAACCTTTGCGTGTTGTTACTTCGATTCTCCCTCTCTATCTTTCAATAGCTCTTTATCTCTTCTAATTCATAGCTCAAGATAAAAAGTATCCAGCGCTATCAGGCGAGAAGACACCGCATCAGTAATATTAGTGTAAATAGACGCGTGTGTATGAACCTGTTGGTGGAAATGCGATAAACCTAGGATGAGTAGCGGGGACAAGAGCGGCGAGATGCGTTCGTTCCGCTATCGATCGGCACAGGGCGTATCTCCCCCTTCCGGGGGAATAACCCCCGCCGCTCACTTTTAACCCTATCTTCCAATCTAGCTGCTGTTTTTATTTACTTTTTCGTAACTCGTAATGCATGCACTACCCTGTGAAAGCAAAATCGAAATTGTTAGAAATTGCAAATGGCTATGAGTACGTATACATATGACGGACATAAATAAATTTTATTTTTTTTTCCGAAAAGCTACTTTTTAAAGACAAATCGAGACAAATAACAGTCTAATGGGTTGTTCAGACCAAGTGTATTAATTTTTATTATCGAGACGATGAATATTTTTATCGGACCGTATATATTTTGATCTAATAGTAGATTTGCTGTAAAAATACTTTAACTTTTTCATGTATTTTTTGAAAACGAATTGTTACTAACATTTTTTTAAATTATCGTTAAATATTTTCTTATCGTCAAGTATTTTCTAATTATGTTAAAATGTTAAATTATTAAAAGAAAAATAAACTTGAATTATTTATTTTAAACTAACGTCTTTTTAACGTCTTTATATCCATTTGCAAGTCACAGAATAGATTTAAAATATTTTTCCTCTGGTTTAAGCATCGGCGCTATCTTATCGCACTTTTCATCTCTCTTTGACTTTGTCGGCTGGCTGTCTGGCGACTTCCTTCTTTTCTGCCTCGGCGAGCGCGCGGACCCTTCTTTTCCAGTCCCTTCCTTTTTCCCCAGTGCGTCAAGACGTCTCACTACGCGGCTGTGTCACTTCACCCGTCGCTCTCCACTTATTTGCCATTATATTCTTCGCACAAAGCTTCCCAACCACAATGCGCCGCGATGTTTTCCTTTTCTAATTTATCTCCCTCTGTCGTAGTAATTTTTTGCTCTTTTTAGGACAATTAACATAACTCGAGAGAATGACTATAACTCATAGTTTTTAATTCCTTCGAATTTCTATCATTAAAATTCAGCTTTACGGCCGGTATTCGATATTTTAGACCATCACCATCACAGAGAACAATAGCAGCGCGCTATAGAAACTTCGATTATTATTATTTTAATTAAAGTCTGTCAATAGGTGGACGTAAAATATCCATTTCCATAAAAGTAGCTTTATGACATTGCTACACGCTAAAATGGCTAGAGTGAAATTTCACTCTTTTTTTAGAATCATTCTAGAGTTAATTCAATCACAGATTTAAATTTGAAATTTACTTAGTGGAGTGAAATAATCACTTTCAGGAGTAGAAAAACTCACTTTTTTTAACTTTTACTCGGATAGAGTAGGATTTTTTATGTTATGATCTACCACTTCACTCTACATTTGAGTGAAAAAATTACTCTACTTTACTCTAATCGTGGGAGTTAATTTCAATCTAAACTTCGAGTGAAAATTGTACTCCAATGGAATCAAATTTAACTCCATTTCACCGGATTTAGTGTGTAAACTGAAAATTGTTTGTAACTTTAAAATCAATAAAGTAATGTCAAATCAAATGTGAAAATGAAGGAGATTTTTTAATGAATATTTTTAAGTATAAAATTAAAACGTACAAAAAAATATATTAATTGTATTTTTGAAAAATAAAAGGGAATTAAATGAGTTTCAGCGAATCTGCCCCAGTCAGCCGCATACGTGCTATATACAGCCTACCGATAATAACAATTATTCAACTTGATGGCGACAGTTCGGTTTATATTATTAAAGGCTTATTAAGCGCACGCACATTTCTATGCACGTCGGCAACAGTGCGCCTCGTGAAATTCAAATAGCATCAACTTTATAGTTTGTAAAATACGTAATTACATTACCGAGTCAAAAGACTGTTGACATGTCCACACCGCGAAAGCTCCAGTAAATAACCACAAAGGGAGAGAGGCAAATAACGCACAGCTCCCTTCCATCTCCGCTCTCACTCCTCCCGTCCACATTTTTTTCGTTTCGGTCAAATGTTGCGCTTTTGCCGCGCGAGATTATAGGTGGAAATTGGAGGAAATTAAATCGAAATTTCGAAGAGTATTTTTACTGTTAATACCTTTTTTTGTACGATGCCTGATCAATATGCAAAGCTTGTTGATTTATCCATCGGTAAACGATTGTAAACAACACCGCCAGGAGCATTGGCGTTTGATCAATGCACCTCAAAAATAAATTAGTAATTTTAACAAAATAATTCTTTAATGGTTTGACAAGTAAATATTTATTTAAATTAACTACATATTTCTTTCAAACGAAATACATTTTATAGTTTCAAAGAAATATATAATACGTTATTCAAAGAATTTATATCCCGTAACTTATTTTAAGATGAAAAAAAATATTTGTTTAAAGTTATTAATTTTTTTTTACAGTGTGATATTTACAATCATAGACGTTAACTTTAGCAAGCGTGCGTTTACATGTGTCGAAGTTTAGAGAAAAGTTTTGTTAATTTTCCGCGTGATTTGCATTATACCAAAAGAACGCTGAGAGCTTTCATCACTTCTGGAGTGACAGCCAATGATGTTTTTATTGAGTTGAGGGATAGCAGGGGATCGAGATGAAGGGGGTCCTCAGAACGCTGAAAGGGTAAGGTCGTCCAGGAGGAAACTGACGATACTTAAGCTAATGACGTTTTTCCTAATCGCTTCGGCATGAATAATTCAACGGATCGCGAGGAATTTGATTTGCGAATTTTACAGGCTGTGGCTTTTGCTGAAAGATGTAGGCGTCCATAATAATTGCTAATTCAATATTTGTTCACTAAAGGTTAAGTCTTAAAGTTTTTTTTTTATTAATTTTTGCACTCTTGATATAAGAATAAGTGTTTTATCTTTTAATAAAATTATTCTTTGAAAAATTTATTTCCATCGACGGGTTTAAAAGGAAAGTTCCACTTGAACTTTTTTATTTTTATTCCTAGTTGTTTTTTTCGAATTTAATTAGTCAATTATATTCGCTGTATACACAATGTCAATTTTCACTTTCCCTATCGATCAGCTAAAAACGTCAAAGAACCAATGAGATAGATCGATGGTTCCCGAATAATTTAGTTCAACTTCAATGGAATTTCCAAAATTAACTTGGGAACCTCTAAGGGAAGTAGATGGGGGTATGCGAGAAGCCGGCGAGTTGGAGACGAGCTTCAATTTAACATATATTCATTCGTTAACATGCATAACATATTATCTCTATTTGCCGCCTTACAGAGCTATTCATTTAAGGTAATTCATGATACGATGTCGCTCGCGCGAGTCGAAGTGCAGTGGCCACAATATTTGAATAATATGTGTATATGCCACAGGAAGCGAGAGGCAGAGAAGCCGCGATGACGACGGCACGCCGTATTTCACCCCTTAATGCACGCCAGATATAACTCCTAATCCTAAATTTGAGCCATTTAGATTATTAACGCCGTGTCTTGAGTTTATTGCGCCTCGTAATTGCTTGGCTTTTACTGCTAGTTTCGAATGTGATGACTCTCGTCTCTACGTCTTTGTCTCCCCGATTTCATTATCTGTTGTTCTATGAGCCATGCGCTTCTTCATTGAGAAATGGCTAGTTCACCAAAGACTGAGTAAATTCACTTTATCTTTACTCAATTTTCTCGAATTAACTATGATACAACACGGAGAAAAATATTCCATTAAAAATTACTATAGTTTTACCTAAAGCGAGGACAAACTGAAACTATCAAAAAAATTGCGATAATGAATAGCAAATTTTACTGTAAATATAGTAAAATTTAATATAACTGTAGTAAAATTTAGTACAACTATAGTAAAATTTGCTGGTTATTATACTAATTTTTTTTTATAGTTCCAGTTTGTCCGCGCTTTAGGTAAAACTATAGTAATTTTTAATGGGATATTTTTCTCCGTGCACTGTTTTTATAATTTACTTTTTATTTGGATTCATCATAAATTAACGAATGTAATGTACTTCAAAACCGCGAAAGCTAGAAAACTTGAAGCTCCGGCAGAAGGTTATTTATTTTTCAAAAGTTAATTTTTCTTCGCTCATTAAGAATTCAATCTTTTCGGGGTCCTTTGAGTGTGGAAAAAGGGAAGGAAAAGCATTTACACTCTACTGCGTCAGAAAGAGTATACTAAATACTTTGATTTTCCAGAACCGAGGAAAAATCGATTTCATTATTCAGATTTTCCCGGTCTTTCCAATTTGCCTCGGCGGTAAAATCTCTCCGTGCCCTTTGCAAAAAAAGCGAGACTTTACCGCGATTAATTTCCCAGTGGCATGTCGGTGTATTGCTCCGACTTTCGATCACACTCGCGCAAAAGAGCTTAATTAGAGAGAATAGGAGGAGAATTGACCCCCATTATCTCGCGAACTCGCAGCGCCGAACGATTAATTAATTTGGTCGACTGGCAGTTACTAGCTTGATATAAACGTTAACGGTGTTCGTGTCACTTCCTGGCCGAGCTAGTTGTTAATTGAATTTTTTTCTCCTGAACGAAGTCAATTAGATCGCGTGTCTACTTATAATTAATGCTGTTTGCGACTGATCAATTTGCGGGTCAACAATTATTTTCTGACCCGATGACTGCTATGTGAAGTTTTTGTCGCTGGCATTATATATTTCATTCGTATTACCTATACGCGCAGAAAAAAGCTCGAATAAAAATTTCAATAGTCAACTTTACCTGAAGCGTTAGTCAAAATTATCCGAAGGTTAAATTGGGAATTTGAATTTTTAGTAGAGTTTTTATCTCTGCGTTTGTGCCTTAAAATAACGCGACATTGACTTCATGGATTCTAAACACGTTAATTTACTAGTAAATAATGCAAAGGGTAAGGTGTAAGTAAAATTGTGTCGTAGAGGATGCAAATTTGTCTTGAAAGTTATACGTTTAGTAATTGCGCAGTGTACTTTATTTATGACATCAGTTACGTAGAATTATAGTCACATAACGTAGACTTTTTTTAAGGATTAAGAGTAAACATAATAATCTTTTGACAATGTCTACTTAACAAATACTACATAGCAGATCAACTTAATTCATAAGAGTAAAATTTTATTATTTAATAGTATTTTGTTTTTTTTTTTCATTTATTTGATTTAATAGTATTTTATTTCAACACTCTTCATCAGTTTTGTGCAATATCCCTTCGATTCACTTCAACTCAACGAAGTTAACTTTCTTAAGTTTCAAGAAAAATCACTATACGCCGTGTGCACGTGTGTAGAAGTGTGAATTTGCTGTGGTGCCGATGCTGCAATATTTTTCACGCTTTTTTTCTCGTTCGATGGCTTAGCAAAAAAGACGCGATTTTCCATTGGGCTTCCGGTGCCCACGAGGCCATTATCCTATTACGCATAAATAGCGCTCCACTTTTATTCGCGTAGCTTTTTTATAGAACAGCTATTGGTTTGCCATTTCGCGAATACATAAAAAGAGTGACCCGTCGGGATTCATGTGCTAACGCGCTTTAGCCGCTGCTCGTGTTCCTTTCACGGCGCGACGGTCAGTACCGTGAGAACAAATTTCTCGCTTTAATCTGTTGCTCTCGAATGTGACTAACGTCACTCGGCATTAATGCGGCTACTCGCAAAATTACCTTTTTGTTTTACAGATTTAACTAATGTGAGAGATTTTTTAATTTGCCACTTTAAGATCTGAATTTTTCACACCCAACTTTCATATAATAATCAACATTTTTCCACTCACTAAAAATTTTAAATAAAAAAGAATAAAAGGCGCGTTGTGCATTTAAAATTGATTATTTTATCTCTGACGAATATATTATACATATAAATGTTAGCGAGAAAAAGCAATGCAAGACACATTGGATGACATAATTAATGGATAAAATATTGACGTGTAGTACGTTATCACCCGATTCAACGCCTCATAAATATTTCCGCAGTATAATGCCGACCTCTCGATATTTCCAATTATTTCCGGCTTCACGAGCCAACGCGCTCGCGCGAATTTAATTGCCGCCGGAGGAGCATAATGCGCCGAAGGGCAAACTCCGCGGCAGTGGAACGAGTCGGGCTGCGCTCAGACCTCCATTGTACCCGCGGCGTCTCCCGAGAAATATTTCGGCAAATAGGACGAAAGCCTCGACGACTGACATTAGGGGGTCGCCGCCGCCGCCGCTGCCCTCGTTCTATACCTCGTCCCCTCTGCAAATAATACCGAGTCGGCGGAAAGGGGTGGAGGGCGGGGGAGGTGGAGAACGCGGACGCGAGGGCTCGTCAATGCTCCTCTGATTGGGGAATTAAAGGCCGGATGATAATTATCGGCGTCCCCGGTTAATTGTCGCCCCCGGGGGAGAGCTCGGCGCCTTTTTGCCCGGAGCCGCTAATTCGGAGCGTTCGCGCGTCCGTGCTCCGTCTCGCTTTTCATTGGCTCGCTAATATGAAGCGACACGCCCGTGTCGCACGGTGCCCCGCTGTAATAAATGACGGGCGCGCGCACCTCCACAGGCACTCCAGAAAGGCAACCCTCCCACGGATAATTTCCTTTCATTTTCTATCCCTTTTATGTCACTGGCTTCTTTGATCTTGCCCTCTTTTCCCCGGCGCGCTTTCCACTTTCGAACGATTCGCTTTCAATTGGCCCTGACAATTATTGTCTTATGAAACCTCTCGGGAGGCCGTCATTATTGATTCGAGTCCAGCCGTCCGTTTCCTGTCTCATCAGATTATTTTTTTTTTTTTTATAAATAGTATTTTAACTATTTCACATTGTTCTGCATTCGATTTCTATGAAGCGCTGAGAAATTGTAACCGTTTTCTTTGTTTAATATTTCCTTAACTATTTGGATCTTCATAACGAGTTCCCTTTTTCGCTGCGTGCTAAAGTTGTTATTTCATTGGACGTGAATCGGTGCACGCGCGAGCTAATGTGACGTGAGAAAAAAAAATGTTCCAGTCAGTCGCAAAGCAGGAAAAATTCTTATTCTGCCAAATACCGGTATAAGAGAGAAGGGAGGGGAATAGACGCGCAGGGGTGATATATTCCCATCTATTCTAAGCCTTCCAATTTTTCAAGACAAATTCTCTCCTTCGCGTTTTATTAAAACGAGCAAAGTGGCTGAAAAACGAGCTTGTTTAATAGATGCTTCCCCCCCCCCCCGCACGAATTTCTATCTCTCGGCATCTTTCTCCTTCCTGCTCTCTAATAAATGTTCCTCGCTCCGGGGGCGACAATCGGTCTGTCGATATATTCCTCGGCGTCGCGGAAGGGGCGCAGGCGACGCGCACCAGCAGCGGAAGAGAATTTATACGTCGCGCAGGCCTCGATCATCGGCGAGAAAGAGCCAATGAGGAGTAACGGGGGATCGCTCAATCCGTTTATTTCACGGATGATAACGTCGCGCCAGCGCTCGGACAGATTTATTCTCTTCGGCAGCGCGTCGCGCATCCACCGTCTGATCGCTTCCCCCCAGCCGCCCCCTCGGCTCGATCGGCCATCCTTCTGCCGAACTTTTATCTCTGGCCACGAGGCACCATCTTTCCTTATACTGGCGCGTGCTACCGATATCGCGGACGCTACTGGCGCCGCTGATACGAAAACAATCGCCCCGATGCTTGGGCACTGTATCGCGAAACTGTTGCGTCTTGATATATGGTGCGTCGATGCTCGATTGAAGTATTGATGGCTTTTTTCGGGCTTCTCTCTTTTTGAGAAAAAACTGAAATGCTTTTACAATTTTTTAAACATTTTTGTACGATCTTTTTTGAACGTGCCAAAAAAATCTGACATTGTTTCACGTGTTTCAATGCTTTTTTCTTTGATTTTTAAAAAAACTTTAGACAAATAACTTTATGTAGACTGAGGCAAATTCATTTTTTTTTTAAATATTTCTCAACATTCCTACCACTCTTTTTTTTTAAAGAGACTCAAATCAATCAATTATAAAAGAATTTAAAACACTGAAAATTAATTTAAACGATTTCCTTCTTTTTCATTTTTAATTTATTCCAAGTAGGTTATCAATTTCCCGCATGATGAAAGAGCATTAAAATTACAGTAAAAAAGAATTTCTCCCTTTTTCTTTAAATAACTATTTTAAAAAGTAAAGCGCATGTGTACATTCAAAAAGTAAAGCGCATTGCAGAAAAGTTTAGCCTAACTGTCGGCTTATTCAAATTACTAAAGTAAAGTCAGCTATTTGCAAGTCCTCTCGCGGGGTATATGTACGTTCATTGATTCATCGATAAGATCGACAAGTCTGAAAGGCCGTGCGGCAATAAAGTTCGCATGCGCCGGTCCGTTTACGTGTGTACACAGTCCCTCATGGCGGCCCCTAATTTACGTCTTTCCTAGAAGTCGGGCGCGTATTGTGTCGCCCGCCTTCTCCGCCTTCCCCGTGAGATAATCATCACCCTATTACGCAGCCACGTCGACCACCTCCGATTTTCCTTCCGCAAACAAACGAACCACCGGTGCGGGAGAGCCGGGCTTCTGTGGAGAGCAAGAAGCAAATAGTTTCGATTTTATAGCGCAAATTCTTGAGACTACTTCGGCTGTGGTATATACATATATATATATACATATGTGCGGGCGTCGACGGCGAAGCACTAACCGCGTCCGGTATCAGTTTTCGACTTAACAGCCCGAGCGGCGTATTATGTCAAGCTTTTGTGATTATTGGCTGCATACTTGGTTAAGGTCATGAATGAACTATTCAAAACTTCGCTGTTGCAGTAATACGGGAATAGCTTTGAAAATTCCGAGTCGAGATCTCGGGGAACTTCCAAGTATTCTCTTAATCTCCGTAATCTTTGAAGTTGGTGGAAAAATTTAAACGCACCAACTTAATTAGAAACAGTGGACAGACCATTGCACACTGTACACCTGCAAAATGATTGCTTAAGGTTGATTGCGGAAGTAATTGCCTCGGAGCGTAATTGGAGTGCCTCAATTTTCAAGAAAAATAATTTATTAGTTTGCGACAAATAAACATTGTTACTGCGAGTGCAGTGCACCCGAATGGCCGAATTACGGAGAAAAATTTAAATAACGGTTTTTTTTCTATTGCCGTAAGGCACAGTGACATACTTTACTCGCCCGTAATCGATATTTCAACCCGTTTTCTCACCCTCCAGCATCGTCAGCTGTAAAACTAGACCTCTTTACCTGAAGAATAACTAACGACTAAGGTATAAATAAGCTGTAAAAGTCAAGAATTCACTCTTCTCCTATTACTTCACTCTTTTTGCGCAGAAAACTAACTGCTTTCGTACGAAAAATTAATCATTTTACAGAAATGAAAAATAAATAATAGAAACCTCAATTAAAAGTTTTACTGTACAATCTTTGTGCTCCGTTGTCGCCCACCGAATCTAATCGCGCGAATTTCTTTTTCTTTCCTTCCACTTGTTCTCTCCACAAAGTTAGCATCGGGTCGCGCGGTGCAGTAAGTGCAGAGTCACGGACTTTTCGGATTTCAATTCTACAGTGGTTACTGTTTTAATCTCTTAAGAAGCTGGTAATACAATTTTGTGGCGAAAGATTAAATTGATCAAGTTAAATGTGAAAGGAGAAAAAGGACACGTAAAACCTCTATCGGTTAGAACGCTAATTATCGAAAAATTTTAAGGGCCGCGAGTCGTGTGAAAGTGAAATACAACGAAATAAAATCGTTTCATAAAGTTAATTAACGAAGGCAGGGGGAAATGGATTCCACAAACAAATTTGTGTATAGCTTTTCGTTTTTAATTCAATTACAAACGTAACTCCACGTTCCGTATTTAATTAGTAAATCGAAACATTTTATTTACATTTCCTTTTAATTTCTTTCTGTTGGAGATTTGTATGTCTGTTACAGTAATTTTAACACTTTTGAAATTTTCACGCGATAAGAAATCAATGCATTTCGCGCTTAACAAGGTAATGTTAAATCTTTTTTTTTTAAGGTGGAAGCGCAAGTAATTAATAAAAATATATAATTTGATTTTTATAAAAAACACTTATTAATATTACCCTTTGTTTATAACAAATGAAGGCTCCAAGTTTTGCAGCAGCGACGGCACTAGAGCTAACACCGCGAATCAAACTAATAAAGGAACTTTGTTTGAGGGAAAAAAAAACAAGAACAAAGAAGAAAATGACAAGGCAAATTGCCGCGAGCTAACTATACTACCTCATCAATTAGAAAAGCATGGAAGGGAGGCACGGGAAGGCAAGATTAAAGAAAAAAGCGTCAATGCATTACCGACAACTATTGAAGTTCGTTAGGAAGTTTGATGTTCGACACTGCCGGAGGGAGGAGGGGGGGGGGAGGGTGGGCTTGCAAGTTTGCGAAACTCGCTCGATGAACTTGCGCGAGGTAACGGGCTCGTAATGGGCGCGTTATCGAAGCACCTCGAGCCGAAACTCGCTGCGGCGAGGGAAGAAACGCGGAGGCTTGATGGAAAAGGCGTTGCGTAGTCCCCGTGTGCATGCGATCTGGGGCCCGCACCCCCGCGGCGTTACTACCCGCCGAAGCTGATTTTCCCGGATGCGCCAACGTTTGCGAAATTATTAAGGAGCTAATTATGCGAAAAGTAATTTGGCAACTTCCAAGAAGGATAAGTGGCTTGAGAATTCCGCCCACGCCGCAGAATTTATCAGGGCCGCGTGCAGACCTTATTATCAGTCGCTATTAAAAATTGAGAGGTATGAACTAGCTATTTTATTTTTAAGTTTTGTATTTTTTTTTTTTAGCCACTCTAAAACCAGTTATGTTTCTGAGTAATTGACCAACTTTGTTGGAATTATTTAACTATCGTTTCATTGGAAAATCCATAAAGATTTTGCTCGGGATAAAGAAAACTTATTTTTATACGTAGGTCCATGTTATTTATGATGATGTATGAGTAGTTCTTGTTTTTTACATAATTTTCACTGAAAAGATTAGGAAGAAATATAATATATTTTTGTAACACTTTTTTCAAGCATTTATACTACTAGATCAGGTTGAGATTCTGTTTGGAGGTTGTCACATAAACAATAATATAAATAATAAATAAATAATCAAAGACAATTATCGCTCGACCAAACACAACGCGAGAAATAGCGTCAACAATAAAAAGCCCATGGATTTTTTATAGAGGGATATATAGACACATTATTTTTAATTTTTATATTATAAAAAATATTTTGTTAAAATAAAGATTACGCCCTATTTAATTAAAAAAAAAAAAAAATAAATAAATAACTTTGAGATATCCTGTTCCACGCCATACTGGAATTACGCATTGCCCAGCAGCGAAAAATCATTGAACACATTTGCCGTCCATTCCATTGAATTTCTCATGGTCGGGAAAGTCCGGGGAATACGCAAAGTTCCAAAGGGTCGAGGACAATGAGAATCGTTCGTTTAAAAAAAAGAGAAGTAGGGAATTCGGTGGGAGGGCTGGCGACCGCCGCGGGCCAAAAGGGGGATACCTACCGATCGAGAACGGGATTGCAACACGCAGCCGACGTCTCGGGCCGCACACGCCTCCTCGCAACGACTTTAATTGAGTTTAAAAGCTGCCGCTCGTCCGTATTGCGGTTTGGGCTTCGGATGGAAGAGCTGGCTCGAGCGAAGACAATGGGAAGTGGCTGAAAATAAAGGAGAGAATGGGGCTCCGCTAGTCTGACTGTAGGGAAATTCATTGCTTCAATTTCTTTTTAATTAGCTTTGTTAGTCCGATTTATCAGGGGAACATTTTTGAATTTGTTCGTTTAGTTCGTGTAATATGAAGGGTTTTAATGTGCATTGAACACTTAAATAGCAAATTTTAACTGAATTTTTTAAAAGTATGAGCGTGTTTATAGATTTGTTGTTATTGATTTTATTGCTGAATTTAAAATTACCATCTAATCATTCAGTGCTGGTTATTGATTACTGATTAATGATTGATTATGTAAATTGAAATTGAAGTTATATGATTAAAATCTGCGATAGAAGGGAATATTATAAAAATGAAAAAAAAAATTATAACATTTGGTTATTTTAATATTCGGGAGAAAATCGTATAAAATTTTACAGGATATTAAAAAATTTGATTAATTCTACAAATTAAATTTTGGTTTTAAACGTTGAACGGAATTATGGTAAATGGAAGTAGAATTTTATATAGTCGTACGAAGGTAAAAACTGGAGAATCATTTGTATTAAAATTAGTTCAGCTGATATTAGAAATAGTTTCTAATAATTATCTGTATAGCGACGATCGCGCGCAAGAAAATACTACTTCGTTTGCGGGCGAAGAAAGTTTCTATTTCATTTGCGGGAATTCCGAATTGAATATAAGACGAAGACAATTTCATATAATGTAAAGATAACCGTTACAGTTTTCATAATGCAATAATCGTGACGTTAAAATTATTAAATTATAATTACATATTGTAAGAAGATTATTTCGACATATGAAACGATTCCTAAAAAATTCCGGATATTCCATCATTTTCAAATAAAAAATTCAGTTGCCATTGCTCGCCCTAAAAATACTTTTTTAAAAGGATTTGTAAAGGCTGCAAATCGGAGGCACCACTTTTTCGATCGGATTAAATAATAAACGACCTGGTACTACAACAACCCCAAAAGCAGAAACACAGATCTCTGTTAATTGATTATACATTTAACGATCAACACGGGCAGCAATTGCAACTTTGCCGAGCGTAAGCGAGTGTACACACAGCGTGCGCCGGTGTTATAAAGTCCACGCCACCGCCGGCGCAAGACTCATGGAGATTGAATACGCAATCGGCAAACAAAAGTCCAGCGGCCGGCGCAGACATTGCGTAGCTGACTCTCGGAGATGTGAACTGGCCAGTCGAAGCGGCGGCGTCGGGGAAGAACGGAGAAAGTCCATAGTTTATAGCCGGCAGCCTCGTATCCGCAGCAGTAAAGCGAAACGGGGCTCGCGCCCATAAATTCATTAATCGCCCTGAGGCGAGCACGGGAGAGTCTATGGAGGAGGGGGGTTGAGAGGCTGCTCCTGGAGGGCGCGCGTAACTCGGCTCAGCTTGTGTGTGCCCTCCCCTCGAGAAACCCGCGAGATTTAAGCGAATTGCGATTACTCCGTTAGGCCAAATAAGATTATTAACCAGCCGGCTCTTATTTATGCCCCGCGCAGCCGCGATGTTTGTTATTGCGAGGGGCGCGGGCTTCATTTTACGCGAATTGTTATTCATAAACAAGCTGCTTGCGCGCACGTCCTGAAATTGTGAAGCCGAGTTTCAGCCGGCGATGCTGTTTGAGCACCGGCGCGGAATTCTCGCAGGACGACGCCGCGCTAAGCTCGCCGGAAGGTTTACTTATTGTTTGCTTGTCCTTCTTTTGCCGTGGAATATTGTTGCTCCGGGCGTTAATTCGACCCTTTGAAACGCGAGAATATACGGTAAATTTTACTGTTAGAAAATGATTACTTTGAAAGCCCGGGCTGATGAACTAAAAGTGTTTTGACTATAAATATTGTGCGCACGCGAAATAAAATATTTTCTTTGATTGACCCCCGGCATGAGTGAATGTACAGGAATAAATCAAATTTTATTGTTTTGTTAGCGTGGCTATTGATGCGAATATTAATGGAGCACCGAATTCATAATTTAGTTTATTTTATTGCTTGATTCTCTTCACCGCACTGACACCTATCAATTTCACGGTTAACAATCGGCATGGTAATTCGGTAGAAAATTTTATTGCTTGCATACTTTATCGATCGATAGATCGATAAATTCGATTAACACGATTTAAAACCAAATTTTATCATTTGTTGGTAGAATATTTTATTGCTTGCAATTATTTTATCGATCTATCGATCGATAAATTCGATTAACAAGATTTAAAACAAAATTTTATCATTTATCGGTAAAAGGATCAATAGGAACGCTTCCTATAGATCAGTGTCTTCAGTAGAGGGAGCCACTTCGTGAGTCGGCTACCGACCCACTTGTCGATCCAATGATCTATACAAGGCAGTGTTCACTTTCACCACCAGATAGCGACACTAGGTCAATTTCCACCCACGCATCAATATTTTTGATTTGTTTAAATTAAACATCCTTCTATTGAGTTAAGGCAGTGTAAAGTTCAAGAAGCCTATTAAACCAAATTATTCAATAGTTTTTATGGAAACAGATTATTTTACGAAATATTCCGAATTGCACATTTAAAATAGAATTTGATTAAGATAACTGTTAGAAGAAGTTTAAATTAGATCAATTGTAACTGACAGTAAACCGTTACAATGGAAAGGATGTGTGTTGTTTTTAGCAAGGGTTATATTAGAATAAACTTAAAACTTGTTTATTTGACCTTAAAAAAAAAGAATTTATCACAACAAATAGAAGTAACAGTGGATTATACTGCTTCGTAAATTTCTCGTCTACTTACACATCCTCTCGAATGAAATGCCAGTTTCACCAAACAAAAAACTGAATAAACATAAGTCTTGCCAGTCACGTTATCGTTTACTGCAGCAGCCAAAAACCTCTTATGCTTTCCGCCGCTATATCGTATAAGCTCCATGCGTTCCTAATGCATATTTAATCCTTTATTATGAGAAAGTAGAATTCGAAAACTGTACCGTCAAGGGCGACGCTCCTTTACTGTTAGGAAAATACATCATTTTCAATTAACTTTCCCATCAAAATCAGTCGGAGCCGCACAATAAAAGCCCGCTCGACGATTCACCTTTTTTTAACGGTTCCCGAGCGGTGTCCGCACAAAATCGAAACACCTTCGGATCTAGCAGCTCGCGATCCCGTTCAAAAAACCATGAGGAACGGGCGACTTTTTAGGGTGAATGACTCGCCGACATTCGCCCACGGGAAACTCAAAGTCATAATACCTGCTCGTTAAACAAATCCGACCTAATGAGTGCACTCCCAGCATGGACCGCGTGAAATTACCGAATATCGAAGCGACCGCAAAGTCGCCGTTGCATCACCGGCCTCAAGGAATCTCGTCCATTAACGGACGATCTTAAAGGGGGGGGGGGAGGGATGTACTGACAAATGATGGGCGCGCCTCGGGCGACAATAGCACACGACAATGTAGCTGCATGTGTACGACATGGCGCGCGGTCGCGGCGCGCGATATCGCGGAATCTTAAGATACCCCGAGATATGATCAATCCCGCCGGGAGGATTGATCGTCCCTTTTCATTCAAATGGCCGTGCGCGCTCTTTCTCTCTCTTGCGCGCGGTGATGCGCTTTTTCTTCTCCTGCGCGTCTCGCCCGTTGTCCCGCGTCGTTCCTTTTTGTGCCCTCGCTAAGGGACGTTACCAGGTGTCCTTGGAGAATTGGAACGTCACTCAAAGAGGCTGATGGCTCTGGAGTGGCGGCCGAGGCCGAGCACCGCGAGGAGCCAACAGGAACTTCCCTGATCGGTGGATCGAGGCGTTTTATCTCGGCATTTTTCGGGGGGAAAAATTGACCTCTCGCCACGCGATCCTTGAGGAATCTTCCGACGTTTCTATTTTACCGTCTTCCTCTCTTCCTCGCTTTTTTTTTATACACCTATAGCGCGCACCGGACATTTGTAAGGCGCAGAAGCAAAGTGTCGGGACTTTGACGCGGATTAAGTAACTGGAATTTTTCAGATTTTATCGACAGGAGATCGTTACTCGCAGGAGAGATAGGACACGGTTATGACTGTGCACGCGGGATTCCGAGACGTGCCTTGGGTATTGGTTTTGAAAATTTTGTGTTAGTTTTTAAGGGGGGTTTATACCTAAAAATTTTTTTTTCAAAAAAAAATTTGAAAATTAAAAATTATAATAAAATTTATATTTTCTATTAAATATTCTAGAAATATGTTATATTCCT
>JAWWEN010000048.1:748493-807115 GCA_035582955.1 Sycophila texana
TAATTCTCAATTTAACTAGAGATGCAGACATCTCTATGAGAAAGCATTGTGCCAGTGCAGTTGGCAGCGTTTTTTTTCTTTATCTTCAATAATTAAAAATTTGTATAGGTATTTAAAATACGCTATACTTATCGAAGATTCAGAATACATAGTTTCTTTTATAAACTCCCACTCAATAAAATTCCTAGATAAAATTTTAAAATATAAAAAACAAAAATTGTATAAGATTTAGGTTGAAGGAAAGACGGTGATAGAAATTCGCGAGAATAAAAAAAGTAGGTCCAGGTCGGGTTACCGTCAGGAACTGCTTCCGGTACATTCGGGGGCAGCAACACTTTCCGCTCCTGCACGTGCGCACTCGATGTCACGGGCGCCCATATGCATATACGCGCGGATATCGAGCGGCGCCGCCTGCGGCTTGCAGGCACAGGGGCATTTCAGGAGCTCGCGCGATTCCTGCACACGCAGCTTTACCCACTCGGAGCCGCGTCGGCGGGAAATGCTGGTACGGCAGAAGTGCGTTTATAAGAGGGCGAATATTCGCGGTGAGGATTCCGCCGCGTCTCCGCTCACCCGCTACCCCGTTCTCCCCGCACTCCGGGATATATATAGATATATATATATATATGACCGATGCCGCGCATAAAGTCACTTTGGAGCTCGCGCAATGGCTCAAAGCCGCTGGCTGTGCACCGACGGCCAAGAAAATTAAAGGAACTTCTTTTTCCTGCTCCGGGAATATTGGAAGGCATCCTTCATCGCCGCCGTGGAGGAGAGATAGAGGGAGCGCGCATGAGCCTCCCCGAGTCATTTTTCAACTTTGCCCGAGTTTGAAGATACTTTCTAGAGTCGTACGCTGCACTTTTCAACGTCTGCTGTCTGTTTGCACTGGCACGAATTCCTCATAGACGCGCTGCCTCAGCTTGGCGAATCGCTGACGGGCTGCTACAACGCGAAGTCATTTTGAAACTTTTTACATTCTTTTATGGCTACCAAGCCGCAGTTAAAACGTAAAAGGTCCTGCATTAGCTTCATTCTGGGAACGAAATGATTAATTTTTTTTCTTTTTTTGTAGACTAACTTTATATTAGTGGATAAAAAATCTTGGCTAAATTTGTGAAAAATATTATCTCACTTTGAATAACGTTTTTAAAATACAAAATTATCTCTTTAAATTTGAAATTGATTTTTTTAAATCAAGATGTAAATACACATTATTATAAGTTTAAATCTTTTAAAAGGCAGTAATCTCGAAATATGAGTAAATGCTAATTAAAAATTAAAAATCAGGATAAATATGAATTAAAAGTCGTCGCGTGGCGATGAACGACTTATATAATTTTTAATTTTTAATAATAATTACGTGCTATTGTTTTTCATTTATTCATAGCGCAGAGTCACTTTTAAAAAAGATAATTGCTCGATATAACAATCAACAAGAATATCAAATCCAATAAATAAAAGGGAATCCAGACAGTCTCGTAACTCAAAAAAGTATGTATCGCTAATCGAGCAAGATAAGAGATCGTTCACGGTGGACAAGAAGGAAAAAAATGTTCTCGCCGTCATCGGCGCGGGCATTCCGCGGGACGTCGCCCATTCACCCACACCTCGTTCCTCGAGAAAAATCCGGAGGCCGCTCCAGATGCAGCGGGGGACCACACAGACGTCGTGCCGCGCGGCGAGAGGACAGGTGACAAATAGTCACGCGAGGTGAATGCGATGCGGGGCCCACCGGCCGCGTCCGTGACTGAGGCGTGGCACTCCAGATGCGCCCCCGAAGACCGTCCGCCTCACAATGCCCCGGCTACTCCACTCCTCCGGTGGATGTTTCGCGACACCGGCGCGCAATTTGCCGTCGCCCGTCCTTTGACTTTTCACCCGGACGACGCGCCGGCCCCTCCTCGCTTCTCGCTCTCTATGTACTATGCGTATATATACATGCGAGCGCTCGGCTTTCTTCGTGGCGAGGAGGGCGCACGGGGCGGGACACATTGTGGCAGCGGAAATCGAACAAGCGCTTTTGCGGCGGTTTCACACGGCCTGCACGCGTAATTTTACGACTTTGTACGGCGAGCCCTGTGCAAGCGCGGTAAAGGGAAAAAGGTTATTGTATATAGATTTTTTTCGCTATTTTTATTCTCCCGCCCTCGACGTCGCTTATATGCTTTTACCGTTAATAAAATTTTTACGACATTGCATACTTTGATCTTTTTTTTATTACGCGCGTAATCTCGATCGATCAGAGACTCGTGGGTGAAGCATTTTTCCCTGCTTCAAAACAATAGGTGACCGCCCCGGCCATCGGAAATTAATCATCTGCGTTTATCAAGTTTCAAACTCATCTGGTGGAGTAAGCGTGAGTCATCAGTGACTCTCTCTTTCTCCAATGGAATGCATCGGAGCGAGGGTGTATAAATCAAACAAAGGCCAGGAGCAATTTGACAATGAACCCTTGAACGCGACTCCGGCACTCTTGAGAATTTTTGAGATGTTTTTACGAAAACGGCCAATTTGAAAAGCGACACCCCCGCGACCACATGAAAGGCGACGGACCCCCGCGTCGACGCTCATACCCGGCACCTCGTGCTCCACTCTCTCTCTCTCTCTCGCATTCCCCGCGCTGCAGTGGCCAAAAATCCGACTGCGGCTGCGGGGAGAGCCGCAGCTGCGCGGCCGTGGAATTAAATTAAAACCGCATACTCGTTAACTCGAGCGAGCGACACTTGTCTCGGCGAAATTTGCGGTGAGAAGCCAGCGCGGCTCGGTGACCGGTGCCTGGCTGGCGTAGGGCTCGTTTAGTTATGTCGCGCGGGTGGCATATATCGAAGGCAAATGCAACGCCTCTTCCGCTACGAAGGTAAGGGCGGGGTCGACCTTGAGTCCGGGAGTCCCTCGAATGGGCCGGATTGTTTTGATCGCACGGTGACGGGAGAATTTTCTCCGATGCCGCGATCGGTGATATATTGCGCAAGCGTGATTCCAGCGCCGTGCGGCAGATTAGTTATTGATATTATGTGCGCCGGCGTTTCGAGGAATGTCAAAGCTCTGACGTCGGGAAATAAGATTAATATTCTAGTCCGGTTAAGTGAGAGCTTTAATCAGAACTGCAAATTGTATTATTGGAGCTTCAAGAATTTTCGCGTCAAGTGGCTTTGCACTGAATGATTCTTAATCCTGACGAACTAATGACGTCAATCTGCATTTGTAAAATTCTGATTCTTCATGCAAACGGCACTTGATTGCAATACCGTCAGTGAAAAATTTAACGTTGTAGAAGTTATTTTCAAAGCTTTCAGTATAGGCAATTACTTATCAACTGAATTCTATATTGATTTAATGCCATTAGTCAAGACGAACTGAATTTAAATGTCTCAATTTAAAAATTCATTATCGTTGACGGAACAAAAAAAAAAAAAAAAAAGAAAAAAAGAAGAAAAGGCAGGCTAAGAGATAAAAGCGGCGAAAGTATCGTTAATGAAAAATTAACGAGGTTTGCGGATTAATTTGTCTCGAAATTGATTTGGCTAAAATTGAACGCGAAGAGTGCGAGCCTACACGAGCTCGGGGACAATACACAAGACGACCGATGAGAGGGAGGAAGGAGTGAGATGCTCCTCTCGGCTCGTTTGCTTGTGTAAATAGCAGCTGTGCGCGCGTGTGTACTCACGAAGCTGGCTGGGTCCCGAGGACTTCGGGAAAGCGTATTTTCGGGTCGTTCGTTATTTCAAGAGATGCACGCAAGAGCACAGCGCCCAGGCGCGCTCTAATTATAATTCTTAAATACGTGCTTAGTACTGACGCAGGAGCACACAAAGAGCGCGCCCTTATACCCCCCAGCGTGATGCTCCTTATTTTTGTTTCTATTTACGTATGCCCGCTCTGATGGAGCAGCGCCTGCGGTATTATTTTAACACCCTGTATCGTCGCCGACTATTTTCATTCCGGTGCTCCTCGTGCCTCTCGGCCCGTGGATACATTAATAATCGACGACTTTAACATCACGTATCGTCTGTTCTTACTAATGAATTACTAATATTTTTATTTCCTAACTTGTGCGTCGTACATTTTCCAGGGGTTCGTTTTAACTTTCCTGCTGTATGTGTATATATAATAGGATGGATCATGTCACCTGTTGTTTATTTTTACTTCGTGCTCTTAGTAAAATGTTCACCTCGTTTTAAAATTAGGAAAGAATTCATTTTTAAGTGTGCATCTTGAACTAATTTAATTAAAGAAAATTTTTCCACTTTAAGGATAAGAAATGAAAAAACTTTTTTTACTGCTGAAAATAGTCTAGTTTTCTCTTATCAATGAAACGATTTCTCCAAAAAATATCGGAAAACTCGTTTCAACGATGGTAGAAGGCTGAAGTACTTCCATGCCTGCTTAGTTGATGAACTAACTTTTATATTCATCCCTCAAACTATGCATTTTTTTTTCTGTCTGCTATCATAAAGCCGGTGTAATATTTTTCCTTTCAACGCATAAATCAAGAAATATAGAAGAGTCAGCGGCATAAAAGAAGTTACAGAAAAAAGCTACTGCGAGAATCGCTCGAAAACGCGAAGCCTCGGCGAAGTACATCGTCAGACCTCATTGTCTCGGATAAGAGTTAAGCCGAGCAGCGTAAACACGGAGCTCTCAACTGTTCGCGGACTCGATTAAAATCAGCTCCCGCCGTCTTCTCCTCGTTGTCCTCCCCTCCCGCCCCCTGACTACCATACGCTCGCGCCACCTTATTCAGAGGAGAGAATTACGATTTTTTTACGGCCCAAGATATTTGCATTCATACGCGGCGTAGCTTGCGCCCTTCTCTCTTTTTTTTTTTACGTCCATCATCAGCGATGCTCAGCCCATTCATTTTGTCCCGGCGGCGCGTGAGTTACGACGCTCGCCGTTTGGAAATGAAAATAAAAGCCTTGATCTCTGTCTCCCTTCCCGTTTTTCACGGAAAGGGGGAAAATTATGAAACGCCGACGGGGAAAAAAGACCGAATATCGCGGCTCCTGACTAGCCCGCTCGCGCGGTTCATTTTTCCACTCTGCGCGCGTGTATATATATGATATATACATCGCGAAAACCGCGAGCGCGGAAATGTATATTTCCCGAAATGTGCAGGAAAGACGCCAGACAGCGTCCGTCTTTACAATTTTTTTTCTATAGCTGGCTACGATTTTTTTTTTTATTTTATCGACTTTATCGATTTTCTAGCTATTTTGCGAGTCGCTGTGTTTTTGTCGAGCACATTGCAGGTAAAAAATCTTGACTCTATATATACTCTTATAAAGAGAATTTCAATTTTTTAAATAAAATTAAATACATATTTTCTTTTTAACGAAAATAATGTTCCATGTATATTTGCCTTATATTACTCATTTTACCCGTTACGATGAAATTAATTTCGGATCAGTCGCTATATCAACCCAGTTAAAGAATCATAGGAATCGTCAGTTTAGAGTTCCTCTGCAAGATGTTATTAATGGAAACACTGAAACAGCGCGTGTCGAAAGTGGCAATTTATTCAAAGAGTTTAAAGTGTACTACTGCTTTCAGCGATCGTTTCAATATTCCGTCCTCGGGTTTTTTTTTTTTTTTAAAGACCTCAATTTTTACCTGATGCTTCGTACAAAATTAACGAAAGCCACGTGGAGCCCTCGATTGGCGTATGACGGCGCTGCGCGTGGCTTTAGAAAGGCAATTCGGGAAGGGGTCCGTGGTTCGAACAGAGCAAAAACGTGCGTGAAATGGCGTTTGATATACGACGCGTTGACTGCAAAATTCGCAGCCGGCAAAATGTGTAATATATCGAAACTATTTTGGGAGCCGATATATACTTGCCGGCTGGCCGTGATTTTCCTCGCAGCCGCTGAATGACGCAGGAGGATTTAACCCTTCTGCGCCAGCGGACCGTTGGATACATGCTTTTTGCTGCACCGGCTTTAAATTCGACATGTGCTCCTCACGTGAGACCTCGCTGGGAAAAAATTAGCATCCTGCACGTGTGTCATTAATCTTTTAAATGGCTTGTTATAGCGACTTTATACCAAGATCAAACGTTGTTACGTCGTTGTCCGCTAAAATTATTCTTCGCGCTGCGCAGTTAAATTAATTGTGAATTTATTGCTTCTAAAAAAATCTACTAAATATTTTTTTTTGCAGTATACGTGGATTTCATAATGATTATTTGTATAATAAATCAATTTTAATTCAGCAATTATTATTATGAAATAGTGCACGTAAATAATTTTGTAGCGGTATACATCGAATGAATATTAATAACAATGTTCATATTCCGAATAACTATCTCTGCTATGTTGTAGTAACCTACTTATTAGATATCGTAATAATTGTTGCATGTATAAGCTTCGCAGAGAGAAGGGACGCGAAGCATTAATCGTGATTGTGGTTTCGAGAGCGAATCGGTGCAATTATCGATTCGCCCTTCTGTTTTACCTTCTAATTAACTGCTCGTTTATAACTTCGAAATTAATGGCTTCGTTCTAATTCGAACTATTGATGGCTTGTAACATTTGTCGTTATAGTTCGGAAAATATCACCCGTTAAGTAGTTGGAATTCAATGTAAGTTACCCTAGATCCCTTTCAAACCATATAATTGGATTGAAAACAAATTTGTTGTAGTCGGTCATACGCCAGGTTTATAGGGATCAGTACTGGTTTAAGTATAAAACTTTTTTAATTTGGAAATTGAACTCAATATCCTCTAGTTATAGCTGCGCGAAGTTCCTTTGATAACGTCATTTCTAATTTTACTGTATTGCAAAAAATATGAAAAGTTCTTAAAAAAATCAGTCAGGTCTCGATTAATCCAAAATACTTATGCAATTTCTGAAAAGTTGATTTACAATTTTCTTGTGCTCTTTAAAAAAAATTCAATATGGAGTTTTTTTTTTAAAAAAAGCTTGAGTGAGTAGCTTTTCGGCATCCTTTGTATCCGACAAAATTCTAATTTTAATATGCCACGGCAGTTTATAATTATATTTGTTTTAATTTCATAATATACAACATGTGAATTCCAAATTGCTTATTTATTCACTCACTTATCACAATATAATATTATCTCGTTCACTGAACTGCGAAATAGGGAAATTTAAATCTAAATTATTATTATAAAGTAGTTTAAATTAATAATCGCGATTAATAAATTTTTCATGCATTTCAAAGTTTCCTACTCTAATAATCACAAATTTCCCAAGCGAGCGCCGCAATCTACACTCAAACCAAATGAAATGTATATTTCAATGCTAAACCGTCTATAGGCGAGATCCGCTTGAAATGGAAAATCCAGGGAAAGCAGCGCGAGAATCGAATCCACGGCCACAAGCAGGCTTCGGCATCATCGGCTCATCGCTCACGTCGAACAATCGGCGGGCCGCTCAGCGCCGGCGTGTACGCGCTTCGGCCACCGCGAAGCAGGCTTCGCAGCTTTCCCGAACTAATTGGGGTATTGAGCGCCGGGATTATTCTTCCTGCCCCCGCTCGTGGAGAGGAAATTACGGCGGGTCCGACGACCGCCACCGGCGAAATGTCACCGAAAAAAGAAGCAAGGGGCAGGCCGAAGGGACCGCCCCGCTTTCTTTCGGCCTGATTAGTCACGAGCCCGGCGCGCCGAGAGGAAAAGACGCCGCGGAAAAGTTGAAGGGAGACCGGCTCCTATTCTCTGCGAAGCTTTCCTGGGGGGGGGGGGCGCGAAAAGGGAGCCGCCGGGCCGTCTGATGAGGACCGCCGAGAAAAAGAACGTGAAAATGAGGATTGACTCGCGTGAAGTGTGAGACGCCCAGCAGTCTGCGTCGGTGGTTTTCCCATTCCGGGGGAATTGAGCCAGTGTGCCTCTTTGAGCGGTGATCGACTCTTTTGGGGGGCCGCGAATTCGTCACGCCGACGATATTTCGGATGCATTTTTGAAGACTTTCTGGTGGTCTTTCTTCCATTTCCATTATTCGATGAACATTTATCGAGCGGCGGCTTTTTCTTGCGCTTTGCATTATTCTCCTCTTTTATTCGGCTTTTGCATTATTTATCGGTGAAAACACTTACGGGTCATTTGTTTTGTGACTTATTCCTTTTTTAGCGGGCCAGATGGAAATGCTCGCTTTTTATATTTAACGAGAATTATTTACTGTATAGCTTTCCTTCTACAACATGCATGTGAATTATTTCCTTTCGGAGAAAATAAGGCATTGACTATAATGCAATTTAAGTTGTAACACTCGTATGTTTTTTTTTTCAGAGAGAATGTAATCGCACCACTAAATTGTAAATTATCGTTTAATTAAAAAAAAAAATTATTTCAGTGATCAATATTCAATCTTTGGCAAAACATGTTTTACTATATTTTACAAAAAATGTTCTCGATTGTAAAATACAATTTCTTTTTTCCATTCGAATATCTCGAGTCTCAAGATTCAAAACTTGTAGAATATAATGTATCTCCTTCGTAAATCAGCGATAGAAAAATTAATTTCCGTCGCCGGCTGCTCCGCACCTATAGGGAGAGATACAATAATAAGTCCGCTCTACAAGAATCTTAAAATGAAAAGAAAAAAAATTCTCGGTACTAGTTAAAGAGAAAAATGATCTCAGCTGCATGGGCTCGCACCGAGACATCGTCTTCCAATTGGGCAACATAATATGATATCGCGCCCCCGGCGCCTGGCCTCACGCCGCGGGTAGTCCGTGCGACGATCGCCTCCGCGGTCCCGTGGAGAAATGACCGAAACGCCAACTCGCCCCGCCCACGCAGCCGCCGCCGATTAAGTCTTCACGATAAGGGGGTACGTTCGCCGGAGCTGCGGCCTTATCGCTTGGCTCGGTCAATTATTACGGGCGCACGCGCATATGTCCCAGCTTCCCACGGGGGCCGGCCGATCGGTTCGCGATCTCGCCAAGGTCGGCCGGTTGGCCATGGGAGGCGCGGGCGACAGCCGAAATGACAAATCGATCTGGAAGGCAATAAGCTGACAAAATGGCAGGGCAATCAGCCGCGCCGCGGGAGATGCCACTTGGAGTCGCGGTCGCGGGCCCGGCGCGCCGCGCGCACACCTCCCCTTCCGAGGCTCTATCGCGCCTTCGCATCTACGTTCCCGCTGCTCCATTCTCCCGTCGCCCGCCGCCCTCTTCCCCCGAGTTCTATCCTACTTTTTTCTCTCTCTCTCTGACTCATCCGGGCGCTGCTATATTATAGATTTTTTTTTTGCCGCCGACCGGGGGAGAGATGGCTTTCCTCGTTTTTTGTGCGTCAAAGGCGTGCGGTCTACGGCTTTTTGCGGCAGCGCGAATAATAGGCGGAGCTCCGTTTTTTTCCACGCGCCTAGCGGGAGACACGGAGGTTATTTCATTATGCCTCGAACAATTAGTTGCGGGGGCCGCTGGATAGAGGAAGGTTCTTCCTAGATGATATTTGCTTTCCTTTTTTCACGGCTGGAAAATGACGTAAAAATTAGATTTTGCCGAGGCGATGGTGTCTTAATCTTTTGTTGAATAAAGTGGGCAAGCCTCACTGATGACTTTCCGATTTTACGGAGCTTCTTTAGCTTCCTTGATTTATTATTCTAATAAAAAGATAATTGGGGATAAGTTTACAGTAAAAACAAATAATAATTACTTTATGTGCAACAAATATGTTCGCGCTGCTAGATATCTAATTCTGGTTTCTAATCACAATATTTTTTCTAACCTTAATTAAAAACAATCGTGGCAAGTATTAGAAACTACAGTTACAAACACGGGAGTGACGTAAAGTTTATTTTACGTGTAATATTTTTTTAAGAGTTTAAAGTGACAGTGATATTTTCACTTTACTTATATAATAGAATAAAGTGAGACTGACAAAATGTTTCTAAATACTTTATTTTACAATAAACATCTATTCTATTCTATTCTATTTTAAACAATTTTGTCATAAATGCAAGTGTAATTATTATTATCAGTAGCTAAAATATTGTAAATCTAATCAAAAAAGTGAGCTAATCTGAAAATTCAATTATTGATTGCCGAATATTTAATAACAGTGGATTATACATAAACGAGAGAGTAGCAGGAAGAATATAATGCAGAAAAAGTATGTGAGCCTTAATTAAAACACAGACGTGGAGTACGAAATTAATATTTCATTCCCATTAAATCGTCTCGCGCGCGAGCGTAATAGAAAGCAAAAAGCAAAAAGGAAGAACGAAAGCCCGTTACGAGCAATTTCACCCCAGAAGCACTCGCTCTTTCATCCGAACTATCCCTTTTTCCCGCGCAACAGGGCTTCCACCGCGCAATTCTTGCCACCCCCCCCCCGCCACCCCTTCTCCACCCCCACCCCTCTTTGTACGCAACATTCTCTGTCGTCTCGCTCGCGCCCGGTTCTTTTCCCTCTCTCTGCCTCTGGTTCCTATTCTCTTTCGATTTTTCATCTCGAACGGCGGCGACCGCGGCTTTGTGCGGAGTCACGATGGCTCAGGGCATCGGTTCGCCAGTGGAAAAAAAAACACACACACACACACCGAGCATAGGAAAGCTCGCCGGCGCGTCAATCGAAAGGAAAAAAAGGGAGCAGCGGCGCGCGATCGCGTCACGAGAAAAGTACCGCCCGCGGAGCCCGATTCATTTCGTTGATTAAAATACGGGGCGCGCGAGTCAAAGTGCGCGCGCCACTGATTTCCTCTGTGCAAGAGCGCCCCGCGTGGCTCGCGCGCCATCTCCTTTTTTTCGCGAGCGCACGCCGCGAGATATTAATTAAGGGACTGCGCGCCTGCTTTCTTTTGACTTTTTTTTTTAGCAAATTTATGCTTGGACGTACTGCCTTGTGAGGCACTTTTGATCGCTGGTTTCAGTAAATCTATAGAATTTCTAAGTTGCATGTACTTGTTTAACAAAGTTTGTCTGACATTATTTTTTCAATAAAATTATGTTTAATACCATTTTTATGTTTGCACGCGTGCATGTGTACATTATTTAGCATATATAAAAGTCGAAGTACAACAGTATGTATATTAATTACATCTTTATCATTATTTTTATTTTACGCGTATGTTGTAAATCAAGTAAATTATAATTTTTATGGCAATGAAGTTTGTCCCTTGTGTAAGGAAAATTTAATTACATTTTCGTTCGCTTGAAGTTCAAGTTTATATTGCAATATACCCTGCATGTTTAGCGCGTGTGCCATGGCGTTTAATTAATTACTGTAAAGCTAAAGCGTTTGTAAATAATTAATTAAAAATTATGTACGTTCAAAGAAAAAAGCAGAATTTGTGCATGCCAAAGAAATGAATGAATTAATTAATCTGTTGACAAGAAAAATCCAATAATATTGAATAATGAAAATGGACAGTAAATTCATTTAAAAAATAAAATAAATATTTATTTTTCTCTCCATTCACTTATTACGTACAAAAACCACATTAATAATCCGAGTATAAAAGTAATGTACATAGGAAAATCGTTGAACTTGCGAAAATAATTAACGACGGCGTTTCAGCAAACCAGCCCAAAGTGTTCTTTCTACTGCGAGTGGGCATCGAGTCAGGAGCTAATTAAGAAAGCTAATTTATCACACGAAGAAAAGGCGCGAGCTGCTCCCCGCGCACTTCAAGTGATAGTGCAGTCCTTCTTTCAGCGGCGAAATTTCCCCGCTTATCGCGCAGGATCTGACCGAGAGGCCCGACGTTATCCGCGCGGAGCCGCCGCCGCCGCCGCGCGATCCCCGAGGATGGAAACCTCGACGAGGCCTTTGCGCATAGATCATCCTTCTTTCGCCTCGCTTATCAATTCCTCTGGTCTTCCCCCACGTCCAATTCTCTTCCGTTGCATCTTTTGTTCGTGAGTGGCCGCGGAGTAGGTATCTCGGGCATCGGCGGACACGCTTATTTTACGCTGCGAGGAGGACGGAGAAAAGAAAAGGGAGGCCGGGTGGAGAGGCCCCGGAGTCCATCGGAGTAATGGCTGCGGTCACAGGTGACGGAAAGCCTCGCGCTGATAAGTGTTTCTTTGGGGCCCTCGAGTAATTGATCATCTACAGCGCCCCGCGTTTTATCGGGTTTCGCTTCAGCTTTATATAGATTAGGTATGCGCGTTTTTCCTCCCTTTTTTTACCCATCGATTGCAGATCGAAGTCCCTGGCAAGTTGTGAATAATAGGTTCAGATATTACCGCGATATTGTAAATTAATTGTCAATGGCGTGCACGGAAACGTCGAATAAAATTACTCAACCATTGCAGTGGATAGAAGTCGGATTATTTTATCAGCATATAGATTGCATACCCATTTCTGATTCAGTTTTCGCACTTCCTAACGCTCGCAATATATAAGAACTATGCCGGAAATAAGTATTGGTTTATATGCCGCACTAAATTTCCGTTTCCTTTTTTTTTTACGCGCAGCTGGTTTAAAAGGCGGCCAAAGTCACCTAATTCATTTCACCGATTTATTTAGCGGTTAATGATAAATTCCATCCGCATGTATATTCACATCTCGTTATCAGCGCACCCCGTAAAATAAACAAGCACTCTTGGTGCCGCAATAATTTCAACTTCATAAACAACCATCGCCCTTCGAAAAGCCCGGCTATACGATTCCCGCGCGGAATTGGTCCAACTTGCAAAAATGAGATAACACGTTTCGTAGATACGCGTCGCGTGTCTTCTTTTATTTTTTGTCTTACATCGACGCTGGGAAAAAAAGGAGGGGAGAAAACGTAGAGATCGCGAGAGAGAGGGAGAGAGAAAGAGCGGCCGAACGAGAGCGTAACTCAGGCCCGCGACCGGCAATAAACGGTTCAATTACATTGCATACACCTAGAGCCTCTCGTCCGCCTCGTCGCTTATTATCGCCTTCTCTCTCATCTCCTGTGCTGCATAAGCAATTTAACGTCGGATGCAGGCCTGTAATACCGGTTGGCATCACCTCCGGAGGTGGAGTCGCGCGCCTCGCGACATTATAAGCCCCGGCCTTGGGAAGCAAGGGCCGCGGAGGCGTAGATGGATGCGACACTTGCCCAAGTATCCCGCTGTCAAAGCGCGCCTGTTATTAATTAAATAGGCCGGGCGCAGGCGAGTGTGCAGGTGACGTCGGAGGCTGTCCCCGGGGCCGAAAGACTATGAGCGCGCCGAGCGCCGAGGGGCAATCGCGCGGCGACGGGGGCCGAGGCATTCGATAATTACATGCCGCGCATTAAGACGCGAATTCTCCGGGCTCCGAACGAATTCAACCCGCGAGCCGTGCGCTAAATGAAAAAGTCAATGCACGGCGCGCACGGCTCCGCGAATAACCCGCCGCCGCTGTTTTGCATCGAATTATAAACGCACAGCTATTGCGACAATACGAATCGCGCGGTTTATTTATTTTTCATTCGCGGTCGCCGCACGCGGGCGAAGCGGCCTGCTGCGGATTCGACGCGGCTCTCGCGGCGATTCGATGTTTTTCTATCCGGCGAGCGGCCCGGCCGACTGGTTCAGGTAACTGTACTGAGTAAACAGGTTTTGTTTTTTAACTTCGGTTTCATTGCGCGCTCGCGAAATTCGCTCGTTTTTCAGAAAAATTCCCTCCCGCTGGCTCGCCGCGCGAATCAGAGAAACGCAGCCGTGAATTACTCGCGCGTAAAACGTCGGCGCCCGTGGAATGAAGCAATTAATTATGATTTTGGGGGAAGGCGCGCTCGGTCAAAAAGCCATCCATCAACGAATTTCGAAACGTCTGCCACCTCGGGGACGCGCCCGCTCTCGGAGCCCTTTCTTAATTTCCTCCGGTGACTCTGTTTTGACTCGAAAAAAAAACGCCCGTAACGCTTCCTCGTACCGCTTCTCTCGGCCTTAAAAAAAAAAGGCGACGGACGAGGTAAAAAAAGGCACTGAAGAAGGGTTGCGACTGGGTCGACGAAAAATTTGTGTCAAGGTTGACGGTCTGCTCGCTGCTAAATAATATCCCTGGTCGTTGCCGCCTTTGAAGCGGAGTCGGCATCTATTTTCTTACCTGCGCCTCATGCTGTCGCTCTACGGGAATCTCGCTCCAGTTTTTTCTCGCCGAGCTTTGGTGCGCCGCTTCGCATTTCATTATCGACTCGACGCCTTCTCGTGAGAGCGCGATGCGGTCGCATTTTTAAAATGATTGAAAAATTTTTGCTGAGTCGATCTGCACTTGCTTCTTAGTCGGCTCGAGATTTCGGCTCGCGCATCCGGTTTCTCCCGGGAGTCGAGGCGTAAATGTTTTAATAATGATAAAGAACACTCGTGTTCGCCGTCATCATTTGTCTCCGTTAACTCTCTTAAAATGCTTAATATTTCTCACTTGGTCTTTATGTTAAAGTAGCAGGCCGTGAATGTTAATCACCCGAGTGCAAGCGTTTATTTAAAAGCAAACATTTTTACTTGAATAGTAACAGGGACACTCATTTTTTATTTAATTTTATACCATCCGTTTTACATTCAGCTTAATTTTAGCGGTTCTTATTATTTTCCCGATATATCACTCTTTCTTATGCCTCTTATAAACCATTTCATTTATAATTACTGCAATTATAATAAATTCAATTCACTTTACATTTATCTGATACTTAAGTATACGCATTTACTTTAAAAAAAATAAATAATTCTATTACAGCATTAATTTTATTAGCGAGCTAAAGCGATATCCCCCGGTGAGTGACTAACTGATATTCCCGACTTGATTCAGCTCGATACAGCCTACCGCATAATCGTTATCAAGCTCATCGTCCGTGCGAACGCGGAAGCTTCAAAACGTCTCGGAAAGTGTAACGGCACCGGGGGACTGGTTGGTCGCCGCGAGTTAAAAAAGTACGGCATATCGCCCGAAGTGGATGCAGGCCTCCGCGGACGTCGCGCGGCCAGGAATTTCGATCAGGTCGCGCTGTGGGACGTATTATCGGCCCCGGCAGGATAGATATCGGCTCGTGGTCACGCACGACGTCGCGCGCTGCAAAAAGTCGGTCGAGAGTCCGGCGCGATTGGCATCGGAAGGCGCGCGATAACGGAGCTGCTACAACGCTTGTAAATCGAGGCACCTTCAGTCCGGCTCACGCCCTTTTAGCGTTTTCCGGCTCGGCGCGCGCCGCATGCGTAATTCAAACGCACAGATATATTCTGGCGAAAGTATAATGCGCGCGCGAGATGACTACTTTTACGTCGGGCAAAATATGTCTGCGGTCGATTGCTAAGATATGGCATAAGGCGTTTCGATTATCGTTCCGCGTGAAGTGCGTATATGTTCACTAAAAAAAAAAAGAAGAAATTAGTAAATTAAAAAAAAGATTTCTTTAAGTAGTGTCAAGTAAATGGTTTAATTGAATAAAAGTAAATATTTTGACCAACCAAATAAATATTTCATTGAAGTAACTTTATTTAGTAGTTTTAACAAGATCATATTTAGTTAATTCAATGAAATAATTTACTTGGCACTACTTAAAGAAGTATTTTGTTAAATTTACTAATTTTGTTTTCAGTGTTCGCTTTTTATCCGAGGAAAATGACGAAGGTTATAATTGTTAAGTTAATAGTAAGTTGACGCGATTATTCGCGAAGTTGAGAAGAAAATTCATTTGACGTGTAACTGATTGGTCGATTGTTTTATTAAAAACTACGAAACTTTGACGAGGATACGATGAATTGCAGGACGATTTGTTTTGATTCTGAAGTTTGAAGGGTCCTTTTTAGTTTGCAATTTCTGGTTTGACTTTCGCATCAATATTGCGAGTCGACGCTGCAAACTTTTTATCAATTACATCACTGAACCTTTTATTATATTCCATTCGTCACTCTTTGCCCTTTGGCGAATTGGATTTTAAAGTAAAACAAAGTTTAATACTTCAATTACTAAGACAATTAGATAATTATATATGTATATCAAAGCTTCAAAGATTTACCTTCCTTATTTTTCTTATGTTTATCTCAAAGTTTTGAGAAAGCTCCAGTGTTTCTTAAGATGAAGTTACTTCAAAACTTGAAGTAATCTTTTTAAGACATTTAATTATCAGTTTAGTTTTTATCCATTTAATCCGTGAAATAATTTTCTTTCGCTCAGAAGTTAATTAAGTTAAATACATTATTCAGTCAAAGTTTAATATCCTTTAAATTATTAGCCATCCTACATTAAACAAATTCACAGAGTTAATTGGATCTGATAATTTAGAAGTAATTATTGCTTTAATAATAAATAGATTAACGAGAGCACAGTTCAATAAATTCTTTACTTTGAGAAATATTTAATACATACTAATTCTCTCACTTTAAAAAAGAATGATACTCATAAATAAATATAATCTTCAATTAGCAAAATCTATTATCTACTAATTATGTCGCGACTTAATCTCCTGCATTAGGCCAACTAAAATTGTAAATATTTTAAAAAAGATTTGATGCAGCATTCAGGGACTACCACCGAAGCACCTTGACCGAGCTCGGCGTTACGCCGGAAGCTCCAGAGAGGGAGCCAGGCGTTCCAGAAACGAGCCCCGCCGGATAGGAATTTCCCCCGATATCCGCAAATCAACCTTGGCCCATCCTCCCGTTAGCCCGTCTCCTTGAGCGCCACGGCCTCGACCCACGTCGCATCTAATCGACGAGGCGGTTCCATCTGCCTCTTCTCAGGGGGAGTAAGAGTAGCATACTGCCTCCCGGGAGGTCGTCGTCCGCGATCTCGCGATTTTCCAGCCGAGGAAATGACATCGCGGCGAGAGCTCAGATAAGCTAGGCGCTGGTTAAATTGCCGATCGGCGACGGGCTCGCCCGATGGGTTCGTTAGAAGGGGACCCGGTCGCCGCGAGCACTTAAGCTGCATCGTGCACCCTGGGAGTGGCTTTGAATTACGTCGGCCGATGAATGAGGAGGCAGCGGAACCTGTTGCCGCAGTGTCCCGCGCGCTGCAGCGTTTTTTTCCCCAGCCGGACGGCTTTTTCGCTTTACTTTTTCTTCGAGTTTTCGCGGCCCGAGCGATCGCGCCTAGATATGGATGACGCCAATTTCTCGCGAGTGGATGCGCGCGACGAGGTATTTAAATGAAGTTTCATGCTAATGAAAATATCCTCGATCTCCCTGCCTCCCATTGACTTTTTCTGTTTTTCACGGGGAGCGCGCAGCTCGCACGAGCTCTAAATTGGTTAATACTTCACGGAGATATTGAAAAATAGTGATTGGTTACGGATGGTTATCGCTAATTTTCATGAATACGTTTATTTGCTTCGCTCTTATGGGAGGAAAGCAAGATTCTTAAAAGGCCGTAATAAATATATAACATCGGGGATGATAAACGATCGCAAATAAAATGTAGCATCTAAAATTATCCTAATGTAGTTATAATTGTTGATTTTTCAAATTTTATGAAAATCAAATAACATAAAAATATTTAAAGTTATCGATACTTCTTTATTTTCCGAAATATTGCTTAATAAAAACACTGCACGCAGAAAAATGTTACATTAAAAATTACCACAGCCTTTGTTAAAGCAAAAATATATAAATGGTATAATTGCTAGTAAAATGTACTATAAATTTATTAAAATTTAACTTAAATGTGATAAAATATTCACTGTAGCCACTGCAGTAATTTTTAATCCAATATCTTTCTCCGTGTCGGCCCCACAAACGCGTGTAAAATTTATCTCACGCGAAAAAGCACTTCGTAATTTGCCACCTCATCAAATCGCGTTTACTTTGCGCGAGGAGCATAAAACGTCATCAGGACGAGAAAAAAAAAGGGACAGCGCGTAAGAAAAAGTTAACGGTCGTGCATCCCGCGTTTGCGTGCACCAATCGCGGCAACGTCGCAGTGCACATGTATGTAGGAGCTCTCCTCACGGGCGATCGGCCGCGAATCCTTCCTTCGCGTCCCCGCGCACAATACGCGAGCGCACGTACATATGTATATACGCTATATGCATTCTATATACATATACGCGAGGCTGCACGTCGTCGCGAGCGCGCGCGCGCGCGAACGCGGAAATTCAAATCAGCCTCGTTGGCAACGCCTCGTTGCCTTCGAGCCCTTCTCAGCTCGCTCCCAACAATCGAAAACTATAAATAATAATTAAGGCGCGAGCCGCGACGAGCGACTACCCAGACATCCAGAGTGGCTCCGCTCTTCGCCTCTCTCTTCCTCTCCTGCTCTCCGGCTTTACTTCGCGGCTAACTAGTGCGCGCCGGCCGAGCGATGCATAAGTTATAGTCTTTTGAGTTATGGTGGACGGTGAGCGAGGCGGCGGAAGGGCTTTTTCTTCCGTAACGAGGGCTAGACGCTTTTTCTCGGTGTATACCCCGCGAGAGAGCGAGAGAAGGGGAGCTCATCCTTTTTCTTTCTTTCCCTCGTAAACGGGAACGCTCGGCGGGGCTTTCTTATTTCGACAGCTTCGCCCTTTTTGCGGATAGACTTTGCAACTTCGGTGCGCGCTCGCGGATTTCGAGAAAAAAGGCCTTAAATTAACGAAGGAGGTATTCTGGCGAAGTTGAATTATATACTCTATGCATGAATATAAACATGTATACTTTATACGGCTATATATGTGTATGTGCATAATAGAGCTTAGTGGATAAGTGGCTAGAGTGTGGGACTAAGAGGGATGGTTACAATATTTCTCGTGCTGTCCTGCTTTTTTTCTTTTTTAAACACGAGGATAATTGTTTAATTCATAAATTAACTTAATTAATAGTGCAAATTAATTTTATAAGATTACTTTTCTGAGATACACTAGAATATTTTTTAAAACATTGCTTAAATAAAAGCTGCAATGTTTTTATTTATACTTAAAAAAATCATCTTCATGCATAGTAACTTTAAATAAATAGAACATTATAATACTCTTCCGTATACCTTAAGCATTGAAAGTGAAATTAAAATTAATAGATAACGCCCTTCGATTTGTAGCTCGATATGTTGCAATTTGCATTCCCAAATCGAAAAATTTACTTCAATTATGTAAATGTGACCGAACAAAGGGGAAAGGAAGAGAAAAAAAAGTGAGCTTTCCCAATCGCTTTTAAAATATTACAAACGTCATCTGCATTTCGAGGGAGCGAAGGCTTCTATACACTCGCTTTACCGGTAATCCCATTTTTACGATAAGCTCGTTTGGCAGCAGAACTCCCTATAGACGCGGCTGAGCTCTCCTAGATCAGCCGGCACTTAGTGCCTCGCTTATCCTTCCGATAAGTCCGGCGAAAGGAGAAACTTTAATTGCAGATCGGACGAGTCCGGCCAAGCGCAAATGACAAATTAGCGGGAAATGGAGCTGGATGCAAAGACGAGGAGCGCGAAAACAAAGAAAGTGTCGGCTTTGAAGGAGGCTCCCGCGCCTTCTTTGGAAGCGAAATTGTCGGGTCTTTGTCGCCCCTCGTAAGCAGAGAGCAGACGCAAAAAAAGGGAATTGGACGGAGCTTATTTAACGCACTTTTCTTGAAATAAAACGCGAAAGAAAGAGACAGAGAGATACTGGGGGTCAGATGCTGCGAAGCATCCCGTATTCAATTTAATCAGAGCTTTTTCACGGCGGAGAATGAGAGAGAGCGGAAGAGCCCCTTTTTCATTCCCCGCGCTTATTTTGTTTAATTAAAATTGAAAGCTAAACTCAAGGTATTTGCTCGCGAATCTTTCGCTCTTTGATGAATTTCGTTTATGTTATTCGGCCTATACCTACAGGCGTCCTTTTTTTTCCATTAACATCGCTCCAATAATAAAATTCGTCCATAAATGCAGCCCCGCCGAAGAAGCTGGGCCGCGAGCGTCGAAAGTGGAGAGCTTTAAAAAGCATCAGGTATATAACATTTCGATTCGTACACCCCGAGCGCGGTGTATATATATAGACCCCTTGACCTTCGATAAGCTTTCTCGAGCGCGGAGAAAATATTTGCCAACGTGCTCGAAGGTCAAAGGGAGCGTGTTTATCGAGTAAACCTCGACGCACTCCTCAGTCCTCGTCAGGCGGCGCGCACCCTGTGCACCGATGACTTATTGCCCGGGGAACCTCCCCGTGACGCTCAGGGCGTAGCTCGACACGCGCGCGCCTCGGCGCACTCCCGAAAAATCCCCGGACAAAAGGATGTCGCTCGGGAAAAGTCGGCCGAGCTCCTCCCCGACTAGTGTAAACACATAATGCGCGAATCTGCGCGCGCGACTGCGATCGGTGGATTACCATTTTTCGCCTCGACATCGAGCTGCGGAGAGGAGGGGGCGCGATCGGGGAGCTGCTCTCGTGGCAGGAGTTCGGCAGGCCCCATTAATCTTGCTTTCCCCGATTTATCCTGGGTAGGCGCGCGGAAGCACGAGCCTACCGTAATACTCCGCGTCCTGCGGTTTACGTTCTTTATGGCTTTTCATTATGTGGCTCGGAGGCAGCTGCGCCGCGGGTATAAAGAGACATCAGCGCCCCGCTCAAGGAGAGCGAACTGTACGTGATTCGGAGGAGAGGCCCGGGCCTTGTGCGCGTGCTGCGCTGCTCCTTTCTTCGTCGCGGGGCGCGACGATGACGCTGATGACTTCCGAAGCGCGTGGACCTTTTCCTGCCACGAGGAGGGGGAGATGCTGCGGCCCTCGGGTCTCACCTTTTTTTGCTCGCCGATGCGGAACATATTTTTTTTGGGGCTTGTTTAAGAGCGTGAATGGACTTTTTTTCGATACTGTTGAATTTTTTGTTGTCGTTGTATACGATTTGTTTTTAACACACGTGGTGTGTTATATTAATGATCGATGTGTGGCAACTTCTTTATTTACTGTTTCGTAGTTTTAGTTGGGAATATAACTGTTGTTTTATGGTTGGTGGCGCATTGCAAGCATATACTTTGTTCGATATTGTTTGTTTAATAATTTTCGCCGATCGAATCACGCGATGCTTTGTTTTGTGCAGCGGTGATGTTTGATAATAATGAACTAGTTCCCTTGTTCGTTTTCTTCAATTAATCTAATTTGCTACTTTTAATTTTCCAATATTTGGAGCACGATTTTTATCATTTTCCACATGCATTTATTAATTTAACGTTAACAGCTTTCAAAATTAATACTTTTAATTATAGAAAAATAAGCTTCCTAACTCCGAATTACATAGCTCCTAAAAGAAATAACAGTTTTTCATTTTTCTAATTAATATACAAAAAATGAATGAACGAAGCAATGTCCAATATTTTTAATCAACGCACAGCCACGCGAAATATATTTATTATTTTTCAATTAAACCCGCGACAAAAACGAGCCCCTCTCGTCGAGCGTCATTTGCCTATCCAACTGCGAGAAAAGCGACAAAAAAGAAGAGGAAACGCGAAATCAAAGCAACGGAGCACTCGACATGAGCAATGGTCCGCGCAAAGGCGAGGCCGGCGCATTCCGCGCAATCCGAATGCTTAGATGCGCTCCGATATTTTACAAAAGTCAAACGAAGCAAAAAATAAAAAAAAAAGGAAGGGAACAGCGATCCATCCGCCGGAGGACATGCGTCGCGTATCCCCTTATTCGCGCCCGTACCAGGAGCCATCGATTTATATTCCATGCATATAGGTATATATACGTAGCCAGGCGGTAGGAGTGGCCGAGAGCACCTCGTATCTCCGCTCGCGGGCGCATTAGCCTCCAATCTCGTAATGAGAGTGGGCGACATCTATTAACCGGGCAACGACCGGTTTTTCCTCCCGCGTCCTCGCGTTCCCGCGCGTTTAATAAGCCGTTGCTCCAGCCGTCGCCGAGCGGCGGGCGCGGGTTGACTCGGCCGCAGCCGCGCGCCGCCCGGATAAACATCTGATAGCTATCTCTCGCTCTCCTTTTTTTCTTTGCCCTCCCTTTTTACATTTTTTAATTACAATGATATTAATCGCCGCGCCCTACGTAATTATATGTAGATTATTGCGTTTCCTTGAGAAAATTAAAAGTAACGAGGACGGGCGCTACGTCGGGTTTGCATTGCAATCCTTTGCTTATTAATATTTATAATGAAAAGAAGAGGGAGAGGATGAATTATCGTAAATTTTCAAAGGTTTTTAGAAGTATAAATTGATCGTGGAATGCAGTGTATTCTCCGGAGGTGAAAAGGAGGGTGTGCAGTCTGCGTTTTTTTCACTTGAATCAAGTGCTTTTTTACTACTACTTTATATATTTTGAGGGTTACGAATATAAAAAATGGACAATTAGTAATTTTACTTTTTTTTTATTTTAAGTAACATATCTGTTCATAATTCAATTATTGTTATATTTAAGTCTGAAATTAATTTATCTTGAAGGCGAAGGAAATGCTGTTTTTATAATTCATGGAATAGGGAACTCTGAAAATAGATATAGCATCTACTAATTGAGTTATCTTTCTCTTTATTTTTGAAGCATTAACTTTACCCTATACCCAATATGTAAATTCAATGAAAAAAAAACTTATGATGTTTCATTTTCAGATAGCATTATCTCATTTGAAAACATGACAGATTAGTTGGCTCCTGTGTTTTATGCATATCTGATTAGATTAAAAACTTTTTCACGGAAATTCGATGCACATGCAACTCATTTTTTGTATCCATTTAAGAATGATTACGTAGAACATCAACGAATATGAGGTAAAAATATTTTATTATCTATTTTTTATTTTATTTTTTATATTAAATGTAATTTTTACATATACATAAATTTACATTGAAATCTCGTTATTCGTTTACATTAAAAAAAAAACATACATTCCCTAACATTTAATAAAAGACCAGTGTAAATTGAAAAAAAGTCATTTGCGCAGTTGAACAAAATGAAATAATAAATTGAAAGTTCCGCAGCGGCATCGGAGGGCAATTGAATCGAGAAACCGGGCGATTTAATCGTGGTCCACCCTCGCAAAATATCCGCAGCGCCTGAGCGCGGAGACAAAAAAGTCCAGACATTAGGGGTCGAGGTGTACGAGGGAGAGTCGTTTGGTAGCAAAGAGCAAGAGCGACGATGTACGTCCCTTTTGCTTGCTCGCTCGTGGCCCGTGGGCGCGTGTCGCGGCTCCCGCCGACCGTAAAACCGAGCGAGGGTCCTTGGCGACCTTTTCCGTCTGTCGCGCCACGTTTCCCGGGCTTTTCGGAGGCCTAAGCGCACGGCTGCACTGTACATGAAACGACCGCCGCTTTTGAAAACCCCGGCTGCCTGTGTTTTCCGGATGAGCGGGATAATGGCGCCATTGAGGCTCCTTTATCAACAAATTCGGGCGCTTCATTAGTTAGCCGACCGACAGTCTTTTCTAATTTTATGCTTGCGCACTTTTTAAGGGATGTCCCGCGATTTTGAATACGCGGGAATGGCTTTTTATTATTAACTTACGTACATACACTGAGAGAAATGTTTTAGTAAAAATTACAAGTCGTTTATTAGTAAAAGTTACTGAACTGTTTGGGCAAGTGGTCACAGACTGACATTTCGAGAGAAATTACTAAACTTTTCAGTAAAATTTGTCAAAGAGTAACAACAAATTTTCATACACTTACAGTAATTTTTATTGTATAGTACACTGAAAAAAAATTGGTAATTTTAAGTAAATATTTACTTCAATCAAGTGGAATTTCTTTAAAACTAAGTGAATTTATTTGTTTCTAAATAAATTTAGTAGATTCAAAAAAATAATTACTCGATTCAAGGACATATTTAACAATTACTATTGAAATAAATATTTACTTAAAATTATTAAATTTTTCTCTCAGTGTACAGCAAATTTTACTGAAAAGTCTAGTAATTTCAAACAGTTTAGTAGTTTTTACTAAAACATTTCTCTCAGTGTATTTCCAATGTTTATTTACTATTTCATATATATATGGATAGTAGTTAACAAAAATTTACTTTTGATATTATTTAATCAAATAACCAAGTAGAAAATTATTTCAATTTGAAGTTAAAAGAAAAGGTGTATTATTAGGTAGCAATTATCGCTAATAATCTTTCGAAATTTTCTCGTTTGTTTCGGGTGAAATGAACAAGTTGGCTCATTAGCTTTTATCGTGGGAGCGGCCTTGAAAAGGAACTGGGACAATGAAGTTGTTTACCACCGTTGATAAGATACGGGCCACATAATTCTTTACTTCGATACTCGATCAGGTGGAAAGCAGGATACCCAAAATTTTCAACTACCCGACACGAGAAACGCGGTTACTTTTTTTTTTTATATGAGCATTGTAAATCGATAAATAACTCAGAATTTCACATTGATTTTTCAACTATAAATTCTCACGTCAACCCGCCGTCGTTTCTAATCAGTAAAATTTTTACGACCCCGATAACATCTTGATTTTTATTTTTCCGGGCGGTTACATTCCACGCCCATCAGTCGGCTTTCCAATTTTTAAAAAGTTAGATCTTAACGCGACACGTTCCTCGGAGCAGAAACCGTCGCAGTCTTGATAGCGAAATAATCGAGTACAACTAGCGCTATGTAGTTGGCATAATCCGCCGGTCCTCGCTGTGGCTGTAGGGAATATCTCAGATTCCCCAGATAGCCTCCTTTCCCAAAGACAGTGTGTACGCTGGCGGTGGGCAGGCAGCGGCGATGCGTGCATGTGACGACGAGAGGCCGGCTACCGAGGCAGCTTCCTGCTCGGCCATTGCCGCCGGCATCTCTTATCTGTCGCCCGGGTGTGGTAGCCTCTCTCTCTCACTCTTCTGCTCCCGGTATATCAATTGGCTGCCTCATAAATCAGCGCCGGGCCGTATAACGACGCTCGAGCGTCGCGCCTAGACTTCTCTCTTCTCGAGGCCGCTTTCGGTCGTTGTACCCTCTCCGCTCGTTGTCTCGCTCCCTCCCGTTCTCCATTGCATTCCTCGGGGACTCTTTGGCGGAGTCCGTATTAGACGGGATGCAGTGCGTGTGCGTGCGCTCGTGTACGTATAAGTTGTAGTTCCATTATTATTATCGTACGGGGATATCTGGCGCGCATAATAAGAGAGACAGAGAGAACGAGAGGGAGGACGGTATGCGTATGCGAGGCGCGCCCGAGAGATCGGTTATGGGATCAATTTTTAGTCGGGCGAGGTTCAATTTTCACTCCCGCGGCTGCGCAGCGCAGGATCGGAGATGCCGCTCTCGGGATTTTAACTTTTGACGCTTCGATAATGCCGCGTTCGCAGATTCTTAGCTCCCTCCGAGCCTTGGCCTTCTTCCTTTTTCCAGGCATAAATAATAAAGCGCGCGCGCGCGCACGCGGCTCGCTCGGCCCGATAAGCAAATTGTTTTACCGAGCTGCCGTATTTTGCGGGCCGGCCGTATCGCGTTACGTTTTTACGCTGGAAAATCTTTGCGAGGGCACTTTTTTTTATTAAATTTTTTACGCTTCGCTGCGCGTATTCGCAAAAAAAGGGATTACAAAAAGAAGAAAAAAAAAATCTCTGCCAATGGGCACGAATTTCAACGTGTATAAAAAAGGTTTCGAGCTTTTTTTTTAACTATCTGGTAGGGATTTCAGTGCAGCTTGTCGTCGCGTATAGATTTTAGAAAGTATATAGCTTTTCGGTTGTAAAATGAAATTCAGTAATAAACTAGTTTTTATCAATTCAATTTTTCGTGCATTGAAATTCAAGCGAGTTGCGTCTACATTCTATACGTAGATAATAAACATCATTTCTAAGGAAAAAAAAAAACATTTATTTTTGCGAGGAATATTTTTAGACTGTGCAGCAATTATTTTAAATACACAATTTTTTCTTGAATATTTGTGGCGTTCAATAATCCTTTACAACACAAAAGGGTTGATTTTTTACAAGTTCTTATACAAAATGTATTTTATGTTTCATATTAAAAAAAGAAAACGAAAGCTTAGTAAAAATTCTAATCAGATAGAAAATGTATTCCTATATTCTTAGAAACAAACAATCCTTCCTAAAGAAGATCCATACGTATAATTACAATCAACCCCATCATGTAATCCGCGTGTAAACCGATTCTAGATTCCACGAGATCTGGCCTTAATCCTTTTTCCCGTTCCACGAAACCCCGATAATTAAACAAAGGACACCCCATTTCTCGTCTCCTCTTTTTTTTTTTTTTGACAAAATCCAGGTCCAACTCTGAGAAGAGACACAAAGGACACACGAACGCATGGGAGGACAAGGCGCGAGATGTGGCCTCGCGTAGGCCTGGGTAGGCCGTAAACGAAGATGAGGGTCCTAATGCCCTTGGCCCCGCGGAGATCGGACTGCGATAGCGCCGCGAGATTCGGAGCCGATAAAGGCCATTTAGCCTAAACATCCGGACACCGAATTCGGCTGCGCGCGGCTCTGTGTACGCGAAGCATAGCTAAAGCGCTTCGCGCGCCGTGTAGTCCAGTTTCGAGAGTTTATTTTCATTTAAATCGGATTGAGGCTGCACCACGTCGCACTGGACGAACGACTTTTTAATGAGACGACGACTCGCTCGGTAGGAGTTTGCTCTAGACTGCTGCGGATTTATTCACGACACATCGATGTAATTACTATTTAACCGCGCAGGTTTGCGCAATCTTTAGCAGCCGTTAAACCCCGCCTCTGATATTATATTTATTGAAACTTCAGTTGACAATTACAACAATGGAATACTACATTATTATCGTAGGTCACAGAAAAATTTACTGAAAATTATTCAAATACATTTTAAACAAATTTAACGACGTAAAAGTGTGACTATAGATTAAGCGAACTAATCAAAGCGTATTTAAATTGACAAATTCGTAGCTGAACGTATTCAAATGAAGGTTTGCTTCGAAAACAGTGCGGAGTTACAAATCGTTAATTCTTTCCCCGGCGCAATCACAAATTGATTCTCCGCCGTCCGGTGGAGAGCATGAGGCGTTATCTAAACTTCGCCGCGACTAATCACCTCCAAACATCAGTGCCGAAGCCCGCGGGAGGCGAGCGCGCGGCGGATCATTGAAATTCGATAAAATTACACGGGAGGAATCGCGCCGGCCCGGGGGTACGCCGAGTAAAAGCCCAGCGAGCTGAGGCACGCACGCGAGCGGAAAAAGGAAAAGAAAAGAGAGCGGGCGAGGGCATCGACGAGGAGCTGCCGGGCGAGCGTTTAATCCGTCCTCCGCGGGGGGAGGGAGGGACGCTTGTCTCGTTTGCGCGCACGAGAGGATTTTCGACTTTCGCTCGCTGTTTATCTTTCATTGGGAATCCGTAACCGGGCCGGCGGCCCTACGCTGCTCGCCTTATCGAATGATTCGTCGACGATCCGCTGCTTTTTTTCTCCTTTTTCTGCCTCCCTTTATTCGGGAGCGCCGCCACCGACGGGACGTATTTGAATTGGGAATCGAGTTGTTTTGAATTATAAATTTATTGGGGCCACTGTGCTCGCCCGGGGATCATGGCATTACTTATGCGTCATTTGTAGATTATATTAATATTTTATAGGGTCGAGTGCTCCTTACGCGGCGTTGCGTCGGGTCTCGAAGGGAGATCAGAATTAAATTTCACAGATAAGTAGGTAAAGTTTAGTTGGCTCCGGATCTAATGCAACGATGGACTTTTGATGCACAAGACCGATGATCCGCGCACCGAAATATTTAATTTTCAAATTAGCTTTTATTATTACATCCGCTGATCGAAAAATCCCATAATTAATCGTATGCGGTGCGCGCACGCGCGGCTTAAAATCAAGTCTCGTTTTAAAAATAAACTTCGTTAAATTAATAAATTGCAAAAGTCAATACTGCATTTCATTTTACGTAATAAAGTTTTACGGCCAAACAGCCCTCCGACTTAATCACGCAAATGGTAATTCGTTGTTTTTAGTCGCGGAGCCTGTATATTTTCGTCGGCGGAGTATCTTCGGCGCTAGCTCCGATAAGTATAAATTGATTTCGCTTCATCGGGAAAAATTTAAATGCGCTTCCTGCATCCGCCGCACGGCGATATAATATATATATATATCTACCCGACGCGCAGGGGCCGGCATCAATTAGGACATTATTAGCTCATTTACGAGCTCCGATAAAAGGCAGATACTCTCGCATTGACGATGCGCGCCTCTCCGACGGACTTTGTGCGCGCGCGGCCGGTGTGTTTACTGTCCGCGCCGTAATTAAATTAGCCCCCGAGAAGAAAAACAAGGAAAGCACGTCTATATCCGAGCGCGCGCGGGAGCAAAGGGGGGACGTGCAAGGAACGAGCGAGTGGCATTATGCCGGAGCACGCGGGGGAAATGGTCGTACGGGCGAGGGCCTATCGAGTCTACATCTCTCGCTCGCATCATAACGCGAAGGGACGGCGCGACGAGGACGACGAGTATCGCTCGTGCGCATCTGCCCGTGCGAGCGGACTCGGCGATAGGCGCGGCGCGTCTCTCGGGCACTGCCAAAAGACGCCCTCCGGCCTTTCTCTTGCGCGTAGCCTCGCCCGGTTCTTTTTTTTCCCCGAGATGGATTATCGCCGGCGATTCGAGGCGCAATTTTACGGACGAATCGACGGCTCTACGAGAAATCTTTTTTTATTTCATTTTTATTCGCTTCCTCGGAATAGCGGCGTTTTTTTTTTTTTTTTTTATATTAAAATAAAGATTTTATAAAGTGAAGTTTTTTAAGTAATTTTTTGCAGCGATATAATAATGGAGTTTATTAAAAAGTTAAATCAATATGTGGAGCGAGATTTAAGGTTGACGCTTATTAAATTTTTTTTTGCAATGGGCAGTATTTAAAGCGTTTCTAGTTTATCTTGTCTTTTTCCTGCGTCTGATGATTAAACTTATATAGACATGTAAGAGGTCTGCTTTTATTTCTGGGATGCCTCCGGGCGAAGAGAGCTACAGGATATTAGAAAATACGCAACAGTGTTTTTTAATTTTGGACGCGTTTATAGTGGCTAAAATAAGAAGTTGCTGCATTGATATAATTGAAAAAATTTAGAAAAATGCGCTTGCAGCTGAAAATTTAAAATTCAATTGTACATGCAGGTAGTCCTCGAATAAGTATTTTAATTTAAACAATGCTGATTTTTATGAGCGGCAATTTTTGAACCTTCGAATCCCTTATAGCAGGGTGAAATTTTTTTGTCACGGCGCGTCAAAGCATCACACACAGAATTTTAAAAATCCACAGTGTGCACGTATATTTGCTTCCTTTACTATGCGAAAAAAAAGCAGGGACACGACGGCGCTTCGCCTCGCGCATCCGCGGCTGAAATTCACTGGTCGAAAAAGTATCGGTTTCAAAGGAATAAGAAAACGCGGGCGCACGTGTATGACTACAATACAGGGTCTCGGTTCGAATAAGAGAGACCGCGACGTGCGTATACACTTGGCAAAAAAGCTGCCGCCCTTCCGCCGGTCCCGCGTAAACTTGCTTAGGAAAAGGAGACTCGCTCGAGGACCCTCCGAAGAATGTCAACTGCTGGGCGCTTATATATATGTATATACGCGGCTCCGAGGAAGAGCGAGCGGAAAAGGAGCGAGAGAGAGAGGGAGAAGGGGAGCATGTCTGTTGAACTTCCTGTCCCCTGCTTCTGGCCGTTTCATTCATCGGGGCTTTTGCGGCTCTCTCCCATGAGACGGCAGGCCGAAAAACCCGAATCGATGTCGCCGTAATTCGTACGCTAAGGAGAGGAGGGCGTGCGCCTGTGAATAGAGACAAACCGGTATTCGTGCGCCTTTTTTTTTTTGTCATCTGCGGTTCGACTGACTACCGCGCTGTACTGCAGAGGACCGATCAAGATCTGCGCGTCAAGCTGCGTGACTGCTAAATCCGGCCGATTGATATTTACTCGCTCCTTTTTTCCTCGGCTCAGTTGCACAGAAAATGCACGCCGCTCGTTTCCGTTTTTCTGTTTGATCGATGCGTGTGTGCTTTAAATGAATTTCTTGCTTGTTTTTCTTTCTTTTTCACGGGAGACGTTTTAATTTATTGGGTGAGGTTTCGTTTTTATTCGTTTTCATTGAGGGGCGTTCGCTTTTTTTTTCGATAAAGTGAGCGGCGAATGCTTGTTTTCTGGTTACGTGAGAACAAATATTTTTTTAGTGCTAGAGAAATTGAAGTAAACATTGTGGGTACAGAAAAAACACCAATCTATTCAAACTTAAATACAAGAAAAAAAATTGCTTTGTTCTTATATAATATATCTCCAATAAAATACAGAAATTACGTTATATCTATCTATATAAAAATTGGTTCAATATTTGCGGCCTAAAAGTACTACTTACTCTAAATGATTAATTGGTTTTAAAAATAACACGGAGATAAATTTTATAGCAAAAATTGCGATAAATCTAGCAAAAAAGTTACCAGACTGGCGAGCAAAAATTAATAGACTTTATTAATTTTTACGATACAGTGTTGTAATTTTAACTTTAACTCTAGTAATTTTTTCTCGCCAGTCTGGTAAATTTTTTTTATTTGGCCAGTCTGTGACTCGGCTTACTGTACGTATTGTAATTTTTTCTAAAAAATTTATCTCCGCGAAGAATTTAAAATTGTTCATATTTTTAATCTTACATCACTTCCACGGCTATAACCTAGAGAATTATCTCGCCGCTAAAATATTTTCGCGCGGCGATTGATTAATGCACGTCAGACCACGCGCGGCATGAGGGTCCAGCGATGCTCCGTACCGCTGCATATTTAACAAGCGCGCAGTCTCAGAATGCATTTCCGAATCGCGAGGGTAACATTCGGAGCGTTGTCTCGCCAACCAGACTGGATTTTTCTCCCGTCGCTTGGGTATTTTCATCATTGATTGGCAAGCACTTGTCACACGAGACGCCTCCTTTAAAATGGACACTGTGAGAAAGATGTGCACTCGCGTTTCCTGCTACCCTTTCTCCGGCGCGCGTGAAAGGAAAGAACGATTTGTCCGTACAGTGGTCGCGCTGAATTTTGCAAAATTCTGAAGCTTACACAGAGACGTCGGGGGAATTGCGTGGGACGTCCGCGCAAGAAGTTTTTTAATGTTCGATGATAAAACTGGAATTCTCCACGAGCATTTTAAAGTGCGGTGTAATTCTTCTTCTCATAAAAGCGAGTTCGCGTTAAATTGACGCGAATCCGGATCGCTCCAGATTTTCTCGCAAGACTCATTCCTCGCATTATTCGGTAGAGAATCGGAAGTTAAAAAAGAATTCATTTTTGCAATAGACTATATTTTCTGGTAGATTTCCAAGAAAATTAATTTGGATCCTTAAAGTTATTGTTGATTAATTAAGCCACAAAAAAAAAGACAATGTCAAACTTACCCAGCATTGATTAAAAATAAGACTTTTTCCAGACTTCCTCAACTTAAGCAATTAATTCGTCACATAGCAAGCTATATAGAGGCGGCACCGGGTCGTCTTAATTAAAAAGCCACCGGCGCGATCATTACTCCCGCGCAATAAATATTACCGCCGCGACCCATAAATCATAGCGACTAAAACTCCGGTCGGACGTTGTAATATATATACATATATATACATACATACTTATTTTTTTGTCTACGTCGGCCTCCAGACTTAGGAAATAAATGAAAAAGCCGGCGCGAAGCAGGCTCCACGCTGGAGTAGAGTAGGATAGGAGTAAGAATGAGTGCGCCCATTGTGTTTCTACTTAGAAGGTACGCGCGCTGCGACGGCGGTAGTAGCCGCACAGAAGCAGATCCGCGATATCCCGGCGGCGAGTTCTCAGGGAACGTCCTTTCGGAATCGCGGGGACGACAGCGCGGCGACGTCGGCTACGTGCCTGCCGCGCATCGCGACTTTCCCTCCTCCCGCTCCCTCCTGCCTCTCTGCACCCCAAAGCCCGACCACTTGTGAGCGCGCGCCGAGTGTACGCGTCGTGTCGCGTCGCGGAGAGAGTCCTTCCTTCCCTCTTCCTCCTTTCCCTTTGGGTGCTACTACAATTTGGCTCGCGTATCGTCGGGCTCCTTCAGTCGGGAGGGAATGTCTCCGAGAGGAACGATCAGGGGACGAGCATTTCCGAGATTTTATTTGATCAACGCGTTTCGCTTCTGCTTGTTAATTAAATTTATGTTAACGTTATTTATTGACCTTTTTTTTGTGATGTTAGAATAAAATTGCGATCACATAAATTTAGTTTCACTTAGTTGAAACTTTTACAGAAATATCTTAAAAATCGTTGTTATTCATTTTTCTTGTTCACTGTATTGTCATTCGGTGCTTGCTCGGTATATTGGTATAACTCTTTGTTATTAATATCTTACTTATCATTAAATTACGTTAAAAAAAAGTTTTTTTCAAGAAAATCATTTGTATTTCGATTTTTTGCATTTAAAATCATAGTATAGTGTATTCACGATGAAAAATTCTCTATATACTTAATTAAAATTGAAGTAGACAATTTTAACAGCATCGCACATTAACATTATTGCAATCTCTGTAAAAATAAATAAGTGAAATTTGACTAAAATAAGTAAATAGTCACTTTTATTCCACATGAAAAATCTTTGACTTGCTGCAATAAGTAGAATATATTTAACGTTAAATATATATGACTATTCACTTATTCTTAAAATTGCTATTAATAATTATAGTAACCGAGGACATTCTTGCTTTTAACAGACAATTTTTATATTTTTAGTAAGAATTGCTATTTTATTTAGTACTTTTGTGTAACATTATTGCAAAAATTAATAAAAATATTGTATTAGAATTCCATATTTAGTAAAAAATATAGCAAATTTTTCCTAAAAATCTTTCTCATTGTCGGTGTAATCTTGTTAGTCTGTGAGAAAATAAACGCGCAAAAGTTGACTATTCTAATTTTTAGTATAAATCTTGTCTGTCCGTGAAGAAATCGTAATTAAAATGCTCGACAGAAAAGTAGAAGGATTATTTAATAAAATTAAAAATTTTGATTTAAAAAATTAAAACAAAAAGGCGAGAATGCCTTTGTTTTCAGCACTTTCTCATAATTAAACCATTTTTTCCCTTATTTTCGGGAAAAAAGCATACGCGCACAATCAGCAAATTGTGAAGAGGCCTTAACGCACTCTTTCACTCGAGCATCCCCCTCGTCGGAGTAAAGCGGCGACGTGGCTCCTCGCGCGCGTGTGCATACACCTGCGCGTCCCCCTCCCCCCTCTTCGCGCGGAATTCCTGCTCGGAACCTCGCGACGTCACGGGCTCCGCAGCATCAGACGTCGCGGCGGCGGCGGCGGCGCGAGAACCCGAGTGATTGACGTGCATATCCTCGCGGCGCATTAGCCGAAGACGACGAGCGCGCCATTGTTCTCTCCTTCGCGGCAGCCTGAAAACAATCGCCGTACGTGTCAGCGGTTCTCCCTTTTCTCCACCTCCTCACCTCTCCCTCTGTACCTCGGGCAATTTCGATTCGCAGCGCGCACCAAGCACCGGGCGTTCGTTCCGCCTTTGCGTCGTCTCGCGTATCCTTTAAATTCCTCCCGAATCGCGAGTCGCGCGAGCGATTCCCTCTCTCCCTTCTCCCCTCGAGCGGCCCTGCGTCGCGATCCTGCCCTCGAGGGAGTTTCGATCTTCGATATAGGTGGGCTAAACGCATTAGTCAGCCTCTCGTGTATTCCCCCTTTTATTATACGAGAGACAAGAGAGCGAACTATCTGCGCGACCGGAAAAAGTTGTTCCTATATGTGCATGTGCGTCGGAACAGCTCGTGATGCAAGCTCGATGGGGATTTTCATATCTTTGATTTTTAGCAACGGCGGTGAGCGTACGACGTCGATGATCTTTCAATTATTATCAATTGAAAAGGTACACGCTAAAATAGCTAGAGTTAAATTTCACTCTTGTTTTTAGAGTCATTAGCAAAATCCACTTTTTCTAATTGTATTTAAAATTTTTGAAATTAGATTTTTAAATTCAGCGCCATTTAACCGGCTATACCTATGCTCCAATCAATTCGCTTTTTAAAATACTTCACAACATCCTGCCATTCTTCTTTTAAAAGAGATTCTAGAGTTGATTCATTCATAGAGTTAAATTTGAAATTTACTTTAGTAAAGTGAAATAATCACTTTACACGTGTAGAATGACTTAATAATTACCCTCTGATAGAGCAGGAATTTTTGAATTATGGTATAATACCCTTTCACTCTATATTTGAGTGAAGAAATTACTGTATACTTCACTCTAATTTGAGAGACTTAATTTCAACCTAAACTTCGAATGAAAACTTGACTCCATTGGAGTCAAATTTAACTCCATTTCACTCTAGCGGATTTAACGTGTAGTAACACGGTATTGTAAAAAAATGTTTCATGGTATAAATCTTACTTCCACGTGCTGTCCCATGTAAAATATAGCTGCAGCGATGACACAAACACACAACGTTAAAAATTTATATTTTAAAGGAACACGGAAAATATCTCAAAAATGTATTGCGCCACATTTCCTTGTATCCGTTCTGCAATTCATGTTAGGTTTTCAAAAAATATTTAAATAAAGCAGCTCTCGACTGCACTTGATAAAGCGCTGTTTTCACGGAGAGTCAGTGTAGTATGAATCGCATTTTAAAATTTGAAGCCCGAGATGATCAGCTTAACAGCTTTACTCCCGAAGTCAGTTGCAGCATTGAAAATTTAAAAACGCGCTTTTAAAGCACACTAGTTGAAATTCTCGCTAAATTTCAAGAAAATTTAAATCGTTCTTCGAATAGTGATTTAATGAACGATACTTGAATGCGCGCCCGGTTTGTATACACGCGGTGTATACGCACGGCAATGCCGCGAGTTCGGTACACTTATTAATGCAGACGATAAGCCTTAAAAACGTTAACCGACAGAAAATCAATATCAGAGGGACCAGCGAGCGGGAGGCTGGAGAGTGTACAACAACCAAGTAACCCAAATCCGCGCTCCGTTAGCGACTTTTCGACCGCGCATTTCCGCCGCTTCGCTCGACTTGCAAATTTAATTTGGCACGCAACTCCCATGCGTGAGCCCTCGTGTGCAGACCCTCTCTCCCTCTCTCTTTCTCTCTCGCGAGTACTATCATGTTAACCGCAAATATGATATGTAAATTTTCAGAAGAGCCGGCCGCGCTCTCGCCGCTGTTTGTACACGTGTAATACAAAACGTGCGCGGCGCTCGTTGCAGCCCCGTGTTGTACGCTTATAGTATAGGACGATCGTAGCCGCCGCCGCCGCTGATTAAATTATATAAAAGAAGCGCCGCGGCCGCGCGACGTGTAAGCGCCAATTTTAGTCGTCCCGCTAATATTCAGAGTTACCGTCGATCGATTTTTAGTAGCTTAAGTCTTTTTTTTTTCTTTGGCCCCCTCTACCTCTCCTCTCCTCCTCGCCTCCGGGTTAATCGCTGGCCGTTCGACGTCTCGCGCACGGCTCATTTTCTGCGCGTGCCTTTCGAGCCTGCAATTACACACGTCTCGCGTAATACGCGAGTGAGGCGAGTGAACGACCGAAACCAATAATACCCTCCCGGCCGAGGTGTAAAAGCCGCGCCTCTCCCATTTCGCCTTTCGGGTTTCTCTCTCGTCCGGGGGAATGACTTTCCGAAGGCTCGTTCGTCGCAAATCTTCTTTCTTATTATCGGGCGCGATCGCAATTTTCGCGCGGCGCGAGTGAGAGAGCGACGGGGAGAACGGAGGGCCTCCCGTGACAATCCGTCAGCGTATATATTTCAGCTGTCCGACGGGGCGATTAAATCGAGTTAGTCGCGTTTCACTTTTCGCTGCTCGAATAAAGCGGCCCGAAACTTCGTTCTCGCGCATTTGCGCTTTCGCGCGCTCGTAGAGGGTACATTACTGTGTGACTCGGCAATTGCTACGCTTTTCATTTTACTTTACTTTTTATTCAGCCACAAAGACTACTGTTTTATTTCGTGAGCGTAATAAGCGTGACTAATTTAGAAGAGAAAAAAATATTGTGAAAAGAATCTGTGTGATTTAGTGGCCGACTGGTCACACTGACATGCTTCATTCTAGTCGAGAGGCATTTTTTACTGGAGGTTATTGACGCTGTTCGGTTAAAAGTAATTTCAACTCTTTGACGGGTTTACTCGTTACGTTATAGTTACTATTTCTAATTTATTTTTTGTGTCAATATTTCAGATGGTAAAACAATTTAATTCGCTGTACGGTAATTAAAAAATATTCCGCTTGGGTGTGAGTAGATTTCTAACTTATGTATACGGAATCGTGAAATAAGACTTCCTTTTATTTCTAGAATAATTTATTTATAATAGTCTTATATAAATTCTGATTTTGCGATTTATAATTCTGGAATAAGCGAACTTAGAGAAATTTATAATACATATTGTAATGTTCTGTAAGAGTTCGAATTGAAATTTTGATGTTTAGCGCAAAGCTTTCTCTAGCAGAAATAGCTCATGCGCAGTTATAATTAACGCAGTGTTCATTATGTAATATCGTACGTTATTAAAAGTTATTCCTAGTAGTTACATGTATGCAGTACTTATCTACACTTATACTTACAAAGTCGCATGTAAAATTTTAGTTACATTCTCCGCTGTGAAGGGAGGTTACTCGTTTCGCCAATATGGCCTATATTTAATTTAGACTTCCTTCAGCTTAAATTATTCATGACGCTCAAAAAAGTATCAGGTGGAATAGCAAACCCTTCCATTAGCTACGGACGGGCATTACATTGGCTAAAAATATTCTCCATATTTGCCAAAAAAGCTAGCACGAACCCCCTCGAAAATGCAACATACGTGTACCGGCGTAAATTTGCCACCATCCACCCCCTCGGCCTGCCTCAGAATCGACTTTTCTACTTATCGGGTATCAACGTTGGCGGAAGTTTCCCTCGGGGACGCCTGCCGAGCGTTAGTCCGGCCCGCCTAATGGACCCTCTTCACTACCAGCTCGAATGTCCGTTTTGTCTGGCGTCATGTCTCGAGTGCCAAGCGAAGATCTCGCCGGCGCGTATTATGCATTCGTGCGTAAACAGAATTACGGCATTGAAGGAACATTTCGGAAATCCGCGATAGAGCCAGTCCGCGTAGCCGGAAATTCAAAATACCCGGGCTTTATCTGCTTCCTATATAGAACGCGCGTAGCCGCAGCCTCGATGCTATCGAAGCTAAGAGGCTTAGCGATAAGTCACTTATCGCTGATGGCATTCGTCGGTTTTGTATTCTTATCTAGGCAGGGGCTTTTTTTCCGTGATAGGAATGGGCCGCCTCCACTTTATAACCGTTCGGGAACACCAAATTAGCTATTAAGCGAAACGATATTCATATACCTGTCATGATGGATGGATTTTTTCCTCTTGCTGGTTTCGTCCTAATGTTCTTAGCGAGTCTTCAAATGCTGGGAGAATTTGTGAGACTAAAATTTTTTTAAATTTTTGTACTAGAGGAAAACTTATCTAAGCTATACCCTTCCCAAGAAAATTATAGTTCAACTAAAATTAGCAATAGAAACTAAAATAGCAACTAAAATTAGCTATTTCAATATGAAATTCTTAGTCGACATTTTATCTTCATCTTGATTAATTATTGAAATCCTTCCGACTTTCAAATCTGGAATCGATATTAAAGCTTCGCTTGCCCAGCTATTTTTTACATAAAGAGAAGTTTAATCTGAAAATTTTCCTACAAAATTTCTCTCCGTCAGTTTTAGCACCTGCGCAAGGTAAACGCATCGTTCCGAGAAATCAGCGAGCCTGAGCTCGTTGCATCGCGGGCACTTTTTCCAAAACTAATTCAAAACTAAAGCACGCAAAACGTTCAACCAAAAACATCAAAGTGAATATCGTCAGGGGAACTCGAGCAATTTCGAGTTACGAATGTCTGAGTCGAATTGTCTGAAATTTTCCGCGCTTGGCATTTCGAGCGAGGCGGCGCGCCGCGTTCGTTTCATCTGGAACTCGCTGCTCGAACGAGTGACGAGTCGAGGAGGCTGCTGCCGCGCGGCCTCCCCGTCGGCTGGAACGTCAAACATTTTTCCAGGACTCTTATCGATCTCCCCCTCGAAAATTCCGCGGGAAGACGGCGCGCGTGCGAAAGCAGCGAGCGCGTCGCGCGGCCCGGCCCTTTCGCCTCCAATCGCCATTTGCATCCCAGGACCAGCGCGCCGCAGCTCCCTGACAGACGGGATTCGTATCTCCGCCCGTGTGTGCATGTATCCGTGTGCGAGTGCTCGCGTGTCCTCGTAAATTGCGCGCCGCCGCGGGCCGGCTCTATTCTTTCCCGCGCGGCCTCCTCGTCTCGATCCTCGTCTCCGCGTCTCCCCTCGCGTATATACACTTTTTTCTCCTTTCCTCGAGGCACTCTCCCTCGCCCCGTCTGTGTTTGCTTATCTGCGAGCCCCCGAATGGGCGCCGCAGGCGCGTGGACGGCGCGGCGGGCCGACTCCTGAAAAATAAATCCGTCTTAATGCACTTCTCGTGTCTAATTTCTTAGATGCGCTCGTTCCCGCGCGGCAAGCGCCCCCGTCGAACGCGCGCGCGGACGTTTCGAGCGGTGCCCTCCCCTTTGTTATTATTTACGCGGTAATGCGCGAGTTAATTAGGATTAAGCGACGTTGACGAGGAGAAATGCCTGCACTCAGTTTTAAATCGCAGCGTGGATTTATCGTGATACTAATGCTACCCGTAATTATGCGCGCCTATGCTTAGCTGGGACTGTAGCCGAATTATTGTATTTTATCTGAACAATAATTGATGTTCAGTTATTTTATTGATCTTGTTCTTTGTTTGAAATTTTGTTCAAAATATATTGAAGAGCTATTTTCTATCTATTGAAAAGTGAATTGAAATTAAAAATTCGTTGTATTTTTAGCTTAAAATTTGATCGCTTTTATCCGTTTTCCGATAAGTTATACATTTAGAAAGTGATAAAGCTCACTGTCGCATTTATTTTTTGGTCATGTCAGTTTAAAATAGCGTAGTAAATACTGAGATAAAAAAACAATGTAACCGTCAATTAAAATTACACTTCATAGTGATTTTTTAAACTAAAAATCTAGTAAAATTTATTTATTGCGTTACGGTCTGAATATTAGATTAATGCAATTTGTCATTCTTATATACTTATATACCCAAAGTCACGTGTTATGTTGGTCGATTTATGGCGATGTATTGTCAACAGTTTTGATAAATGGGGAATAAAAGATTAGGAATCAGAAATAATCCACACTAGTCACATTTATTGATCGCTCAATCAACAAAGCAAATAAAAAAATTAAAATATTGCAGCCTCAAAGTTAACTATTTAATATTAACTCTACACTTCTATTTCTATTTTGGAATTCCATTTGAAAGCTTTTATTTATTTATTTTTATTTATTTAAACCAGATAAATTTACAAAAGTAAATCCCAAAGAAGGTAATAAACTAGTTACCTGTACATAGGCTGGTAAAAGACTTAAAAACTAACTAAAAACTAAACTACAAACTAGATTACTTCAAGATATAGATATTATAATTTTATATGAAATATGTAAAGTGTTAAACAAAAGTAACATGTGTGATATCTGATTCTTTTCAATTAAATTTTTTTTTTTCAAAAATGAAATAAAGCAGTCACAGCCTCGTTACCTCAACGTGACATTAATAACCCGCCGAGGACCGCAATCCGGAACCATATTTCACTTTAACAGTTTCCCGTAAATTCGATCCTCATAAAAATTTCATACAATTCGTGGAATTATTTATCTAATAAATAGAACGTCAATGCACCCCCTCCCGAAACGCGATTAAAAGGGACAACTCGATAAACTACGAGCTTCGAAAGAGGCGGAAGGGGCAAGATGAGGTGCGTGGAAACCCCGAGTAAACAAAATTTATACGTCCTCTGTCGCCAGTGGACGTATTTATCATCCGTCGAACTGTCTCTCAAATCCTGTTTGTGCGCGCCTCTCCCTCAAATCCTTATTTTTTCGTCATGATCCTTCGGGGCTCTCTCGCACACGCACACACTCCTCGTCGCCCTTAATGCCTCGCGCGCCCGGCGACAATGGCCGAGTAGAGAAGTATTTTCCAGGCAGGGGAAGATCCCGCCGCGGCTTATCCTTTCTCCATTTCTTCCCCGAGCCGGGCTTTCTTCCTCATTTTTTTTTTTATTCCAGGGAGAGGACACCGGACAGTGCATCGAATACAGCGATTTTGGGCGCAGTGTCCCTTCGCTGCAGCGAGGCTCTTCCGTCGCGATGAAATAAAATCAGCATCCGCGTTATTTGCTCAGCTTGAGCCACGCCGCGCGCCTCCCGATGGAGGGGCCGTTGTTTGCTCAGGATCCCGTGATTTCGGGGGACACTATTCACGCGTCGAGAGCTGCGCAAAGTAATTTTCTGTTTACCCGGCGTATGAAGAGATTTCGGCGTCGCCGCCCGCCCCGCGCGACGACACACATAAGGATGTCTATATCCGCCGATTCTCTTGCTCGACTTCATCCTCAAGGAGCCGGCTGCTGACTTTATTATTGCTGCGAGAGCCCCGGCCGGCTCTTTCTTTTCGGGGCTCGCGCCGCACTAACGAGTTCGATGAAGCCGCCGAGGAGGGGCCCGGGCGAGGCTTCGAATAAGTAAGTGGAGGCGAATTGTTGTTCGGAACAAAGCTCGGCGATGCTTAAGACATTGAAGAAAATTTCTTTGGGGCACAAAGGCACGGCCGGATAAGAGCCGCCGATGAACTTCGACGTCGAACCCTTTTGCTTTTTCTCTTGCGTTCTGTCTCTCTCGCTCGCTCCTCGAGATATTGACGCAGGAATCTTAAGATCGTCGTTACGGCGCTTTTTATTCAGCAGACTCGAGGGGGAGGCGGGGGCTACGCTCAGCTAATCCATTGTTTTTGCAGGTGTCGAAGTTGTTTTTTTACAAGCGATTTTCCTTCGCTTGTAAGGAAAATTCAATTTTCCGCAGGGCTAATGTATACGTAACCGGAAGAATAACAGGTTCCTTTTTTTTTTTTTTTTTTTGTTAATGTCGCCGGCGAAAGTTTTTCTTCTGGATTTCTCGTGGAAAGGCCGAATTTTTTCTTTCCCGTTATTTAAAGAAAATAAAGTATATTATTCGCGAAACATCGCGAGCGATAATTAAACAAAAATGAAGTACGTTAAAGCCAACGGTATAACTTCTAAAAAATTAAACTCGACGAAGCCATCAGTACGATCATCTTACCGTGAGTACCATCCACTTCGCGGAGTTACGAAAAGTCGGTACTATACTTTTGTCGAAAGGTAAGAAAACGTAATCACAAAGCATACCTCTTGCAAATTTCCTCCAAGTTACATAATTACAAAGCTTTTATTCTTTCGCGGAAAAAGTTTAGCACTTAAAAAAAAAAGAAAAAGAAAAAAGAGAGAGAAAGAGAAGGTCATACCGAATAGGAGAAGAACTGGGCGAGCGGCGCGAAGAAGTAAATTAGATGAGCTCCGCTTGTAATTGAATCGATCCCTCCATTTCCTTATACAACTATACCGCGGTCATTAAACTTCGAACGACACTTAAATTTACATCCCGTGCTCCAGGGAGACCGATTCGGCTTCCATCAGCGGATTGACCTCGACAATAAAAGCCGCCGATCCGCACCTGCACGGCGGAGCGACGGCCGGGCGCTACGAAAGAAAAAAATACCCCGAGTCGCGCGGACGTTAACGATTTTTCGGAACGGCGCCCTCCGTATTCTCTCTCCGTCTCTCTCGATGCTGCGGAGGGCAATTCACCGCCGGCGAAGTGGGAAGATAGGCTTTTCGTGCGGCTTTTACGATCGGCTCTCGCCCGATGCGGAATTGCGACCACGCATACGCCTTCGCTCCTTCTCTCTCTGTCCCTCCCTGAAAAAGTATAGCCTCGCTGGGAGAGGAGCTAACGCGTAAAATTGCAGAGGCAATGATTACTAATTAGATTTACGCGGCGAGAGCTGCACTTCGGGCCGCGCCGAGGAAGTTCTCATTATTAGCGTAAATTACGATTCGCCGTAGTTAAGGATCGCGCCGCTTTCAATTTCTCCGTGCGACTATATATCCGACCTTACGTACCTGGCAGCTGATACTATCGCGATCTCCAGATGCTTTCTGGAGCGAATTACCAAATTGTAGAAAAGGCCATTGTTTTTTTTTTCAGTTAAGAGCTTGATTGAAGTGCATTTTTATAGTTGCTACGAGAAGAGTACTTTCAGTACATGAAGTTAAAATTTTCAGCACAATTGAACTTTTACTTCACGTTTTCTTTGTTATAAAAAAAATAGTTCATATTTTCCACGTTAACAAAAAGAAATAGCAAATGAACTTTTAGTTTAGTTCACGTTTTCTTGGTTATATAAAAAAATAGTTCATATTTTCCACGTTAACAAAAAGAAATAGCAAATGAACTTTCAGTTTAGTTCACGTTTTATTTGTTGTAAATAATAGTTCCTATTTGCTTCCATGTTAACAAAAAGAAATCGCATCGTTTGTGTTGAACGTAATGATTTCCTTCCGAGAATACGTGTCCGGTGAAAAGATGACACTCGCTAAAGGCCCGCGATTTGTCCTGCTCTAGCCTTGAAGCATTGATTGATGACGCGCTTATCGCTCTTCCGGCAACGAGTTTTAGCGCGACGACCAAGAAAAAAAAACATGAAAGGACCCTCGGACCTTTAAAAGCTCCATTGTTGACGTAACGCGAGAGGCGCCGTCGTTACGGTTAGGAAATTAGAGAACGGCGCCGATTCGGAGGGGGTAGGGCGAACGGCGTGTATCTGGTCCACCTTTTCTTTTTATTTATCCTGCATTACCGTGTTACGTTGCACGAAAGTGGTCGATGGATACACTGACTGCTTCTCGCTCTTCCTCTACTCGATTTATGCGGGAGGACAGTGTTTACTCTGCCGAGTCGCTTTCATTGCGCAACCTCGGTTCAAATTGACATTGAACGATTTGTACCACTTATGCGAAACGTAAGAGGGTGTACGCTGGAAGTTTCAAATTTATTTGTCAAATAATCTCGTGGTAAAGCGATTCTGATGTATACATCAGAAAATACATATATAACGTACCTAATCGATCGTCGAGTCATTATTTCAATAGATTTTTTTTTTTATAAAAAAAAAATACATTACGTCGTTGTATAAGTTTTCATTGAAAATGAAATAAAATGCTTATAAAATAAAATAATTATTCTATACAGCAGAACTATACTCCATAATTTTTCTACACTGATAAGTACTTCCTCGAGCATTGAAGGGCTAGTCCATTGTCTCTTTTTTCATAAAAACTGAGATATTTTCTCCAGAATACAAATAAATATCCAGTTTCTGAAACAGTGTCATTATCTTTCACATTTGACCAAACGAAGCAGTAGTACTACTCACAGCAAAAATAATTTTTTCCATTATTAAAATCTCAAAAATGAGATGATAAGCAGCGAGAGATTTGCATAAGTTTCATAAAAATTTTATAAACCTCAAACCAGATTTCGCCGAGGACCGGCTTGAAAAGCAGAAATGAATATTCTCAACTGCTCGTAAAAAAGAAAGGAGATGCGCAGAAATACAAGAAGCAACCGTTTTGTCGAAATAAAACGCGAGTACGTAAAAGAGCGCGCGTTACGCTCGGTGTATCCCGAAAGGAGCCCCGGTGATTTTTTTTTTTTCATATCCCCATAGCCGCGGCGCGTCATTATTTTCTTTCGCCGGCGCGACGGTCGACTTTAATACTTTCGCCGAGGGCTCTCCCTCTCTCTCTCTCTCTTTATCAAAGCGAAGTGTCCACTCGAAAGTTCATTAGAGCCTCGTAAAAGAGTGGCGCGCGCGGAAGAAAAGGAGGGCGCCGAACGCGGCCCGCGCCGAGCAAGGGAAAGAAGCGCGCCTCGCGAAACCACCTCCTATGCTCCTCTGTCGAGGCCACCCCCTTTCCTTCTTCCTCTCCTCTTTTATTTTTTTTTTTTTTCTTCCTACGTGGCAAAGTGGCGACAAACCGCGAACTCGAGAGGTGGCATCCATAAACGCCGGCCTCTCTGCCTCGTAAAACCTTCGGCGATAGCGCGCGGGGCCCGATATTTTTCTGGGTCGCGATAAGGTTGGCCGGGCGATAAAGCCGGAGGGGGGTGGGGGGCAATAAAACTCGAGCGAACGCGCCACCGTCGCGAGCTTCGTTACACCCTCGGCGACGAATCAATTGAGTTCTCGAGCGACGATCCTGCCACCCCTCCGATGGCCGGGACCGCGGCGAGGAAACGCTCACGCGGCCCCGGGTTAAAAGTGCCGCAGGAGTGGGCCGAGGCAATTCGTGAGGCTCGTAAAACGGCTAAGCGCTGCTGGCGCGCGTGCGGCCCCGCTGCGCCGCCTGCCATAGTGTTTGCTTTATCCCGGGGAAACGTTTTACGTTTCCCGGCATCACGCGGACGAGACTCTTCCCTCCGCGCGCAAGCCCCTAACCGTCGACGCTTTTATAAAGAACAGATTATTCGGAAACGTGCGGACTGATGCTCGAGAGATAGCCGAAGAGAGGCGTTTTTTTGTTTGTCGGTCGCCGCTTGTCCTTTCTTTTTTTGCGGACCACTATTTTTCGGGTTAAAAGAGCGCTTTTTATGGGGGGGCAAAAAAAAAAAAAAATGCTCAAGGTCTGTTTTAATGCAGGGACGCGGGTTTAGGAGCGAGCCTCTGTGAGTATTTTTATGCCTACTCCCCGTAGGCATGAAATAGCTCTGTAGTAAAGCCTTTTTTTTGTAACTCAACTATTTTTTTATTGCGTTCTTCGGGTGACCCTTTAGAGGCCACCAATATTTTTTTTTATCTCTTCGTTGAATTCTGTTTCCAGATTGTCGAAGTTTAACTGACTTCGATAAAAAAAAAAAAAAAAAAAGAATAAAATTCTTAGCGCTCCGAATAATTTGCATAATTCATTGGCGCAGCCTTTTTTACAAAGTACATTAGGCGGAGTTGTACACGGTGCTTTAAAGTTTGAAATTATTTTATAGCGAGATAGCGTACATCATAAAGGCATCGACTTACCCGTAGGTATAAATTTTCATTAAAATACACCAGGCTGGGAATCGTAAAAACTAATGGGATTCTCGAGTAGACAAATATGTCATTTTTATATATACGTAGATATGTGGATACGTGGAATTTAAAAATCCGCGGGGATAACAGACTCCGTACATTTTTTAAGGGAAGTGCACGTGATTTACGATGACCCCCGACTAAAACAATGCAATAAAATAAACCGACAACCGTCCGTACATATATATACCACGCCACCCAAACTCGAGTAAAATGAAATAGATTTAAATGCAGTCGAAATGAAACAGATTTAACCGAAGTTTCATTCAATTTTACAGGGACAATCGCCACGTGCTCACAATCCGAAATCAATTAAAATTATCTTCGCTGCGGCGTCGCGTTATTAATTCAAACTGTTTAATAATAACGTACATCTCTTTATAAGCGCTTAGCGAGCAATTCGAGCGATGAATGATAAATGCGGGGCATTCCCCGATAGAATCAACAAAATTTCAAGTGCATGAAACAGTAAAGCGAAGTGCGGCGCTCCGACGTTGAATAACTGAAGCCTCGTCCCGTAAAATCCCAGTAACTTGGGATCGCAGGAGGGGGGGCTCCGCAATCGGTCACAAATGTCAAGTCGTTAATCTGCCAAGTCGCGAAATAACCTCTCAATAATGTCGAACTGCCCCGTTAAACCTCCTCGCGCGGCGAAGATCACTTTAATTGCGAGAATCTCGACGAGCACACGGCCTCTTTAAAGTCGCGCCACGGCCCCGCAGCGCGCGCGCTCGATCGCTAATGCAGATGACCCCCGCGGGCTGAGCCGGCGATTTTTCCTACGTCGACGAGCCGCTCGACAAATTTAGATGTAAATGATCCATCTTGTTTTACAGCCGAAGTCGCTCGTCCCGGCGGCGGCTTGCATTTAGCCGCGAGCGGACGGGCGCTTATCTATTTTACATGACGCGCGGGGCCTCAATGAATAGCGCGTATAAATGCAAAGGACGGCGCGGTTTAATTAAAGTTCAGGCGCGCGAATGGGAGAAAATGGGAGCGCGCGAGCGGGCAAGTTTTCTGCGCGGACGGGCCGACGACGCGCGGCAAAAGTTTCATGGCTTTTTATCGACGCGCCAGCACCGAGAAGTCGAGACCGCGCCTTGGATGGTAGAAGCTCTCCGCGCACCCCCACGCGCCTATATAAGCTCTCTTCCGGAGGGATTCGCAACATTGTTTTCGTACAAAATTAATCTTTCCCTCTTGACTTTCTCGGGAAATCTTTTTTCGTCCCGCGAGCCCTGCGGGCTTCGACTTTTCTCTCTCTCTCTCTCACTCTCTTTTTTTAACCCCAGGCGAATATCCTTACTTCCGCCGTCGGGAGTTCGGGGACTTTTTTTCGATGCTGTCTCCGTCTCGTCGCTCGCGCGCGGCTGAGTTGCCGCTTCTTACAACGTCATTTCGGCGGACGCAGCGAGCGCGGGATTTGTGTTGCCTTTTATGCTGCTGAATAAAGTTAGCTCGCTCGAGGGGAGGAATTAGCTTCGCGGTTGGTTAATTTCGGTTACAAGTGCCGTACGTATACCCCCGCGCTGTCGTCGTTAAACAAATAATAAGCTTCTATCATCGTATATATAATATTTTTGGTATATAAGATAATGTTTTGCGTATAGTTAATTTAACGGGCAGCTCGCGAGGGGATTTCACCGGGATTTATATAAAGCTTATTCGTTTTGGTGCATAAAAAGTAAATATTATTTTTTGCAAGTCCGTTTAGCAAATAAAATTACCTTCTTACATACCGCGACGAAATGCAACTCGGAATTTACTTTTATTAATTTATTTCTTCATTTAATAAATTCAACGGACTATAAAGTCCTTAATTACAAAAATAGAAAATTAAACTATAGTAAAAACTTAAACTAAAATAAGCTTAAAATTAACTTAAAATCTACCAGTAAATGATCTTAGAGAGTTCTTGAATTGCCCAATAGGACAAATTGAAGTTATATTACTAGGCAAGGAATTCCAGAATCTCTTTACTCGATTGAGAGTAGAATAGAATATTAATCCAAAGTTCGAGGAATAATTAAAATTTTTTTAAATTGCCCTCTTGCGCATTACATTTTAATAGCACGACTGTCTAACATATTTCAAGTGTCACGGAATAAACAGGCTCAATTGATTTCTGAATAACTCATACGCCGCGTTAAAAAAGAAACGATCCTTTGCGAATTTTCGAAAGCTCGACCGAGGGCACGCGGCGTGCAGTAAGCTCCACCCAGGCCCCTCGACAGGCAAAGAGAATAATGCATGCGAGATTGGCTCCAGCCGAGCGAATCCTCCAAAATACGCTCGCCGGTCTCTTTACGCATAATTAGAAATATTTTCGCGGAACGCGCGCGGATCGTATAATCGCAAGAGAGAGAGAGAGAGAGAGAGAGAGAGAGAGAGAGAGAGAGAGAGAGTCAAAGAAAGAAAGAAAGAAAAGTCGGAGTCCGCTCGAGAGATCAGCTCAAAAGCGGGCGACTTGAAAATTTAAACTCCCAATCTCGTGAATGGTTGGAAGTGCAATTATTTACGCGATCCACCCACATCGAAGTGGGTATATGAGAGTGCGCGGAGGGAGCCGCACGCCATCCCCTCCCCTCGGAAAAGGGGATCACCCACGCGCGACCTTTCGCACTCGCGCCGCCGCAGACGCGCGCGCGCACGCGGCAAAAGCCAAATATTTTCGTAAGGGCAGGGCCGACAGGGCCTTAACGACGTTGTCCGAGGCCTTGATGCCTCGCCTCAGTGAAAGGTCAGTGGGCCGTAATACTCGCCACGGACAATTGGCGGAGCTCACGGAAGCCGGAGAATGACGATGGGCGCGATACCTGCGCCTAAGATTTTCGGGAAAACGAGCCGCCCCTACGGCGGGTCCGGACAAAGGGCCCAGAACTGCCTCCGATGTTTACCCGGGGGCATTCGGAGTGCCGAAAGGTCGTCGGCGGGTATTTTTCCTACGTGCCCGGGGCATCAAGACGTCGCGCCGGCTGAAAGAGGCGCGCGCGCACATGTCCGCGGAATGCGATCGATCCCCCCGGCGCCTTTTTTCCAGGCATACGCGAGCGGGCACACAATGGGCACTGCGGCTGTTTTCCGGTCAACTTAGCTCTGTAAAATACGCCGGTGCCGGAGTGGGGGAGGCTCGAAAGGTGCTGCTGCGACGATTCAATTTTCGCGCACTGAAGGATCCCGCAGAGATGCGAGCCCTGAAAGGAGATCTCTCGCCGTGCCTGGGGTGAAAGGGGGGGAGGAGGTCGCATTTTTCTCGTTTTCCTAAGGCGCGCCGTGCGTGTTTTATGGCTTAGCGGGAATGCTCATTGTGCGCCAGTCGAAACTTTGAAATTGCTCGAACTGCGGGAATAGCCGATCGTTCATTGCTTTCTCTGCTGCGTTAATTTATTTTGCTCGACGGCTCTTGTCACGAAATTTACGATTTAAAATTTCCCGGAAAGCTTCGGGGAGATGTATCAATTATCTTTTGGACTACAATGCACTCTTTTTTCAGACAAGCCAATTAGTTTTGAATCATTTTTGTTATGTGAATAAGTAATGTAAAAAGTTTTGTCAAATGTATCTTTATACGAGTTGACTGTAACAGTTGCTCCAATACAATTCGTCGTGAAGAAGTAATTGAAAACTTTAAATTGTCACTTAAATTATTTCACTTTGCTGAATATCCGTTTTCAATTTCTTTTAATTCGTTAGTTTGTTTAACGAAATATTTTATTTAAGTGGATGTGGCAGATTTTTATTGCGCTCTCAATTAATTTCCATTTAAATATTATACATGGAAAACATTTATAACGAAATAACACGTAATTATATTAAAAATAATAAGGTTTTAAATATACTGGAAAGTCGTGGATTATTTATCTAATGCTGGAGTCGTAAAATTATGCAAGATATAAATATCTTAAAAAAACCCTAGCAGCTGATAAACATGACTGAAATGTCTTTTCTGTATTTAACCGAACAAAAAACGCAAATATTGTTCAAGATTAAACACTTTACGCAAACGAATTAAAAAGCGATAAAAATCTTTTAGATTGACATCTCACGATTTTTAAGAGGATGTGACACATTTTTATTGCTCTTTCATTCACATATTTGCCTTTTAAATATAAATTTCAATGAAAAACTGTCAAACTAAAATGACATATTTTATTAAAAATAATGAGGTTTTAAATGCACTCAGCAGCAATTAATTTATTTATATCATCTTCGCTCCATGAAAATGAAATGAATAATAATATATGAAGAAATAAAATGTCGTGAAAAACCTTGCAGCAGATAAATTGTTCTCAACGTCTCTATTACATTTAATCGAGCATACGCAAATATTAGCCAAGATTAGCAAACTTTCTGCAAACGAATTAAAAAGCAACAAAAACTCTTCAAATCGACAACGTCACTCGCGCCGCGCTATTCCAGCGAAGCTCCGCTAATAGCGGAGTAGCTTACGAGCTGACGATGCGCTCGGCATTCTCAGTTTCTTTCGGATTCTTTTTTTTTTCGTGTAAAATTGATCTCCGCGGCGTATGTGTTAGCATACGCGAGGACGCATGTTTAACGAGCGGCTCTCGCGAAATTACCCGACGAGCTCGCTCGCTCACCGGTCGGCCGCGCCAACGAGAAAAGTAATAAGGTGCAGCGCACGTCGCGCTCGGCGAAAAGAAGGCAGAGCGCGCGCCAACGCCCCGAGTTAACTGGACATACGGGTTTTGCGCTTTGCGCGTCAAGCTGGCCGCGATTAGCCCGCAAACTGCCAAGACCCCCCTTCGCTGCGTTATATACCTGCATTCGCTCGCTCTTCGTCTCTCTCGTGTGCACGCCGTGATTTTCTTTCTTTATTCATACTTTTTTTTTTTAAACGCGACGCGATGGACTGACTCGTGACAGCCGGGATAGATACGCGCGCTCGAGCGAAAAACGAAAATTTTGACGGCTTTCGCAGTTATTGGTTTAATCTGCGAAACGCGCAACGTTACAACTTTTTTCGCTTTAAAGGAGTTGAAATATTTCACGATTCGGGTAGCAAAGCGATGAGGGAGTAACGACGGGCAGGAGTGTTTCTGTTTATTAGAAGAGCTCGCCGTTGGTGCAGGTGGACTGAGATTTTAGTGTGCAGAATTGATGACGCGATTAGGAAATCTGATTTAGCTGGTGGGCATTTCTCCAGTTTAGTCCCGCGTGCGTAGTCAAAGCCAAGTGCAGCTGTGCGCGCAGTTGAGTCTGCATGCATTCGATGCTTTGCTTACCTTCACGGTAGATGGCGCTGAAATGTCGAAAATCCGTTTTCGGTCGCGCGTGAGTGTACCTTATTATTTACACATTGCGCCATTCAGTGAAGAAAATAAGCATCGTACAACTTGGCTAAAACCAACAACGGATTTAATTGTTTCGAAATTACTGTAATTTTGCTTCATATAGATTAAGATGTTAGCGACATGCAAGTCACTTATAATAATTTTTTCGAGATACTCATCAGAGAAAGAATTCTTATCCTATTAAAACTGAAACGTAAAGAAAAATATAGTGTTATCAGATTTATTTTCTATTAATATAGATTTTTATTTTCACTCTAAAAGAATTTAAATTTAAAAAATTTACAAAGGAGTCAGGATTTTTCATCAACTTATATACGTAAAGTGTAATTCCTCCATCGCAGTAAAGCTATTTATAATTAATGATTACAAATAGTTTTTTTTTTCAGGCATTAATTGAATGTTAATAAGTGAATGCAGTCAATTAATCAAGTTAAAATGATATCCACCTCAACTATATATAAAACCTTTGCCGCGTATACGTTTGAGAATAAACGACTAGGAAGCTAATTGATTTTTTCCACCTGCAAAGCACCGCGCACCCGTCCCATGCAATAAAAATACGATACTTGATTAATTCCATGCGTCGCCGCGGCACGGAACTTATCTCGCTCTCGCGTCTTCGCTCTTTTTCTCTTTTTTCGTCGTCGTCGCTGTAAGGAAACGCCAGAGCGCCGAGAGGCGGAAGCAAAAAAGAATACATCCCGACTTTGGCGAGTGCTCGGCCGAAATTAAACAATCGCGACTCCCCGCGCGGACCTCGGCACTCGAAGTGTTAATTATACAGCGCGTAATAAGCGTCTGGTGTTCTCGGCCTCCTTTTCTTCGGCGCGCGGGGTGAAAGAAATCAAACTCGTTACCCGAGCCCGCGCGCGGCTTTCACTCTCGCCGCTTGCGAGCGCGAGACTCGGGGGACGAGTGGGAAAAGGGCACGCACGAGGCAACGTCGTAATTAAAATTCAGCTGGATAAGATGATTTATGAGGATCGCTGGCGCGCGAGCGCCTCCCCCAAGGTCAAGTTATTCTAATAAGGTTCCGATCCTATATACCTACGCGGACGGGCCAAGTGCACGACGAGTCCCGCGCGCGCATTCAATTTTTTTTTTTTTCTTAAACCCCTTCCCTTCATCTCGCCGGGTATTTTTTTTTTCGCCTCGCCATCGACGCGAGTCTGGCCGACCGATCGTTTACCGAGCGACGCTTAAAATGCAAAACAGCCGACTTTCTTGCGCGACTCGTTACAGTTTTTTTTTTGTATGTGTGCGTGGTGGCTGAAGAGCGAGTGGGGGTGAGACTGTAGTCGGTGGGGAAAAATTCAATGATTGAAGAGGGTCTGAATTTTCTTAATATGGAAACAGGCTGTTATTGTAGGCACAGGATGATGATGAATAATGGGCTCTTGGTCTTTAACAACAATTTTGCCAATAAATTGACATTTAAATGAGATTTAACGTTCTCAAGCTTCGTAGGCGTCTTATTTCGAAGTGACTTTATTGCAAGAAACCCTGAGAACTTTACTTTATTAAAAAAGTAGTAATTATAAATTTATAAAAATAGAATTTACTTCTATAATACACGGATATAACATTTCTCTCCGTGTACACTTACTTGCACATGTTGTTTACTGTTGACGTACTACATCATAAAATTGGAGAGAATGAAAGCATCTGTACAAGAAAAAGTGGTCTGAAAAGATTTCAATGGTCAGTACATTTTATTTTCTGACTGACATCTCATATGCGACATTTTCCTCTTGTAAAAAGATGAAAAAAATCCTGAGACGTAAGTCTTGAAAACACAATCTTAATTCCATTGGATGATATATACATTAGAATATAGACAGCTGCAACTCGGGCAGAAAAATAGTATATAATAACGACCGGGTGAATATAACACCTATATGATGTCTACTACACTCAAAGAGAATGCAACTTAGCGTTTTAAAAATATTGAAACAATTTTAATAATAATTTAAAAATGTACTACTTCGACATGATTAAAATCAGTACACGTTATATAAAAAAAATACTGTTCGATACATCATGAACGAGGTGGTGATCTTAGCTTCGTGTGACACTTTCTCGTACTTACATAAAAATTTACTATTTTCATACAAAATTAATAATAATTGTCATGAATAAGGTGGTGATCTTAGCTTCGTGTGACACTTTCTCGTACTTACCTAAAAATTTACTATTTTCATACAAAATTAATAATAATTGTCTTAGAAGGCTTTAATTTAGAAACTTTCTTAGTATTTGAAATATCTATTGAACGAAAAGAAATAGCTTATAAAAAGAAGTCAACAAAAGCTATTGTCAAACTCGCCATCCAATTTAAACGGTCAATTGTAAAAGCAGTTGACGCTTTTCAGGGCGCACTTGACACGCCTGAAGAGCGCGAGCGCACAGAGTTCCAGGACGCGTGTGTCCCAGCCGTTTGGCTAAACTCCCGGGAGCAAACGCGAAGAAACTCTCAGTCGAAATCTGAAAGCTCCTCCGCAGCCTGGCGGTGCTTCGCGTGTAAGTATAAAGTTTTGCGCCGAGTTGCCGCGAGCCACCCAGCCCCAGATAGTAGGCAGACACGGAAAATAAACTCGCAACTTGGGCGTGCGGTGCGTTTATTAAGTTTCGCGCGCGCAAGCTTATGGGCAGATATGCAGATTCCGGGGTGGCTTTTTGAATGAAAGAACCGGGGGCCGGGTTATATAGAGAGAAAGAGGAGCGGGATTTCGGCCCTTTCAGCCGCTTTAATAGGCGCGTTTTAAGGTGCTATAAACACGACACCCCCCGAGCGCCGTGGGATAGGACGCCGACGGATTCTTTTATCGCCCGCGGGCCACCGCCGGCGGCTGCTTTATTATTAGTGCGCTGCGCGCGATCTGTCGGCTTTTACTGCCCCGCCGATAGCGGCCAGCTAGCTGCGCTGGGACTACGGAGTATTCAGGACTTTCGCGGATGTATCATGCTACAATTACGCCGGCGGAGCATGAATAACCTTCTTTATTGCCCGATGAGCATTCATTCGCTTTTTATTGCGATTTCATATTTTTTCGCGGATTACGGAGCAAGACAGTTAATTGTCGGCTCAGTGAGTCCTTATTGGTAATCTTATCGCTGACTCAATTAAACTTTAATGTTTTAAATTCAGATACATTTTAGCCAGTGTTCAAGTAATCCAACTGTTTTGACTGTATTAATGTATCTTTATTAGTTTTCAGTTTAAAATATCAGAGAGAGTAATTTATTGGAATATTTAAGATTATACTAAACTGTTATTGTATATACTTAAGGAAAGTACGATGAATATATTTTAAAAATTGTAGATGTATTTGATAACTAAATATTATTTCAGCTAATACAATTATATAAATGTTTTTTTTTTATTTTATATATTTTATTCGATTTATACGGATAAATATTCTATGTTATAAATATTTTATATTTCGATATAAAATTACAAAAAATATTGGTTCAATTAATGTACATTGTTTATTGTGTTTTTCTTTATTAACACAAAGAATATGTTTAAGATACACTTTTTGTATTTTCGCGGATTATGCATAAAATTCTAACATATTAGAAAACATTTTTGATTAATATTTGTGTAGTTTTTTTTTTCTACGAAACAATTAAAATAAGACGCAATCTTCATGTACTTCTTTAATTACTAAATACACAAATGTTATATTTTGTTATTGTTTGTTCAATTATAAACACAAAAATACGTGTTTAAAATTGAAAAGATATTTAACAGTGTATCTGTTTAGAAACACAAATATTTACGCAGTATTAAATGAATAAAACCTCTTCTCGATAAAACATCTGCCCTCCTCTCCGATGCATATCGCGTGTATCAATCGTCCTGAAAAAAGAAGACAAGACTTCTTTGAAGTACCTTAACAAAAAATGTTCTTTTACGAGAAAGAAAGTGTCATCTTTAAGTTTCGTTGTCAGGAGACACTCGGCACCCTCGCGATATTTATCACGCGTATAGAAGCGAACAAAGCCGCGGGGCGACGTTGCAGATTTTAATCCGCGCGAAATTCGACGCACTCCACGACTGGAACAATGACGCGAGGCGATTTCGGGACGCGTGCGAGTATCGCGGGGCTGGCTAAGTGATTTAAAAACACCTGTTCGGGCACCTGTGGGAAAAACGGACATTAAGGCGTCCCTCCTTCGTCTTGTCTTCCACTCCTCTTTCGACTCGGTTCGCCTGCACCGCGCGGCTCGCTCTCCTTTTCTGCCGTAAATACTTAAATTCTCCTGAATGGAGATTGCGCTTTTCGGACCGTGCAGACCTGACGTACAGAGCGCCGAGATTCCCCAGTGGACTTCCAATCTTATTTACTATCCTCAACTCCTGCACTCACTCCGCACCTGTAGGGATTCTTTTTTGTTTTGTTTTATATTATACGATGTGTGCATGGTTTTTCTTTCTTTTTTTTTTTCAAGAATTTGTGAGAGCCTATTCTGATAATGCATGGACAGATTTTTCTGATGAAAATGTTAAAGCAGATGTTCTGATCGGTAAAAGCAGGACAGTTTCGGTTAAAATTTTTAAACGATTGATTAGGAAATTTATCATGCTTTAATTTGAGAGGTACGCGCTAATAAGAAATCAGATTGCGCAATCTATTTCAGTTCTCGGATAAAAATTGTTTATTTCCGCAGGGAAAGTCAATGCTAATAATTGTATGATTGTCTTTATTGACATAAAGAGAAGAACGAGTATTATACTTGTCCAATAAAAGAGGCGCAAAGGAAGGTATTGGTCGTCGGGAAGACTGTTTTTGACCATTCGTCCAGACAAAATTTAATTGCCCGTCAGACGGAGCCCCAAGCACTTATAATCCTCCAATTTCTCCGATTCTTTTTCTTCCCGCTGAAAGAGTCGAACCGGGAGGCGGAGGGAGAACAGTCGGGAAGAAAGAAGCCTGATTTCATTAAGTCCCGCTCTTGAATTAGCAATTTAAAAACAGTCTTAGTGTCATCGGTAGGGTAGACGAAAAGTTTCGCCGGCTGAGAGTATGAAAAGGTGAAAAGGGGAAGCTCCGAGCTGTCAGGAAGAAATTTTCAAATTCTGCCGCACGAATGAAATCTTCCTTGATTGCTTTAATAAAGAGGGACGCGTTTATCGAGGTCGAGATTGTTCCTTTTTTTTTTTTAATTAATCGCCTTTTCGTAATGGCGAAAATTACTCGTCAAGCCCATCAGAACTATAATGCTTTTGAAATGCACGCAAATGTATACACGTTCTCATTATTATAGCTACGATTAATCGATGATAATTAATTCGTCAAGTCACGAGCGACTGCGCATTCGTAATTTAAATTTAAATTGTTTATATATAGCGCACTACCATTTGAATGTTATTAACAAAGCTATTCGTATTTAAAATAAAATATGTCAAATGCGTTTAAAAAAAAGTTTCATTTTTCCTGATATCTGAGTTAGAATATATGTAAATCCTAAATCCTCATTCTGTATGCACGAGTTAAATTTATAAAGAAAATCTTAATTTGCTTGACTATTTATATTGCTCTTAAATTAATAATACTAGAATTCACATACGCGCGCTTCGCGCGCTGATTATTTTAGTTCGGAGACGACAAAAACAAAAAAGAAAACGCTTAATTGCTACTACTTTCACACCCTTCAGTTTCGATAATGCGATAATTCGACTTCATTCAATTCGATCATAATCGCAATGCATTTTAATATAAGGGATGATAAATAATAATTTTCGTGCAGCAATTTTGACACAAAAGAATGCCACACAGGATCTTAAAAGTGTGATCGACCAAAAATTTTGTATTCTAACTTGATCTCCCGAGCTTTTTTGTGGAATTGCTCGTATTTGAATTATTCAAGTAAGTTCCGCATTTTCCTTTTAAATTTTTATATCGATAGGCAAATTTAAGCAATTTTAATGCTTTTTGAATTATTGATTTCCACGAGCATTACAATATTAAATATATTTAAACGAAGAAAAAAGTAACTCAACAATCGGTCTCGAAGTAGCATAAATCTTCGGCTCACTGCCTAAGCGTCCTGCTGCTTAACAGATAAAAGCGCCTAACAAATGCCCACCTGACTGCACTGACAGGCGCATCAGCCCGAAAGAATTGGAGAAACTTTCACATCCTCGCGATCAATGGAAAAAATTAAATCCTGTTGACAGACAGCGTTAAAATCCAATTTTCGCCTGTGTCTCTCTGCCTTCTTTCCTCGGAGCTCCCAGGCCACCCCAGCGTGCGAACCCACACGTGGCCAGCGTCCCCTTCTCCGGCGACGGCCACGAGCCTGGAGGAACGGCGATCGCGCGGCTTTTCTTTTGCCTCTCTCCCCGGGAATGAGCCGCTTAACGAACGTAATCGCGAGGCGAGCATCGACACGACTGACATAATCCCGGAGGCCTCGCAGCGGGCGAGCTATTGTTTCAGGCCTTGACCGTATTCGTGGGAGTCCAGTGGGTCAGGCCCCTCGGCAGCTCCCGGGTCACCGGGGCCCGCCGTGGCGCGCGTCGGATTAGCGCTGGGAGATCGTTGCGCGCTGTCCCACTTCCTCCGGGGGCGCGAGTCGAGCGGCGCTGTAAATCAAATTTTTTCCTCTCTTTCCCGGTCACTTAAACCCTCGTAAATAACTGCGGAGAGCGCGGGGGGAGAGTTGGCGAGACCGGTAGGTCGAGTCCCCGACGCCGAGTTTTTCCGGTTTATTACTCCTGGGCGCGCTCTCCTCGGCCTATACGATCTCTCGAGGCAAAAGTCGCGGGGGAAGAGTAACAAAAAAAAAAAAATTTCACCCCCGCGTCGACTTTCTGAAAAATCCGGTGCGGGGGAAGTGACAGCGCCGTATTGAAGCCTGCTGCCGAACTTTTCAATTGAGGCATTACGCACATTGCTGCGCAGTGAAAGCAAATCCAGAAGGATTTACTGAGTTTTTTTTAGCGGAATTATTTTTACCTTTAGTTTGAATTTCCTTTAAAAGGCAAATGTACAGCTTTATATTTCGAATTCCTTGAAGCGTATTTATTTAGCTTTTCGTCTTAATATGGCGTGCGCGCGGTTTTGACGACAATATAAGAGATATTTTATATATAGAAAGATATTTAAAGTGCGGGAAAATAAACAAAGATGACTTTTTGCTCGAAATTAAATTAAATTTTTGAATATATGTTTAAATGGTGCTAGATACATTTAAGATGTGAATATATTTATTATAAAACTAGGAGGTATGTAATAGACCTGGATAAATGAAATGTTGTCCTAACAGATGGCGTAAACGGTGAGTTTAATTAGAAATAAACACTCGGCAATTAATTAATGGTACGAGCTTGTAAAGTTGTTTTTCGAAAATGAATGTACCTCTAATTTCATTTGATTACATTTGCGACAGTTACGTGTTCCAAGAGTACAATTATTCACCACTCTCTTTAAAAGCAGTAATAAGAGAAAATGCAGTTTTCAAGATTACTGCATATTTGCACTCAATAAAATAGGGCTACCGCATCAAGCCAGTTTTAAAAATTCATTTTCAGCTTTAAAAATAATAACGCCGTTTTAAAATGTAATTACAAAACTGCAACGCACGCTGGAATTGTTGTTTTTTTTCACAACAAATTGTTCCCTCCTAGTCGCTAAAAAAATATCTCCCGTTCTTCCCATACTACCGATTGAAACATCCGCCGCGCGGATCGACATTTTCGACAGCTCATCGTGACTCGCGAATACCGATTATCGGTCGAACAAATAAAGCGCATCGCCGCAACCTTCACTTCCCTTTTTTTTTCATTTCGGAAAATTAAGGTCCGCGTCGCTCGATACCGTATAACGCTGTGGCCACCATCGAAACATAAAATGAGGAAGCTCATCGTAATTTACGGGCAGCTGGGAGGAAGGGGATGGGGGAGGAACTTTGTTTACAGAGGAGGAAGAATTGTACAGCTTGTCAGTCGCATATTCAAGCGAATAAAAGTGAAGCAGCCAAAGCCGCGACCGCGACGATCGTTTCCCGATACCGCAAGCCGGGGACTCGCCATTATTGTTTTAATGCACTATTTGTAATTTTATTTCAACGGAGACCAGTTTTTCCAACGTCTATCCGTTAACTGATTTAATTCTATTCATTACCGTTAAACCGACAGTGCAGCGAGGTAGCAGTAATGAAAATATCCGCAGGATAATTGAAACGAGATGCGCAAGAAATATCATAATTTTTTTTTTACAATATCGTCGATTTAAATTTGCAAATCATGCTTAATTATCAATTCAAATTGCATTCCTTTTTATCTCGTTCTTAATAATTCTTAATAAGTACGGAAAATAATAATGGCTTATCCAGAATATTTATAATATCGACGATGGGCTGTATTATGAGACATTATAAACTGTTGGTTTTGCTTTCTCATAGAGAAAGCCTTGTGTCGCCAAAATTTTTCGATCTTCAGATTTTGACGTAAAAGTACTTAT
>JAWWEN010000048.1:807215-821282 GCA_035582955.1 Sycophila texana
ACGTTTTTCGGACTCTAAACACCATAAAACATGTTTCCACAAAGTTTAAACGAAACTCAAAATTTTACTATTACAAAACTTCCTGTATGAAGAAGCAAAAATAAACTTTATGATCTTTATCTACATGATTCTTTAGGGTAAGAAAATCGAAGAAGGCCGAGAACAAAGCGAAGGCGACGGGATACCCTGCAAGTGCTACGTGCCGGCGGTAATCAAATTAATACTTTATATAAAACAGTGCTGGATCATCATGGGTATGATGTCGTTCAGTACTCCATGACACGCTTTTGGTTACATAAACACACGGACTCGTCGCAAACGAGAGAAGGGAAACCCCTTGCACACGAGTTCACGGCTGTTGGGGTTTGTCGCGCTTACAAACCTATTCATCAACGAACGATAGAGTCACTATCTTCAAATACCTAACTAAGCTTTAAACAAAAATGTAATAACCCAATATTCTATGTGAACCGAAATGAAGCTAATATAAGTCTATTATATTTTAAAATTGACGTACATCATGGACGAAACTGAATATTAAAGAAGATCGCTTGCAGATATTAATAAAATATTGTCAGTTGGCTTGCAAGATTATTTAAGAATTTGACTGTGATATCTAAATGCAATACTGTGAATGTAAAATGACATTTAAATCTTTGTAGATACTGTAATTTACAATAAACGACTATTCTATATTCTATTCTATTATTAAAATATTATTATATGCGATATCAATTAAAACAAATTAGAAATTAACCTGCAATCCAAGGTCTCGTTCCGTTCATCTAAATTGAAAATAACGTAATGTTAAATGATTTATTAATTAACAGAAATAATAAAGAATAAAAAAACCATATTGACAATTTTTAAATAAAAGCACGTAAATTGTTTATCACTGCCTATCATGTTTATCAATTTCGAATTCCATCCATTAAATCACAACGCGTTGTCTCTTAACATCTCGTCACTTTATTAGCGCACGCAGCCCGCTCTCCAGTTACATCCCATTCCGCGTCCGTTAAATCGGCAGTCCTCAGCAATTCCGGCCGACTAAATATTCCAATATTTCCGACTCGGCCGCGAGCGAGTGAGCGAGGCGGGCGCGATGAACAAACAATTACACGTCGCCGCAATCGAATCAGAGCAAGCCCCCCGGCCCGTGGCGATCGGGCAGCGTAATCCTGACAATTTGGAGCGAGTCTGCCGGAGGCGAGGCGCAACTCCCAGGCCGTTCCTCGACCGCCGGAGCGGACGCGCTAATCTCGATTATGCTCCTCGAAGGAGGAGGATACACATAGAGGGCCGCGCGCCGCTAAGATCCCGCGCGCGGCTGAGCCCCGATCCGCGGGCGTATATATAGAAAGCCCGGCCGCTTTGCATCTTGCATGAAGCACCGGGCCGCGCGATGATTTATTGATGAGAGCGCCAGAAGGAGGCTCGCTCCCGGCCGGTGATAAGCCGGCGCGCACGCACACTCGCGCGGCGAAATTGATCAGCGTTCGGCCGAGCAGAGCACGCACACGCGGTGTACATACCCAGCGCCGCGGAGCGAGGCGCGCGCTTTTAAGGGAGCCCGAGCGATTAATGCTTTATTGGGCGCGGGGACGAGTTTCCGCGGGCTTTCTTTTTGCCTTCGTGGAAGCCGAGGGGGGGAGAGCGCACATCGCGGAGGGGAAAATACATAAAGCGAGCGCGACTCGGATGCCTTATTTGGGACGACGCGACGGACATTTTTCATGCGCGCTCCCGATGTCCCGGGACTTTTTGCCAGAGATTTAATTGAGCGACTTGCCAATCGAACTGTTGGGTGTTAGCTTTTGCCGTTTTAGTGTTCTTGTTTTTTTTTTTTTTTTTTTTGCTTTAAAAATGCTGCTTTCATTCGCTCTCGCGCTGTCGGTTGAATTATTTTTTATTGAGCTTTTAGATTGATCTATGAAGAAGTATTACTCTCATCAATAAAGCTGTTCACTTTTTACAGAATTTCTTTAAATGTTTAAAAATAAGCACACGCTTCTAACGAAAAAACTCTTTATGAATTTCTCTAAAAAAATTACTGCAATGAAAAGCAACCTAAGTGTAATTTATTATTATGAATGCAAGATTGAAGGTCAAAAACGTGGATCTCAAGAAAATACACAGTTGCCTACTTGATTTGCATATGATGTATTTTCAGAGATATCTGCAGATGAATAAAATAAAGCGCCTCACGAACACTTCCAATCAAGAAATTGGTTAAAGTATAATAAGGCTTTGAAAATAGAATTAAAACGTCGCTCCACAGCTGTTATATATATATAACACCTCACATAAATAGCATCGCCCAATTTAAAATCATGAATAAAATAATATCCAAAAGAGAAATAAGAAATAAACCGTCATGCAAGTATATACGCAGCGAATTTTTAGGACTCTCGGCCGAAAGAAAGTTTTAATAATCCACGTCGATATAAATAAGTCGCAAAAAAAACAATTCTTTTTTTCCGTCGCGCGGAACAATAACGCGTGATGATTCGTTCGACAACGATGCTGCGCAGGGACACGTTATAAAAAGCCATACCTACTGCACATTCATTACTTAATATTGCGCGCATGCCAGAGAGTCAGACGCAAAGCGAGGCAATATGCGCTGCGCCTGGAATGAAAAAGCCCGCGCGCGCAAAAGTTTAATGGAATCCCTGCAGATTTACCGTCGCGCTGCACTCCTTTCCCCGAAACATTTTACCCGCTTCGCTATAGGCAAGCGCTACCGCATTATAAAGCCCCGGGCAGCTCGCGCCGGGGACGTACGGCCGTCCCCGCGATAAAGCATCGAGCGCTTTTCCCGGTAAGTAAAACGTAACGCCGCCGGTAACGAGGCTCGCGCGCAATCGTCCGAATTTATCGGCGTGAAAACAATGCGCCGGAGGAATAGCCAACGAGGTCCGCGCCGTCGCGGCCTCAGGACGACTCGGGGGAGACCCCCGCGTGCGCAGTATGCGCGCAGCTCGTTACGCGGCCCCCTGCCTCACGTCGCCCCGTCACTCGTTATTCGCCTCGTGGACTTCCGCCCGTCCTCACGTCGGATTATCATTTTCTTCGCGGGACCGAATAATTCATAGGACGCGCCTTCCGGTAGCTCTTTCTCTGTCTGTCTCTCTTTCTTGCTCTCTGGGATTGATTTTTCGTCAATCCACGTGACGCCTGCTTAATTTGCCGGGCGCGGAACACGTGTTTTATTTTTTTTTTTTTTTATGGGCGATCGCTCGCTCGAATGATTAACGATCGCGCGCTTTTCTTCCGGTGAAAAGGGCCACGGGAGCGCGCGAGTGCGCGGCGCTCGCCGCAGAACCAAATTTGGTGCTGAATATTGATGCATAAGCGCGAGGATGCAGAGTCGCGATGGGAATGCTCTCGCGGGTCGCGATGGGTACGTCCGGGAAGAGACGGATGCATGTGCACGCTTTAATGGAGTGAGACGTCTAGACATATCTCATGTCGGCCTTCTCTGCGCTCCTTCGCCGGAGTCGCCTAATTGTTTATGGAGATTTATTCAAATGGACTTTCCTCGCATTTAGGAAAAACACGCTTAAAACATTTCGCATTTTTGCACTTGGCTCGGGTTTAATATGTATGAGGGGGAGATATATATATATTTTTTTTCGAAGATAATCATTTTTTATCTTTTGTTAATAAAATACCATGACAGGAGTTTACTGACCTCTTTAACCGGTAGCAGCTCACTGGTTGCATCTCATTACGCGCTTCAATGATTATCTATATATACATACTGTTACTTATTGTTTTGTTCTCTGTTTAATACTGATTATTGGATTGGCCCTTTATTTTATTTTAGCAGATAACACCTCTCCTTTTTGTTCTGTAATCATATTATATTAAGAAACAAATGTAAACTGATATTGAATAGAATATAATGTGTACATAATAAATAATTAGTAAATTGAAGGAGAATATTTTATAGCTTTCGTGCAAGCCGATAATTTAAAATAAATATAGACACAATTATTTCTAAAAAATGGTCGTTTACAGGTTGTCGTAAAAGAATGTGGTGATAAAAGTATAAGTTTCGCACCCTCTTAAACCGGGGGTATAATTTCCCGACTCTCGGGCCGCGATCTCCATAAACTTTAGAACACCTTATTCGGCGGCCATCGAGAGAGAAATTTGGCAAGGGCGAAAATGATAATTGGGATTTTCGTATATATAGCCGAAGCCCCCGAAAGGCCATTCTCTCACTTAACAGCTCGTTCGAAAAGAGTTGCGCGAGAAATAATGGAAGGGAAAACGACGTAATTTTCTCCCTCTCCCTCTCTCTGCTCTTTTTTTTCTCTCTCTTTCTCTGGACCCGTAATGAAATTCCACCCGCAGCGGTTCTTTTTATAAATCAGAAATTCACTTTTCTGATGCGTATCTGCAGCGGGCGAAGCGAAGGGACTTTCGCGGCCGACTGTACTTCGGCGTCGTGCGCGCCTTATAATTCTCCGCCATTCTCTTCCCTGCCTCATCCTTGTGTGTGATTTCCTCGCTTCACCGTCTTATTTATTTCTTTCTTTTTTAGCTCGATTCGCGTTCCTTTTTTTACCCGCAGCCTTGCTGTTTCTTCGGCATACACTGCGCCGGGAAGTGCATTTAATTTCAAATGCATGAACTTTCAGCGAAATTGTTCTGCATCAAAGTGTTTTTGAAAGTTTATTTGACAGACTACACGGAACGGGGTATATGAGATTTCTTATTTACGGTTTCATTCTGTTTTTATCTTTGCGCAATGAAGTAAACCATTCTACTGCAGACGAATTCATAAAAAAATTCTAGTCAACGAATTCTTTTGCTTTATTAGATTTTATGTCAAGTTGACCTCGTAAATATGCGCTTTAAATTAGACATACGCATTGTTTTGCAACGAATTAAGCATTTGTTATTTACAATTTAATCACATCAAAGTATCACATAGTTGCAGGCTATAAACACATTCGTATCAGAAAGTAAATAAAAAAATTAATAAAAAAATACAAAAAACCGGTTTGAGATCGCAATTAGACTAAACGAAGTCGCACCCTGACACTCGCAAACATTCGATTTCGAAAACTTTCTGCCGTTTAAAATGATAGCGATTCAATTAAATTGATTTGTAATGCGCAACATTTATTCGCATCACTGAAAAAATCTTGGGAAATTAATTCGGCAATTTAAAAACTTGTTTCATTATTTTCACGATTTTCAATCAATCACAAGCACCCACTCGTATATAATTAAATGGAAATTTTATGAAATTATTAAAATAATTGAAAACGTACGTTGTGGGCACTACAGGATTCAATTAACACAAAAATTAATTTTACCCGTCAATTGCAAAAGAATCCTACGTAACGTAACATTGAACAAGAAGTTAAAAAAAAAATACTTTAAAAAATTAAAATTTTTTTTTAATTATAAGCTTTATTGGAAGCTTTATAAGGCTTATTAATCTGTACATTGATTATACATACATAAAGATCTTAAATACTAAGTTTGCAGTCTTCTAGAAATGAAAATACGCTGTTACACGCTGGTATATTAGGTTCAGCAATTAACATTTGAATATTTAGAGGTAATAGTATAGTTTTTGTTTTTTTAATTTTCTTATTATTATAGATCTTTAGGAATCATATTATAAGCATTGCCATTAGACTTAAACCATATCATTAAAAATTGTTTTATTAATTTTTTTTATAGTATATAAACTCTAAAAACTTAATCCGTAAAATTATATAAATAAATATTTTAAATCATTTTACTTAGACGAAAAAAAAACAGACTGATCCTCAATAAAATTTTTATTTATTCAAGGATTCGAAATTTCTCCGCGCGAAATTCAATTAAAAATGTAATTTCCAGTAATGAGCGTCTATTTCAGCGCACAAGGAGCTAGCAGGAGGCGTCGCCGGCAACGGCGCGAGTCTTTCATCCTCTCCCTTTCTCGCCGACAGCAGCTCGCACAGCCCACGAGGCGGCCCTTCCGGCTTCGCGCTAAATTCCAGGTGCGGGCGGTGTGCGAGCGCTTTAATCGAGTCCCTCTAGCCCGTATGAATCACCGCGGCCGGGGGGCATCAATCGGGCCCGCGTTGCGTAACGGACGAGAGGGACTCGCTTCGCTGTAATCCATCCACTTGTCGCGGCCGAGTGGGGAGAGCCAACGGCCTCCCCTCTCGCGCACGCGTCCCGTCTCCTTTGTGAATTATATCCTCGTGCTGACCGACAGCGAAGAATGACGGACTCGATGCGTGCGATGCTCTGCCGATCGCGTTTTCAGCTCATCGAACTTGGCGAGATTTTGAGGGGACATTCGATTTTTATTGCAGTGCAAATGATGGACGGCGCATTATTTTTGTCATTTTCACTTTAAATTGTAGACGGAAGCTTTTGGAAGTGAATTAAGTCCAAATTCATTTGTACACACTGAGAGAAATTTTTAGTCAAGATTACTGTATTTCTAGTAAAAATTACTATACTGAATGGGAAAGCGGTTATAGACTACCATTATGAAAAAAATTACTATACTTTGTAGTAAAATTTGTCAAAAATATAGTAAATTTTGCTAGACTGTATTATAATTTTTACTGTATTTATGGCAAATTATACTATGCGTAATTTTTACTAAATATTACTCTCAGTGCACTAGGAGAATTTTCTTGTAAAAATTACGGTGAAACTTCCCGTAATAATTACGGTGAAAAATTGAAAAAAAAAAACGTAATCGATGAACGGTTTACAAGCGCTAGAAATTTTTTCGGGAAAATCTCTGTAATTTTTGTTTTAATTCAATTTTTACCTAAAACTTGAACTATTTACGAAGCTTCATAATTCGTACAAGAAACAAGGAGCTTCTCCATAATTTTTACGGGAAAATATGTACAATTTTTATGGTGTTTTCAGTTTTACGTAAAAATTACAGAGTTTTTCCATAAAAATTTCTCGTACTTGCAAATCGAGCGTCGACTACGTTTTTTCACGTCATGTTACGAGGAGCTTCACTGTAATTTTTACGAGAAACTTCTCACAGTGTGTCAATTTTGTTTGAAAAAATTATGAAACAAACGGGAGCTTCCGCCGCGAAGATGAAAATCCTGTCAAATTTATTATTTCTATCGCATCGAGATGAAATGAACAATTTATTTATGTAATTATTAGTTCACATTAGAATTAGATTAGAAGAAAAACGTAATAATTGTTAATGCGCGATATGATGACGATTCTCCAAATGGCATGTCTCCCAGCACACCATTGAATCGCATTCAATCCATCATCCACACTTATAAAGAGATAGACTCATCAAAGTGACTCATCTACAATTGGCAGCGCCTACTGCACCCCCAGTGAGCGTCGAGAACGTCAATAAGCTTCGGCACCATAAAAGATACCCCCCGGTTTATCGCAAGCGAGATTAATAAAAGCTCGCAACCCTAGAAGCGCCATCTCGGACTCGACACTCTATATCCAATCATATATTTACATTCGCGACGGCGTCCCCTAAGGCGCGTCACATTGTTCGAGGTCCTTTTAACATCGTCAACCCGGCGAATCATCTTCCCATTGGGTTCGTTAAAAAAGCGAATCGGCCACGAGTCCCTCTACCTCTCCCTGCGCAGCAAGTCATCCACTCGAGCGAACAATGCGAGCCCAGCCAATCTCAAGCACCAATTATTCAAGCGTCCAACGCAGACCGCAGTGGCCAATGCAACTAACAGGAGTCGTCCTCGGACCGTACCCGCCCAGAAGCAGCAGCGTCTTCAGAATCAGCTCGCGGTATTCCAATATTGCATTAATTTGAGTTATTTATGGGACCGGCGCGCATGAGCCCTAGCAGCGGATGATCGTTCCGCGACGTAAATGATGACTAGTAAAAATAGATAAAATAGTCGTAAAGTCTACTGCGCTGATCAATGCATGCATGTTGCTGTAACGACGCAATTACTACAAAGCAAAAGTACAAGTTGTGCATATACCACATACACATCATAGTTATTTATTTCCCGGAAAGGGAATTAAATCTTCATTTATTTACTGTAAATTATCGTTAGAATATTTACTGTCGCAAGATTGCAGTTTGTTACATATAGAGGACATTTATTTAGTGCCGCAGTCGGTAGCAGCTGAGAATTTAAAATTCTCCGATGCTGCGTAAAAAAGTAAACGTTGTTCAATATTCAGGAAGCATCGACGTCACTTGTACACGCAGTGCGTTTTCGCAAGATTAAGATAAGATAAGGACCGTCGATCACCTTTATTATTTCAGTCCCGCTGAAAATCTGTTATAATATTTAACGAGAGGCGCGCGGCGTCCATAAAACCGACAAAATAATAAGGGAAAGAATAATAATTTCAGTTACAGTACCGTCTGCTGAATTTTTCAGACGCATCCAATATACATGGGCCACCGAAACTCGCATCACTTTCTATTCACTTTCACCTACGTGCGGCCCATGTCCTTCGCGCGCGCGCGCGCTCCCAGGGCGCGAATTTCGGCTCACCCCCATAAATTTCGGCGGCTGCCCGGCCGCACACCGCGAGACGCTGCGTAGGCACTCCGCACGCAACAAGTACAGAGCGTTTACTTTGTCCAGGCCATCCATAAAACGCGTCGCCCTATGATATCTCCCTCTTGGAAAACGGCACCCGGGAGTCCCATACATCCAGAGTGTACATACATACTCACGGGCAGCGCGGGTGCAGAGGGGAAGAAAGCGCTGAAGGAGGCCTGACGGAGTGCTTAATTCGCACGAGAGCCGGGGTGGCGCCACCCGCGGCGTACGACCAGGACTCGCCCGAATAAACATAGGAACGCCATTAAAAGCGTCTAGGCACGACGTGCGAGGTCTCTTTTTTCCCCTTTGTTTCCACCCCGTGGACCCTGGGAAACTTACTTGAGCTGCAGCCATTCGAAGGAGCCTCCTCGCAGCGCTCGTCCGTATAAACACGAGTGCAAGGGGATTCTCACGCCTTCGCATATTATGTAATGCACTTTTCAGATTTGCCTGTTTTTTTTTCTTTTTTCTTCGCAGGCGGGCGAGTTCGCTCACACGGAAAATCGAATCTTCCCCGAAAAGCTTTGGATGTTATCAATATTTAATACTAGGACTTATTAATTTTTTAAAGCCTTAACGTTTTAACTTTGTTCTTATTTTTATGTATTATATTTACGCCTCTATAACGATGAAAAGCACAATTGAAAAAATGCCTACTCTAATTTGCCATTTTTTTAGTATACTAAAGTAAAGTAATAAATTCTTCTAAAACCTGATAAATTCAGGGTATCACATGATATCGTAAAATTATTAGGTTCTGGACGAATTTACATTTATTTAGTGCTTTAAAATTGTCAAATTAAAATGGGTATTTTTTGCTGAAATGTGCTTATCTTCGTTAGAAAAACTAGAGCCTTTTAAAAATGTTTTATCACAGTAATTATAAGTAAAATTATATAACTCTAATTGAACGTTTTAGTTTTAAAAGATAAATTACTCTTTGATAATCGATATTAGCTGACCGTCATGCAGACATTTAACAGCAATTAATAATTTAAGCATTATCATCATTGGATTATACGAATCGAACGAAAATTACTTAATTCCCGCAGCAGACTTTGTCGAATAAGCGTACATGTAAAAGTAAAAATTGAAAGAAAATCCAGACTGGTATCATGCATAAGCCATTTAATTTGCTCGTCTTACAGTTTGCACCGTAGGACTTTCGCGACGCTGTTTGCTCTCTCATTACCCTCGAGTAGATTAATTCGGGGGAGCATAGGTACGACAGCGACGGTGTCAGCACGGATAGGGAAGGGAGGGGACGGCGGCGGCTGCAGTCGGCGATAATTCAAAATTTCTTACGTTCATTACGGAGTTGTAGCGGGGCCGCGCGTCCTTAGGGGAAATGCGGGAGCGGCATCGCGACAGCATTAGACGCCGGCAAAGGGGCTTAGCAAGTTTTGAAATTACGAAATAAGGGAGTGAGCGATGCGGTGCGCGCGTGATGAATACGCGCGAAATGTAGTTGAAGTAACGAGGTAATGCGCGCCGGCGCCCCCACCACCACCGCGGGCCAAAAGCTTTGTGGAAATTGCAGCTGGGTGCCCCGCCCGACCCCTTCGGATAACGGTGACCCGGGCTAGGAGGCTGCGTCTACCTATGCAACCGAGGACCCACCCCCCTCCTCCTCCTCCTCCTCGAGCTCCCCAGCGGGAACCGGGGACTCGGATTGCCGTGCGCGACTCCGCACAGTTTATGGAGTTTACCATCGCTCCGAGGGATGAAAGTGCGAGATTGGCGGAATATACTGGCGAAGACCACGAACTCGCTAATTAGTGCCGGTCCGGCTTGAGGCGCGTGCGCGCCTAGCGCGAGCGCCCGCAAATGGGAGAAAATTATTAATTGAGTTTTGTGCCGCTCGGGACGCGGTACGTCGCTCGGCTCAATCTGTGCCCAGGACTTCGGCTCGGGCTGCAATCGAATTTTCGATTGCAAGTACGATTGCTCGGCCGTACCTGGGCTCCTAGCCTATGGGTAACCAAGTGTTTTATGAAAAGTTTAGTGAAACCTTCGTAAGTACACTTCGTACTGTTGGATATTGTTAAAATGAGTGTTTGTTTAAAGGAAAATTGCATTTATTTTGAGACTGATTCGATAATGTCTCTGCTTTAAGAATGCAAAATAAACTTTAAATTGGTCAGATCGATAGATATTCCATGTCTTATATGATGCACTAAGAAAAATGTTTTATTTATTTATTTATCTTTTTATTTATTTAAACAATTAGGCGGTCTGAAAGCATACATTACAAAATAACAATAGAAAAATAAAAACTAAATCAAATAACAGAGCTAAAAATTTGATAGTGAGGGGGCACAGTGCATTCTAAAACTGATTCTAAAACCAAATCAAATAATAAGGGAACTAAAATTTAGTAGTGTAGGAGCGCAATGCATTCTTGAAGGCTCCTATAGCATCGATACTGGTAATTTCAGCAGGAAGAGTATTTCAGAATCGTTTAAGACGACAAAACGTCGAGTAAAAACCAGTATTTGTTACCAGTGTTTTAATAAAAATTAGAAGTCGTTTATTAAAAATTACTGAAATGTTTCAGAAAGTTGTCGCTAAAATTTCGAAAGAAATTACTAAACTTTTCAAAAATATATAGTAAATTTTGCTAGACAGTATTGTAATTATCACTGCCTTGATGGTCAATGTTCCTAAAAAATTTATCAATTTTTTTCGAAATGTCAGTCTGTGATTGTTTTCTCAAACACTTTAGTAATTTTTACTAGATTATTTGTAATTTTTACTAAAACATTTCTCTCAGTCTGGAAAGCGTATATCAATATTTAAGGAAAATTTCGAAAATTAATATTCAATATTGATAGTGTACCGGAAAATTGATGTATAATTAGTAACCCTTATTTATCATAAACACGAAATGCATGAAAATGAGTTGTAGATACGTAGACGATAATAGATGCACAAATAAAGTAGACTAATGATCAATTACTATGATAGCTTAACCTGATTCAAATCATCAAACAAATATGTGGATAATTATTTAGTTAATTATTAATTCATAAAGGTTTCCAGTTGCATTTTACCTCAAAAATCAAAATACAATAATTTGCGTTGATTAAACTTTAATTGTATGCAAATATGCAGAGGGCATTTAAAATTTACCTTAAAATTTTGAATAACTACTACTTTTAATTATTTATTTCGTTATAATAAATCTTTCAAATTGAACCGTCTTTGCATTTTAATTTCCACGTAATGTAATTAGCCAATTTATCTTCAGAATGCGCAGAATTGGCACCGCAAATAAAAGAAAAAATATTTCATTTTGAATTAGCGAGAAATTCTGTGCCCTTTTAGCCCGCATTCTATATCGACTCAACTAAATCACGAGGCAGCACTGAGTGAAAAATTTCTCTGAAAAATGTAAACAGCATAACTCTGAATTTTCGACCGCCTTCCTCGCTCGCTGCTGCATTATATGTATACATGCAATTTCAAGTTACAGAAATCCACGAGCGCGCTCGAACACACTTGGCCTAATTTTCGCCTCCAACCTGCGCAGTACGCGGGGTCTCGACTATATTTTCTTTCGCTCGAACTTTTGCGTGGACGCCGCGCGCCTTTACGAAAAATCCAGAGATGCCGAGTTCACGGGGTTGTACAGATTAAACAAACGAGAGGCTTTACCCCCGGAGCGACTGTAACCATTGACCTCGAGAAAGTCGACTCTTAACAGTCTTAACGTCGACAGAACAGCAGGACTTTTCTTTTTTAAATGTTCTCCGAGAAAATTTTTCACAGTCTAATGTGAAGGCGCGCACTCGCAAATGTCCTCACGCTTAAAGTAGGAGAACGCCTTGACCGAGAAGTCGAATCCCGTAAAAGCGTGACGAAATTTTGAAGAACCCTCAATTATGCATTGTTTTCGTAAATTTTAAATGTACCCATTGTGTTGGATTGAGAGGAAATATGCGTAACGATTCGTACATTTATGCATTACCTAAAAAATATTGAGACAAGCGAGCGGGTTGACTAAAGTCTTTGTGTGCGATTAAAAAAAAAATTGTGAATGTAGCGCACGCAGGTCGTCTTTTGACAGAACAATCAATTGATCGTCGAACGAGGAATTTCACGCTTCCGCCAGCGGTTTTTTGCACCGCTTGCAGAATTTTTCATTTATATGGATAGCACGAGCTGCAACGTGAAAGTGTCAATAAAAGGAAATATAAATTTTCAGCAAAGAAAAAATCCTTCCAATTAATTTACGTGATATAAAATACCATATAAAATCTACCAGAACACTTAAAATTACTCAGGCACGAAGAAACTTCACGTGTATCTCATTTATACGAAATTCGGGGAAAAAGGTACTCGTCACCGTGTCGCTCCTTTTACAATATAAGTTCTTGCGCGTGGGCAATAAAAATTCTAGTAGCAGCGCTTAACGCGGGACACGCGAACACCGTGAAAGCGTGACGAATTTCTCCAAAGCCAGTACTCTCCCTCTCCTGCTCGCCCCGACAACGACGGCGAAAAATTTCACCCCGTCAGGCGCTTTCCGCCACTGACCCACTCACTGGAATTGGCCCTCTCCCCTTGGCCTCGGCGCGCGCTGTGGCCTCGCGCGAGCGCGTGCCAGTCAGCGCGGGGCGGGTGCAATAAATAAAAACGACCGCGCGTTTTCCGGTTGCACGCGGAGGTGAGGCGCGATGAAATTGTCCCGGGATCCTCCGGTAGACCCGTGAAATTGTTCTCGGCTGGTGGTCCCGCGACGAGCGCCTCGGTGACCCGGTCGAAAAGCCAAAGCTGCCGCGCGCACGCGCCCCAAGGATGTGGCTCAAGGACGCCGCCAGCTCTTTGATTTACAACGCGGGCTTGCTGGTGTCGACGGCCCGCGCGCAAACATCTGACGGCTCTTCGCTTTTTCTTCAGTTTCCTCTGATTTTTTTTTTTTTTTTTTTTTTTTGTAGTTTGTTTTGCTGCGGGGGTGGGATTGACCGAATCCTCGACTTTCTCTGAATTATGGGGCAAGGTAGCTGTGAACTGTGCTAGTGGAACATTTCGGGTTTAAGAAACAATTTTAAAGTTGGCAAGCTGAGTGTGGAATTAAAACTTGCAGATGATCGATCATTTTTTTCCTTACACTTTTTTTTTATTTAACTGTGTTAGTAATATATTGATTTATAATAATACATTCTTAAGGTAGTTCCTCAAAATTTAGAAAAAACAGGTCAGAGCAATAAAAAAATCAGGCGTATTCCTTTATGAGTCAAAGAATTTTTTAGCGTTTTTTTTTTTTAATAAAGGTCGACGATTTAATTTTCAAGAAAAAAAATTATTGGAAATATCGTGTTATACACATGCGTAAATGGCAGTAAATTAATTGTAACCGGAAATAGTATAATTATAGTATAATTTATGCCTTTAAATATACGCCATAAAGAAAAAAAGAAGGGTTACAGATAAAAAACGCTGCCAACTGCACTGGCACAATGCTTTCTCATAGAGATGTCTGCATCTCTAGTTAAATTGAGAATTA
>JAWWEN010000048.1:821382-861030 GCA_035582955.1 Sycophila texana
TAAGTACTTTTACGTCAAAATCTGAAGATCGAAAAATTTTGGCGACACAAGGCTTTCTCTATGAGAAAGCAAAAAATAAATAACTATACATTTTAATCGAAAAATCAATAAAATCATCGATAGAGACACGCTTGAAAAATCCCATGTAATACACGGATTAACAAGAAGAAAAAGCTCGCCTCCATAAAGACCATCCCCGCATTAATTCCAATATCGAGCGCGCAAAACTTATTAAATTAAAAGCTCCTCCTCCAACGGTGGCTCCATTGTCGGCGAGGCAAAAAAAAAATCGTCGCCATTGTAATACAAACAATCTCCCGTGCCTCCCCCACCCGAATTCCATTAATTCCGCCGCTCGCGCGCGCGCCGGAGCAAAGGAGAGCAGGGCGAGCAGAAAAATCGAATTCCATCGGTAAATTACAACTCTTTGTAGTTTGAGCGAAAGGCGGCGCCGCCACCTTTTGTCCTAGTGAATGAGAGACCTGCCCGGAGGAGAGGCCGCCGAAGGGAGAGTTCGACTCGCGGATACTCGTCCTCCACCCACCCCCTCCTCCTCCTCGTCCCCGACAAAAAAAAGGCGAGAGAAGTGTCTCCGGCATGTCCGTATGGACAAAGGCAATCAAACCCTCCATCCATCGAACAGAGCAGTCGTGCGCGCGCGAGCCATCAGCGAAGGAAGTTGAAAGGAAACGTCAACGCGCATTCTTCGGATTTCCTCGAGCGCGCGGGTTTCCGCCACCCCCAACTTCCCCCTTTTACAAGCGATCCTCTTGTTTCTTCAACTGTCGTCGCACCGCCGACGATCTGTCAAATAGCCGGCCGGAAGAGAGACCGTCCCTTCTGGCCGCACTTGTTTACGCAGTTGGAAAGGGAGGAGTGCGGAGAGCAGCAAAAAAAAAGAGAGAACGCAAGACTCGACTTATAGAAGCGGTATGAGCTTAGACGACCGAACCCACGTTCTAGATCGTTGGATTTAATTTGAAGGTTTTTTTTTATAATTTAAACAAAGACAATTACATGGACTTGATCGGAAATGGAATTGATATTGACATTAAGCTTATTTTGAAATAGAACTTGATGTTTTTACGTGAAGGAAAATGGTAAATCAAATTAATTTGCGTAATGGGTATAACGGAATTATTTTAATAAATGGAACTATTAGACTAAATTGCAATAATACTTAGTTCTTATATCAGTAACTTCCACCATAATTGGACTGGCAATTCTAAATGCAAAATGGAAGGTAGAATATTGTAATGCTTTTATATATATTTGATTAATTACCGGATATATAAGTGAATAGATATACTTTTTTATGATCAAAATAACTAGACGTAAATAAATATTTCAAACAGCAAGTAAATTTCGTGTCGCGTAAGTTTTTATTTATTCAGCGTAAGTCGATTGGCTGGATAAGCAACGGGAAATTACAGGTGAACTATTAATTATTGACCGTGTTTAACACTTCTCGCTGTACTAATTTTACTGTCAGAATTGTTATAGGCATGTTAACTTTTAATCTCTTGGCGATAATCTTTTTTCGTGTACTTTGTAAATAAATGATTGTTATCTATTGCAAAGACTATTTCACGCAATGAACAAAAAGAATTTATGATATATTTTTCTTTTTTAATCAAAAGAAACTTTAATTCAGTCCTTTCATTTCTTTAACACGTAAAAAAACATTTATCGCAAAGTACTTGTAAAAATATTATAATTCATAATAACAAATGTCACCATTTCAACAAAAATTCAAAATTAAACCGTTGAATGAATTTGAAAAATGGCATTTTAATTGAAGCAAAGGCTGGCAGTTTGAAATACCGCGCAATATTCATTCTGCCGGTAAAAAGGTACAGTTGTATACCTCTATAAAATTTTTTTTAACTATTAAATACCCGCGGTGCAGGTGCACTTGCACCAAGCTTAAGAATGTATTTTTTTTCTCCAGCGTCGAGCGACAGCACGGCAGTGCCGTGCGAGGGAAACTCGCAGAGGGGGCGACAGCAGATATATGATAATACTTCATAATCGTGACTGCGCCGAGGCACTGTATACGCGCCGCGCCAGGCCCGTTATTTATTTCGCTGCTTTGTGTCGTGACAAAGTGGAACGGTCGCCGCTCTTTCCTTATGACGGCCGCGTAATGAACGAGGTGACGAGTAGTAACACCCCGTTGAGTAGTCCGGATATTATATGCCCACTTGTGGGCGAAATTCTGCGGGCACTGCTTCTCCAATTCTCTCGCTCCTCCTTTTTTTTTTCTTTTACTCGCAGCGACGAGATTTATGCCTGCTTATTTTTACGCGCTCCTTTCGGAGCGTAAGAAATTTGGCCGCCTCGTTTTGTGCTTCGAGTTTTATAAATTTAGGCGCGCGGACGCACGAAGTGTTCGCGAGAAATGACGTACTTCAACGTTTTCTGGCGACAGCTAGGATACTTTGTTGTATATTTCTTTTCAACACTTTCCCTTTGAGGAGAGACATTTATATACGAATATTATTCGCAATATCAGAAATTGTTGAAAAATTTATTTTTATGAGCTTCGTTGGGCTCAATTTGTTTCTGTCTGAGTGATTTACAATATCACAAAGTAGTAATTAAAAATTGTTGTATTCGTTTCATTTTTTATTTAGCGTCATTAAATGGCATTTCTCTTGAAAATGTATTTTTCTTTGAGAGCAGTTCCATCAAACGTGAGCTTTTCATTATTACAGGAAATTCTCACAATTAATTCTCTCTTTTCGACTTCCTTCGAAATTCTTTCATACAAGTCGACCTTATAAATTCTATAATGATACCCGAAGCCCCAGAAATATAATGCAATTTAATATATCAATTTTTACCGAATAAGAGGATAAAGAAGAAATCAGAAGGCAGTAATTTATAGTTCGCCACTTCAATGTCTTTCGACAAAAGCTGCACAGCCTTAAACGCAGAGTGGCATGCCCCGCGTGCTCCAAGGACGCGACGGCGAGCTCGAAGAAGCACGACCACGGCAGAATCTCAAGCTCTCCAGGCTTTTCAGAGATATCACGCCTTCGCAATATGTCGCGGGTAAATACGGCCACGCGCGCCTCTTTTACCTCGTATTTACAGACTCGCGCGCTCCGCGTGGCCACAATGCCCTGGCCCGAGGGGGGAGGTACGTAGCGGGGCCGCATCTTTCGTTATTTCCGCCGGAGTGCCCTCTCTCTCTCTCTCCTCCCTCGGCTTTGTGGCAGCGCCGCGGAAAAAGAGCGGCGGCTTCGTTTTTTTTTCCGCCGGCCTTTTATCATGCGCCCGCGGCTGCGATAAAGAAACGTCTTTTCAAACGTCGCGCGGGCTCGCAGCGCGATAAAAGGAAAACAACCGAACGGCACGTCCCTCCGTCTTCTCTCGCTCTCTTTTGCCATGTAAATCGTGTAATTTACATCATCCTTGTGAAGGGAGAGCGCGGCAAGTGAAATTCAAAACAGGCACATGTTCACACTGCCGCTATTTTTCTTTACTACCGCGTCGCCTCTTTCTTTCGTTTTTTTTTTTTTTTTTTTGTATAGTTCTATCCCCCCTTCCCGCGACCACCGTTATTCCCGAGCAGCTCGCCTTTTTTTTTCACGGCTCTCCCATCGTTCGAAAAAAGAGCGCAGCCAGCTGAGCAAAGTCACGCGCTCGAGGACGAGATACGTGTCGTCACGCTGTCATTAAGCGCATTCACGAATCGCCGGAGACAAATCGCCGCGACTGTGCCTCGCTCGCGAGCGCATTAATCAATCCCTCGGCTGGAAGCGGAGGTGTCTCTCTCTCTCTCTTTCTCTCTCGCGAACCCGAGGAAAATAAAAGGGACGGCGAGACACATTCCGCCTCGTGAAAACAATGCACTCTGCCAGGCCGCTCGTCTCTTTCCGCCCACGCGCGGAAGGGGAGACGCGGCTCAAGTGCCGCGCGGACACGGCATAGTTTTGATGGACCGGCGGACCCTCGATGTTCCGAAAAAAAAATTGAAATTTAGTGCCACGCTTCCTGTCGGTATAAATAGGCCGTCGTTTATCGATGGCTATTATTAACGTTTTGTAAATATTTGCGACGAAACTAATCTTCGTTATTAATTCCTGCGTAATTATTTTAACGATTAACGGAACTAATTGCTACTTCAAAACAATATTCTGTAGAATTCGGCTACGAGACGTTAAGAATATCTCTGTAAAAAATATTTGCATTACAGAAATAATGAATGGAAGCAAAACTTAAGTGTGTACACTGTTGAAAATAGTACATTTCTATACTAGTACGAGAATGTGATTTTTAGCCACGAGTGCGAAAAGGTCACACGAGATTAAAATTACTTCCTTGCTCAAGTATCGAACCGCATTTTTCGATACAAAGTGTGCAAGATACGATTTTGCACAACTGATTTGGAGCGAGCGTGCGCAAAATCGTATCGTTGCGCAGGGCGTGTCGAAAAAGCACTAAATTTAATGTAATGATTAATGCATGTAATTAAAATTTAGTTAATGTAAATTACATTAATTTTAATGCTCTTTTTAATAGTGCACATTAAAAAAGTTTATTGAAAAAATACTTAAATGTAATGCAAAAATTTTAAAATTATAAAATTTTTACAGGGTATAGAGTTGGTGAACCATGAATAAAATGGAATAAAAAGTGAATTTTTAAATTTCTCGGTTAAATTAATTATAACTAAATGAATTTTTCTTAGTTTTGAAGAGGTCTAATACTGTACGCCCTCATGCAAAAATTCTCCGACCGAATCATTAAATTCAGTTTGTAACGCTCAGTCGAGATTTCACAGAGCCGGAAAAAAGTACGAGAGAGCGAAAAAAAACGGCGAGCAGCTTTTTAGAAGTTTCAGGCCTGCAAAAGGGCTGAAAAGGATGCGAAACGCCAACTTTTTCTAATCAGCAGGGTAAACTCGCTCGAGAGATTTCCGAGCCGACTTCACTCGAGTGGGCAGATATACGTCCGTTATACACAGTCGGCCGGCGGGTGTCACCCGCGCGCCTCGCGCCTAATATGAAAGTCAAAGGCAGAATGTGAAGTCGTGACTTCCTCGCGTCGCGCGCGCCTCCTCTCCTTCTTCGACGAGATGAAAGGCGATTCGTCGATTTCTCACTTAGCCCCGCGCGCAGGCCTCCTTCCGCGCGTGTGTCGTGCACCTCCATGGCATAAATAAGCCGCCTCGTGCCTCTCAGCTGCCGACGGGACTCACCCACGCCCCGGGACCTCGTTCTCTCTCTCTCTTTCTCTTTCTCTGTTTTTCTTCTTTGCGCTTCCTCCGGCGGCGCGAGGAGCAAGGCGCCAAGGCCGTGTAGTGTGTATATACCGACGGAGGCGGATGACGACGAGTGTCGGGAAAAATATGGGCCAAAGGGGAGGCTAGCGCCGTGGAGTGCTTCAGGAAGTAAAAACTCCACGCCGCCGTTCCCTTCGATCGTCGCCTAATGTTTCACGCGCGTCTGCTTTTTTCACTAGAGCTTTTTGACGAGCGCGTTTATACGCGTTTGGTTTTTTTTTTCGGTGGCGCGCCGTTTGTTGTTACAGATGGACCGAGTGTCGTCGCGTCTATGAACGTTACGATGAACTTTGCTGAATGAAGGGTAGTGTTCCTAGACAAGTATTTGTTTTTTTTTACGGTGAAGCAGTTATATAGTGATGTACTAATTTATTAGTGTTAATATAATTAAAAATGTAATGTAATTATATAGAGCATGACACTTTATTCGTTAATTAAAATAATTAAATTAATATAAAACTGTCGTTGTTCCAAGCAAGAAACTTTTTATTAATTAATGTCACAATAATTTTATCGTGGATTAAATTTAATTATTTAAAATAAAATAGAGCACTTCAGTTTCTAGGAAAATTTTAAACCGTATTAATTAATCCACTTTTATGCGCTTGATAAAACAATCCATTATCGCATTTTAATTTTTAAATGTTCGTTTAAAAGAAAATTAAAATTCCGTCGATATTCAATATATTTTTAACGCCAAAATATTACCTCTCGCGCCTTCATCCACTTACTAAGGTAAGCTCTTATTACTTGCCGCGACATAACGCTACTAGTGGATATCGTAAATCCGTACAAAATACAAGAAAAAAGAGGAAATTGTAAAAAGAAGCTTGAGTAACGTACCAGGGGTAGAAAATTTATAAGCTCGCGAGTGCATAGCGCTCTACTCGTAAAATCTAAAAATATAAACTTCCGCGCGCGTGGATTAGTCAAGCGCTAAAACGAAGATGGAAACACGAACGAGTCGGCAGTATAGTGCCTGTTCCCCCGTCTCTGATCTTTTCGAGTACCACTTCCGTCTTTAACGATGTGCCATCATAAGTGGTTCATAGGATGCTTCTGCCAGACTGCATTTTGAAAATGTACAATCTGACCTGAATTAGTCGCATTTCCTCAATTGTATGCGTTTTTCACGGAGATCCAAGGAAGTCGGAAAATTAAGTCAAAGTAATTTGGATTTAAATTAATTTAAATGCAATTATTTATCGCTCAGTGCATTTTGCACGGTTTTAAATTAAAAATTTCTGTTTATATATAAAGAAAAACACGCGTAATACTAATTACTCAACCGCATACGGAAGATATTTAAATAATATTCATGAATTATACATCAAGTTACGATTATTCGCTCGATTAAAATCATGTGAAAACAACTGCTTCTTCTTCTTTCTTTTTCGTTATAAAAAAGAAAAAAAAATCAATCATTTCACTTGATTTACTTCATAATAATTACTAAAATCAAAATGCCACATCATTCCAAATTAATAACGCCCAGCGCCTTTCAGCTTTTAATTAAAAATGATCTTTATTAACGGGCTTCGAGGTACTCTAAATTTATCCCCGGCGATTCATCATACGGCAGCGCGACCACTTGCTGCTTCTTTTTTTTTCCCTCGACGAATTTCTTTTTCAAAGGGTTCAGAGAAAAAAGCCGTCCACGGAGGCCGCGCGCGTCACAGAATGCATAAAGCGAGCTCGCGTGCGGAGATAATTTTCGCACGGGGGATAAGAGGGGGATAGGGGGAAAGGGGGAGAGGATACGTACCCGCGCGCTATCTCAAATATAGATTTTCAAGAAAGTCCTTTTTAATTAACTGTTCGCTCTCACGCAATCGTCGTTACGAGCTCCACGCAAATAGATCGGGAAACTTTAGTGACACGCGCCTCCGGTTCTTACTCCTTCTCCAGCTCGAACTGCAATATAAATAAAAGAGACTATACGGAAGAAACGGAAACTGCACCGTGAGGATGAATTTTAGAGGACGATTGTATTGAAAATTAATGCTCGCATTGTGCTGCTTTGCTGCGAAACGCTGCAGCATGCATAATTCGTTAAGTAAGAGCTTGACTGGATCGTATTTTGTTTACTAATTTTTTTAATTACGAACATCCGCCAGGTATGTCATAATTCTTCGTATCCAGCGAATTAAATTCTACGCCTGAAAATTATTTATTTTGACGTAAGCTTCCACGGAAAAGCAAAAAAAGTCTCTCGCAGAAAGTCTCTCTAATTAATCAGTTTTTTTTTTTCAACCGCTAGAATTTAAAGTAACGCGTCCCATAAAAGACTAATTCAATTTACAAAAATGCGCGATTTAAAAGCTAATTCTTGCAAAGATCTCGTTAATAAAACAAATAAAGCCGATCGCTCCCTCGGGTGTACCAGCAAAAAAGGGGTAAACCGATCGCCCCACCGTACGGCGAATTAAGAAGCGAGGCAGCTCGCTCTCCCGGTGTATACCCTTTTCTCGAGGTCTGACCGAAAAAGTCAATCTCTGGGCCGACTAAAAAAGCGTCGGACCTTCCGAGGAGCTGCCTTAATTCCGCGCTCGCGCGCGGTGTGAGGTCCGCGGCCACTCATCATCCGCACAGGTTTATACGGCCCAGGAGCAATTAGACGCGTGAGAAGGGAATTCCCCGATCAACGAACGGCACCCACACATGACCGAAATGACTGTGCGTGGGCGTGACAGGTCCCTCGTTATCTTATCGAGGACCACGATCGCCGCTGAGCGTCGGCGTTGGGTCGGTATATACGACCCGCCGATCGAAATCGCCGCTCGGTCGATCGACGCGTTCAGTGAGGAATCGCGCGTGCATCGGGGGCGAGAGACTCTGTGTACGCTTTATCGTGGATTCCGCATCGAAAGCGACGAGTGGCCCGATCGTACTTTTCTTGCCGTTCTTTTTTTTTTATATATACTGGGCTTCTCACTTTCACGTTTCATGGTTCGTGACTACGCTCCGCCGAAGAAATTGATACGTCGACGAAATTATGGTTTGATTATTTTTCATCAATGGAGGGTATATGTTTTTGCTGGCACTTCCGGTGTTTTTGTTTGTGCTTCGCTCCGTTCACTGATGGGACGGATATTATTGCAGTACTAAAGAGATTGATGATTGCCTCGAAATAGATATATATCAATCAGTTATTATAGTTTATTGTGTAATAAAATAGCGCAAACACAGCAGTACATTTATAGACAAGCTCTTTTTCTTGTGAAAAATTGTCCCTTGTACTTTGCAGAAATTACTTCTAATTCGTACGTATTTTTATTATTTTTATCGATTCCACATTACACTGTAATTAATTAAGCGGTGAGTTATTGCGCATTAAAAAAGCGATGGAAGCGATTTGTTAATTGCCATTTAGACGCAGCATCAATTAAGCATATTGATTCGTTAAATAGAAATAAGAGAAAGCACTGCGGAGCTCAATAATGCAAGGAGAGTAATTATAAAACAACAATTCGAAACAGTCACTTAATTTCACTTCGATTACTACCGAGGAATAAACAACTAAAACCAAATTCAATGCAATCAAGCGAACCATTACACACGCAATTTTCGTCCCGCGCGTCTCGCTCGCTGTCGATAAGGACTCGAAACTTTTCGAGTCCGATAAAAAAAAACTTGGCTCGTTGAAAAAGTTCCCGAGTCAATACGAGCTCGCCCTTGCGTTGAGAGAATAAAATTAAACATAGTATAGGGAGCGTTATTAAACTTTTCGAGCATATCTATATATCCCCTCCTACTCTTACTCTTTTTTTCGTTTTTCTCTCGAACATCTCGTTATATTGCCGCGACGCACTTGACTTTTTCGTCGCGATATTCGAAAATTTCTGGGCGGATAACAAGCGAAAGTTCTATACCAGGCGGATCAAACAAACGCCCATCGACAATTCGACTTCAGCCGACTAGGATGCTGGGATTCCGCGAGTACTAAGTACTCACTAAAAGGAAGAGCAAATAAACTTTTAATAGAAAATGTAAATGCTCGATTATTCAAAGCCGCTTTTCTGCCAGCGTTCTCGAGGGCATGAATTTTCACGTGTGAGAAGCGAAACTTTGATTTACAAAGCTGACGAATTTAGTATTACGTATAATTCGCTAAAGAAAAACTTTTCCAGCGGCGAAGTTAGACTAAATTTATCGGTGTATTTGTCGGATTATAAATGAGACGTGGATATATATTTATTCCGCGTATGCAGATCTCGAAATGGAAAAATGTTGCTTTTTTTTCGACAGTGGGGATTCAGTCACTTCTGGTTTAACGCATCCCTTTTTTTGCTCATATCGAGAATAAAGAATTTTATTTATTCGCCTCTGAGGCCACTAAATCATCGTTCGACCGTGCCCTTCCAAAGTTTCGAATCTCGGTGCCCAAAAGCAAAGGATCAGCAGCCAGTTGTAAACATGTCAGAAATCAAACGCCCCTCTGGCATCTCCAACTTGAAAGTTTTTTCCAATAACTGTACGTTACCTATTTTAAACCAACTTTCCTTCCCAAATAAAATGTAGAATAAATCATACGAAAGCATTACGATTGATCGCCCGACGCAAAAAAAAAATAAAGACCCCAAGAAACTGATAATAACAATAAAACGTACATTTATAAAAAAAAAAACAATAATATAAAAAAGGTAAGCTATAATCACGGCTTACGGGAGGGAACGATCGGTCGACGTGGTCTTTTGTACGAGACGACGATACTGGGGGCTGATCAATAGCCGCGACTCGAGACAATCTCGTTCGCTTATTCACGACTCGTTCGGCGCATAATCGGTGCACTCGTCGCCCGTATTTACGGAGCCATCTGCGGGGGCGCGTGATGGCGCTGCTGATGAAGGGCCAACGACAGTCGCCAGAAAGAGGGGAAGACAAAGGCGAGATTCGCGAGATCATCCCGAAGCGGGATCCGGGGATATAGCCCGTCTGCTTTTTACGTACCGGGAAGAGGCTCTAAGTCCGCGCGGAATGAGATTCCGATTTCTCCGAGGCTGAGACCGAATTGGGGATAAGCCCAGGATATACGGACGCGCAGCTCTATAACGCGGAAATTGCTTATTTGTATGTTAATTGTACCGTGCGTGATTCTTTTTTCCTTTGCTTTTGCCTTTTTCGCTCAAGCCGCGTCTTCCCGTCTTTATTTACCGAGTTCTTATCAGAAATAGGAAAGCGGATGGATTCGTATTTTTCCGCATTTTGCGCAAGCGAGATTTTCATGATGATAATGTTTAATGCTTATTCATGGTAGTCTGAAATCTCGAAAATTTGAGGATTGGTGTCAATTACTTGATCTCTACTCTAAGAGAAAAGTACTAAGCTTCATATCAAGAATGGATTACAATCCATAATAATTATCATTGGATTGGATAATGGAAACTCAAACCTCGTGAAACGAGAACTTGCTCTCTCCAGATTAAATTAATTCTGAATATTAATTAAATATTGAAAACTGCACTGTTAAAAGAAGCATTAAATTTCATGTAAATTAATGCACTTGCTTAAAATTTAGTTCATGTACATACATTAAATTTAATTAATTTAAATTAAACTTAATAAAATTGACATTAATTTATAATTTAATTTACATTAAATTTAATATAAATTAATTAAATGTCATGTAAATTAATGTAAATTACATTAAATTTAATAATAGATAAATTAATGTAAAAATTAATGTAAATTAAGGTCATTTACATTATATTGTAATTTAATTAAATTTAATGTACGTACATGAACTAAATTTTAAGCACGTTTACATTAAATTTAATGCTTTTTTTAACAGTGCAATTTAACAAAGTTTTTTTAATGAAATATCTAAATCATTCATCTGGTAAAATTTTATTGCTACATAAAAGAATCAGTACCCCTTGCAGCAATTAATTCCCTACATAGTTTTAATAAAAAGTGATTTTTTAAACATTTTGAAAGGTTTTTTCATTGCAGAGGCAACAATATAAATACGCGAGCGGAAATTTCTTTATTCCGTTTCTCACTACGAATAAATTGTTATAGTTTCTATAAGCGAGCTAAGATTAATCGACAAATTGGCGTAACAACTGGCTTCGTCTTATGAAAAGTTTTTTTTCTAGTATTGCCTTCATTATGGATTCTTCCATTTTATTAGGCTTAATTCTTATATTACAAAATGATTTTAACGTTATTAAGTTATTTACTACTTGCAACAAAAAGACAAATAATTATCGCCGCTTTCAATTCCCAACACAACGAATTCATTTAGGCGGTTCCCTCGGCTTATTATGTCGCGCTGTCGCTTCTCACGCAGCCAAGGTGATGGCTCGCCTCGAGTTAAAGCGCTGAGCGAGCTTCCCAGCGGCAGGCGCGAAAGGTCACTGGCGAAGACGCGGTGGCACTACGAGGAGCCTATAATACGAGTGGAAGGGGGGTACAGACACGTCGAGGACGTGCGTGGATTACCTATCGCCTTGCGCTATGTGGCCGTCATTTTCGCGCTCGCCAAAGGATTATCCGCTTCTCTATGAGGTTCGTGACGAGAAAAGCTCGAGGCGTTACTCGCAAGTCTGCGCGGCGAGACGTCGACCAAGCGACGCCTTCCTTCACGAACTCAATAAATAGTGCTCGATCGACAATAGATTTACAGATTTTCTTCTTTTTTTTTTATTATTGGCACGATTTTATAGCCTGTGTTTTTGTTTTTTCAATTTTTACGTATACGTTTTATTTTATACAATACTTTGAATTTTATTCAATTGCACGAATATTTTCTTCCTTGATTCTCTTATTTTTTCACGTGCTATAAGATACGCTCCTGCATCTCGCGTTTAAAAGTTTGAAGAAAAATAATCAGTTTTGACAGTAATTATGCAAAGATCGAATCTCTCGGCGGTCTAAACTCGCGCGCCTAGAAAAAGGGAATGAAAGTAACCCTTCGTGCCGTCCGCATAAGAACCGAATAGAAGTGCAGAGTCGGCGCAGGCGCAGGCAGGAATTAGGAACTCGCGCAGATTCTAGACAGGAGGAGATTGTGGGCGAAAAAACTTTCGCAATAATGAATTCTCGCGGTGCCGACGAGGGTAGAGAGAGAGAGAGAGAGAGAGAGAGGAAGAAAAAAAAGAGAAAAGGGTTTCCAGTCGCGGCGGCGAAAGTTTAACCGGCGCAAATGAAAGCTTCTGTCCATCCTTCAGGAGAATATCACGCCGTCATAAGTCGGTCTTTATCATACGAAACGCGCGAGTTCATCTCGTCGTCGCGGCCTTTGATGTCAGCCGGAAGAACTGCTACTCCTTTTCCCGGGATCGCTTAACCAAAGAGAATGAGTCTAAAGGCGACCGGGCCCGCTTTAACGTAGACGCGCGAATTTTCGCGCAATTCCGCGCGTGATTCTCGAGACGCGGGCGGAGCGCGAAAAATTGTCGCGAAGGTGACAAAGGACTTAAGGGAGCGACGAGTGTGGCCACTTAACTGTGAGTTAATTTATTAATGAATTGTTGCTTGTAATATTGTGAGAGCTTTTACACGTGTACCTTGAAATTGTAAGGCGAGATGACCTGTGAGATTGCGAGGAATCCAGGAATTTAATTTAGCGAGAAAGATAATTTTAAAAGTGGATGCATTATTTATTTATTTATTTTTTTACGAAACGATAAAGTAACTGTTGCCGTTAATAAATATTAGCATATTTTATTTCTATCACTCCTTCACGTTATCCGAGAAAAACACATTTCATTTTTCTGTATACCGAAGAAATGTTCGTATATAATATTAGTTTTTTATAACAAAAATTCACAAAATTCAAATCTACGAGGAAAAGCACTTACAGTTTATTAGGACTAAGAACCAGAGTTTCGTACTAATTCTAGCAAATATAATATATATATAGGTATATTGAGTACAAAATAGTTGCAGTTGAGTACTCACGAAATGTGTTCTATAGTTTCTTCGGTGAGCTTGAAATGACCGTAGTTTCCGGTAATTTAAGACGTTACGACTAAGTTAAATTCGGCAGGCTGTTTGCCAACGAAAAAGAAAATTCGTATATTAGTTAATATTATCCTAATTTATTTAATCGCAACTAGACTCACGCGCTTAATGCGAAAACGCGATTGCAGTAATGAGCAAGCGGAAACTATCCCCAGACGTGTAAAGCTCCGACATCCATCAGCGCAACAATAAGCTGTCTCCTGATCGTAATTCGTCCAAGTTTCGCATTTCCTCTCCTCTTCAGTCGCTCGCACTCAAAGTGTACGGAACAAAACTTGAGGAGGCGTATTAGCTTCCCTGCGCATTGATACAAGCGCGCTCTTCGGCGTCAAAGGCTTTCGCCGTAGTGTCAAATGATGCAAAAGGGCGTCTGCAGGTCCCGCGCAAATTCTCCCGAGAGAAACTCAGCCGTAATATCTGTTACGCGGCATCGAGTTGAATTATACACCGAGCCCAATGTCTCCTCGGTCGTCAAGCGACATTCTTAAGGGAGTAATTAAGGTGGCTCGAACGACTTCCGCCCCCTTGCGCCCTCTCGCCGAGCCCTTTGCGGCGTCCATTATTATGCCGGTTCGTAATTTCATAACAATTGCCGGCCTTGAAAGCCCTCCTGTGAATGTGATGTGTGAGCGCCTGTATGAGGGAGGAGGGAGAAAAGTTTTAGATTAGGTACAACTAATTCAACAAACTTGCTTTTCCGTGCCCTCTGTGCCTTGCTCTTTGAACTTGCGACTTGCCCTTGTATTTCATGGGAATATCTTCTACAGTGAAAGAGGATATTTATATTTCGTCGATAGGCCAGAATGTCGCAAGTACTTCCTCAAACTGACTTCACCTTACTTTGCGTATAAATTTGAGTTGATTACCTACGATGTAGGCTCAAAGATCAATTTTACGTAAAGCAATTTTATAAAAGAAAGTAAAAAAATGTAGGAAATATATAGTAAAAAGTATTATTACACACTAGACTCTCATATAAAAGCCAAAAAGTGGTGGAATGTGCAGGATATTTTTATTAAAAATGCAATATACTCTTTTCCTACTGACCTGATATTTATTTTTGACTCGAACAAACATTTTTTTCTAAATTTTTTTCGTACGTATAGTTTTCAATTCAAATTAAATGGAAACTCCCTATAGGTTTGTTAAAAAAAGGCCTTTTTTTACCGGTAAAACAAAAGCAAAATTCAATTTATTTATCTCTCGAGAAAATTGAATTAATAACAAACGCAAGGTGCGCAGAAGCATAGGAGTATCCCCGCATATCAGTGCGTGCATCAATTAAAGTAACGACTTTTCTCATACTTGAGTCGTACACCAGTGGTAAAACATAAGAACGAATTGAATCAGGGCATAAATCACCGAAGGCGTCCGTTAATCGATTTCATTACACTTAATGCGCCCTCATAACTCTCGAACTTTCCCAGCGTCGTGCCTCAAAAAGCGGTAATCGAGTCAAATTTGTCCGAGGAGATCCAGTTGGCGCAAAAAAAAAATCTCGGTTGCGAGTCGTCTAAATCACCTCGCACTCGTGGGCGCTCGATTAATTACCGCGATCCCGCGCAATCTCCTCGTAATTTACAATCGGAGCCATTTATCCCGGCTAAACGCGTAGGGTCGGCCGAACCAGTCGCGCTTTGTTATTTAAGACGCAACTATATCCCAGCATTTTACGAAGTGGGCTTCGTAAAATCAACGCGACAGTTTCCTTTTTTTTTCTCATTTTTTTTTCTGTCAGAAAAGTCAGGTCGATAGAATCGTGCGAAATTGCGAGTGAAAGTCAGCAGGTATTTTACGGCGGTATCGCATTTCCGATAAAGCGCAGTATTAAATTTCCAAATGTTCATTATCGGCGCTCCGCGTCCAGTCCATCCAGCGGCGAATAAAGAACGGCTCCCTCGTCAGCGCGATCGGGCCAGGCGCGCAACACGCGAATGAATACATCGTAAAATAGCCGTACGTGTCTGAAATTCTGGAAGCGTTAGAACGAAAATGCCGCTGCCGGGCGCCAATTAATGCGCGCAGCACCGGCCCCGGCGGTTTATAAACAGCCCAGACGCATCGACAGTGATTAAACGTAAACGCGCACCCTTCGGCGGCTGGTTAATATGACAAGTGTGTTTACGGAGCACTCCGACTGGCTGCGCGAGAAGGGAATTTATTTCATCCGGAGAAATCAGGATCGGCGCGGCGGCCGCCCTTCTGTGTGTACGCGCGCGATCGCACTCGTCGGCGCGCGGCTCGATTGCCGGGGACGCCGCGGGAACCTTCGGCAAATATTTTCTCTATCCCGCGTGTGCGCGTGCTCGTACAGACCCGGCAACGCGCTTTTTTCAAGATTTTTCTCGAGTCCGCCTCCCTCGTTGCCTCGCGCGCGAGCTTTATTTGTATCGGGTCGCGCGCGCGCGCGTTCGCCTGCTCCGAGTTAATTAGTTCGCTCGCGGCCGACGTTGCCGATGCTTTTTGCATTTGAAGTAGCTTCGAGTTCATTTGCATAGGGAATTATTAATTTTTAATTCTGACGTGCTGATTGATTCGTTTGCCGACTACCGCGTACTACTAAGAAATTAACGTGAGTGGTGTAGTTCAGTCAGTATTTTACAGAAATTCGAGCACTTCTGGAATATTTAAATTGTTTATTTAATTACGGAAACATGAAAGAGTCTAAGAATAATTAAATCAATCCGTTGCTTATCCGTTATTTAGTATTTTCTTAGCAATACCACGTTGCCATTCGAAATATTATTTTAGGTTTATTTATTAAAATGAAATTGTTATTCAAAATTAATTTAATGAATTTTAGAGAATCTACGGAATACAGCATTATTTGAAACGTTACAAAATTCAATTTGAATCGACATTATAAGTAATTTAACATTTATACTATTATTTAGTATTTCACTGCTTTTACTCGTCCGAATATTAACAATTATGATAATTGTTATATCTAATGAATAATCCATTTTCCTGCCCAATCTAAAAAAGAAGAGAAATCAAGAATAGAGGTCTTGCAAGAATGGTTTGACATCCTGAAGAATTATTCATCTTGATGAAAAGGAAATCTTAAAAGCTGTTTCAGTTTGCCATTCGGAGCCGATTGATCGAGTTCTTCAACCAGCACCCGAACTGGACCAACAAAAAAAAAATAAAGAGAAGGTAGAAAGAGGTGGTCTACGTCGAGTCGGGAATCGCGAAATGAAACGCTTAATAGAAAGCTGAAGCGAGAGAGAGAGCGTAGGGAAATAAACGAGGGAGGCGTTAAACGGGCGCGACTTTATTTCCTCTCTAATTGATTTTTCCCCGGCGCTTCTCTTACCGCCTCCTCGAGTCCTCGCCGGCACTTCCAATTTCCACTCGAGGCCAGATGAGCGATCCCACCGCGGCAGAACTGGATTACAAATTGCGTCCGTCGGCAGTCGAGCACGCGCGCACCAATACGCGTTATTTCGACAAATACCGTAGGCGCGCTCTCGCGAGGCAAAAGGAAGCGCATGCCCGGGACTCCAACGTGTAGCGATCGACTGACCGGGCCGCCGCACTCTCATGCATCCGATGAAAATTTATTTTTACTCGTCAAACGCGTGCCCGCGCGTTTTATCCGGCACGTACGGTCGATTTGTTGACGTAAAGCGCTTCCACCGTGAGAGGCTTAGATTTATTGCGAATACTTAAGCAACCTATATGGGCAGACGTCAAAGCGACTGCGTTATTTCACTTTGTGCTTCGAATGAATTTTCCCAGTCGAATTTTCAAACCCTTTTTCGGCGTTTCCGTTGGAAATGATTTCGTGCGAGTTTTTGCTCAACGTAGAACAAATAGATACTGTTAATGGAATTTTTAATATCGATGCCGTTTGATATACAGCTATCATATTAGTTGCACTATAAAAATTTATTTTCCATAAGAAGAAAATAAATAATAGAAAACTTGACAATAAGTTTATACGATGTATCTTTAACGGAGCGATAATGTTGTTTTCAATCCTTAAGCTCGCGGGCGCATCTGTTCCATTTCCAATTCCAACCCCGTTACCGAACACGTCGATATACAACAATTGTTTATCCAGCATTCGAAATCGTCCCGAGCGCGCGCCGCATTGTTCGAGTTTACGCCTTTTTTCACATCAAAAATTCAGATGCCAAAGGGGAGAAAACAACAAAAGCCAAATTACGCCTAGTTACGAGATGGCCCTGTTGCCCACCTCTCCATCTCTCTCTCTCGGACCCTCTCCAGAGGGACGAGCGAGACAGAGCTGCAGTGCGCATCGGATTCAATTTGCGAGGACCCGGGTATTATGATTTCATTCGCATCGAAACTTGCGCCCGCGCACAATATGTTTACTCGCGGGAATCAATTCACTGGAGCGTAGAGAGCCGGCGAGCGGGAACCCGGAACGGATCCCCTCGGCGCGCTCGACGTCGGACGACCCCGACAACGACGGCGAGTACCACTACTGGCGAGGGCGGACCCTTCTCCCTCTGGACTTGGAACTTGAGCGGCCAAACGCAATGGCGCTCCCTTGTATTTTCGCAGATCGGCGGGCGAGCCGCCGCCGTCTTGGCCGGAACTCGACTTTGTCTTTGCGGAAAGGGAGAGAACGCAATTCTCCATCCCAAGTCTCGCGGGCACTTTCACTCGCCATTCAATTCTTCCTCCTTGCTTTTCATCCCATTTTTCTCTTTTCGCCTCGTTCTTAGCTTGTTATCATTATTTAGGTATAGTGCGCGCGTTATTGAAATTGTGGGAAGAATCTGATTTTGCTCGTGCGCATCGTTGCTGCTGTAATCTGAGTTGTGGGAGTTTCCAAGTAAAGCTTATGGAACAATACGATGTGGGCGGTCCTTTCGAAAGAGATTAGAAAAATGGAATGTTAATTATGTTCCTGGTACTTCGTAATATGAAGCAGCGGTAAGCTGAATGTAACAAGTGAATTTTCTGGGTAAAATGTAAGTCATCGCGAGAGCTTGCACAATTTTGATAATCGGCGCAAAACAGTAAAGTCCAACATCTAGTCCGAAGGCAAGCACGTCCAGCGGAAACTGAATTACCAACTGCAGCATGATTTAATAATGCGCCAAAATACATGGGCGATGTGATATATCGTAGCTATTTGGCTTGCGCTCAAGCAGCTCTCTTTCTCTCTCTCTCTCTCGTAGGCACACAAGCGCACACCCAACTTCACCTTTGCTATCTTGCTTCGTCCGTATATCCGGACTCGAGCGTAGAGCGGAGCTCCATCAGCGAGTTATACGTGTCCGCGTAAGTTCGGTGGCCGTCTGCTGCCGTCCGCTTAAAATCTCACATAAATTTCCGATCGACGGAGGTACGGAGGATGTGCGGAGGAGCGATCGTGATGCGCCATTTAACTTCGAGATTAACTGCCAGCGGCATCGATTTAACGTTTCATGCGCGGATTTATAGAGGGAGACTATGTGTAAGGCAAGTTCCGCAGCGCAGGAATAGAGTTATCTTTTGCCAAGGGGAAGATCGTTATGTTACTGAGTGAGTGGCAAGATTAATGGCTCCACTCATGTAATTATGTTTCGATTCACTGTTTTACCCTGCTTTTCTCGGCTAAGTGTATAATTTCGCCGTGTCGATTTCTTAAAGTTCTCAAGTGAACTGCTAGTGACACCCTTTAAACATTATTTATTTCGCTGAGATTGTGTGGAAATCAGGTAGGAAATCAATAGTGAGGTAAACAGCTAAAAATTTATGGAAGTACTTTTTATACCACACCCAAATTAAATTATTTGTTATACCTTCGGAATTAATTTCACAAAACTTTGCCAAAGTAATAGCATCCCGATAATTAAGTTATGATTAGTATGGACTAAAGCACAGTTCAAAAAGTAAAGTAACCATATTTATTCTGAAATACCGAAATTTCCTGAAACATTGTTATACTTGAAACTTTTAAAACTAGGTAGCAGAATATTTCAAATATTCCGTGTGTACTTGGAAATTATTTATTTCGTGGAACTGGTAAATGGATATCGAGTCAAAATAATGAGTTTTGCAATAGTTAAATTTTCATCCAATCGATTTATCGAATCTGGGTGACTGCAGAGTAATTTACAAATCTGAAATGGCTGACTACGGACGATATTACACAATATCACATTCCTCACGTCAATGACTCATTTTCGCCGACGCATAATGATTATTATTTAATGCTCGCTAATCGTTACATCGTACCAGATTATCATTCCGTCATAAATGGGTCATCAAATTGCATTTTCATTCAAAATAGCGATTTTGCGTTAAAATGTTAAATGTTGCTGTTGCTTGCAGTTTTTTCATAATTCCTTTAAAACAGTACAAATACGAACGAAATTAATAAAATATTATGAATTGTTTGTGAATTGCTGAATAAGTGCAGTTTTAGTTAATTATTTATCTGTAATCAACAATTTTTTTAACAAATTCAAAGTTGTTTTGTTAATCCAACATTTTTTAACAAATTCACTGTAAAAGTATTCTCGATATGCATTTCGGCTTTAGTATTTTAATTAACAGTAGTCGACCTGATGATCATCTCATTGGTTTTGTTCTCTAACCAAAAAAACTAGTAGTAACCTTCTTTATTTTTAGCGAATATACTATGTCAAATTATTTAAATAAAGTGGTCATTCGATTTAACAAACTGGCCAGAGCTTTATTAACTTTTCGCTCTGATTCCTCTCCGCTATGTTTATTTCGCTGAACCCCCGATTCCAAAGCATCGGCAGTAAAATGTCACTATAATAAAAAGATTCAAAACTGTTAATCATTCATGAATTAATCACCCAGAAAATTAATTCATTTTAATAAACGTTTCTATAAATATATGAGCGAATGCTGATGAAGATACTGCACGCATATCTACGAAAAAGAATAAAAAATACTCGTTGAATAGCTCCGAATCATTTACGCGTGCAGTAAACACGCTAAGCCATTGTTTCGTGCATTCGACCAATTGAAATTCATTTAGTAAATTCGGAGAATGTTTTCGCGTGCACCGCACTTTTTCAAATTGTAATTGATGTCCCGTTCAAAAAATCCTTTCATTTCTACAGCAGAAGACAACATTTATTTATACTTCCTCACCGGCCGGAATATATACAGCGGTCGGCGCAAAAAAAAATTCCCGTTAAAAAATTACAGTGTATCCACAACGTGATTTTAACGACCACTCTCGGCCCTCTTTGCCGCGCGATTAATTAAGCCAGCTATGCAGGTGTAAAAAAATAAAATTGCACCGCACCGCAGGGACACCCTGTTTTCGGTTGCCCGAGTCCATCGGGGCTCGAACGCAGCTGTGCAAATATCGACGAAAGAGACCCGATATATACAGAGTAGAAGCCGACACTCGCGTATATCGGGAGCGGGAGGCAGAGGCGAACGCGGAAAAGCAAACGTCGTTACACGCTGCACTGACGCAAAATCGAGTCGTTGCTGATACGCTTTGCATTCGCGTTATTAAGCGCGTGCTTGCCGATGCTGTCTCTCTCTCTCTCTCCCTCTCTTTCTGTATATACACTGGCGCAGTATGCAGTCGCGTCGCGAGCGAGCCGAGGCTTTGAGGGCCGCGCGTTTTACTTACGCTCCAAGTAGTGGGATGCATTTGCTTTTCCCTCTTTTTCGATTTTTTTTTTTTTTTTTTTTTTTACGCCATCACTCGCCGTATGATTGAGTGTCGTGTTTGAGCTAGGAGAAACTGTTTACACATTTCGTTGGTAATTTGCGCTTTTTATAATGCGGGGAGACCGCTCGTTAATTACAAATTTTCCCGTTTGCACGGCCTCGTTAGAGGCGAAGGAGCTTTCAACGTCAACAAACAAGAAATAAGAAAAAAAAAAAAAAATTTGCTCGCGTCAATAATTCTGGAATCTCGATAATGTCGGATTCAGAATTTATCTCAAATTTGGTATTCGCGAAATGCAGTTTCATGGGCGCGGAACGGGCCGCGCGTTACAATTTCATCGGGTTATTTTCTTTGCATTAAGGCAATTGAATTGTGCTGCCGTTACGCTAATAAAAGAAAAATCCAATTGAAGTCACCTCACGGATGAAATAAACGACTCGGAAATAGAGTAAACTCCCGATCGTCTTTTTCAAATGCTTTATTATTCCATTATAAGCGCGCGCGCTCGCTCGGGGTAGTGGGAATCGCGCGCGAAAAATCAATATTGCGTTACGTTGTTCTGCGATATTTTTCTGCGGCCGCGGATATATAGATAGACCGGGGCATTAGACAAAGAGGCGAAGACTCCGGGGTTCGCCAATCAAAATAACCGCTAATGTGCGCGCGATAGTGGCCGCCGAATCGTTTATTCTGGAAATTAACTGCGGGAATACTCCGCGGAGCGGCTGTTGCCGATCGCTATTTGAATAGCCTTCCGCGGGACTTTTTTATTCTCCGGCGGGTGAAAAATGCCCGTTATGCTTCGAATTATACACTTGGCCTATTTATTTCGTTGCGGGAAAAATGGTCGGGAGGAAAAACGAAAAAGGGAAAACAATAGCCCTCGGGGAGAAGCAGATGGAGCGAAGACGAGGGAAAGAGAAAGAGAGAAATCGAGAGAGGAGAACGGAAGGAAAATTCAGGAAAGTGCAGAGACCACCTTAGTCGAGATAAGGGGCTTTTCACAGTTCTTCGGAAAGGAGAGAGACAATGCCGGTCCATAATTGGATCACGAGAGCCGCGCACTTCAGAATCCTTAATTCCCTCTAGTTTGGTTCTTCCCTCTTATTGCGGCTTTTCAGCTTTATTCCCCCTTCCTCCCTTGGCTTCTTACTTTCACTTGTCATTTTTTCGACGAGCGCAACTGCAAAGCCAAAACTCCGGCTGATTGAGTTTGCACAAGCCTCTGGCTCTCGATGGATTTTATTGCCCTCATTTTCTTTTTTTAACTTCGCAACGAGACGAGAACCGAGTTGTTAATCATTTGCCAATCGATTATTAGGAAAAGACTAATTGCAAAAGTTGATGTGTGTACGAAATTATCATTTCGTAAAATATACAAGCACGTTTTAATTATTTATTTATATTTTTTTTTATTTTCAAAGAATTATTGAAAATTTATCAAAAACGATTTAACATTAAAGTATACCCTGGTAAAAATTTGAGGGTAGCCAAGCTCGTTAATAGGTAAAAAAAAACTTATTGTTTATTTGTGTGAATGAAACGCTTTTTCGTCCATTTTATGACTAGTTACTAGAATTAATTGTAAACCATTTTCAACAGACAAAAATTAATTAATTTTGATCTTGTTCACATAGAAACGGAAAAAAATTGTCAATTTATAATTCGCCAACTATTACTTCAGCAGGTAGAAAAATTTGAACACTTTCAAAATGAACTTAATAAAAGTCTATGAATCAACCTTTTAATGTAAGTGTTATATTGTATAGGCTTAAAGTTGCAAGAAAATTGTTGAAAAGAGTTTAAATATTTTAAAGTTATAGGTTGTTCCCACAACATTCTCCCCATTCTCACAACAAGCTAGGAAATAGATGAGAAAGCGTTTTATTCATCTTCACAAACAAGCCACTTTTTGTACCTATTAAACAAGCTTGGCTGTCCTTTCAAATATTTACCACGGTATACACATCTACATTTAAATGAACGTAAATTTGATTTGGTATAACCGTGAAATCCTGACATCAAAGGAATAAATATCCTCTGCGTGACATATATCGAATATCTGCTCAGTAATAATCAATGACCATCCACAAACTTAGTTTAGCTCATTTCTATATCCATAACCACATTTATCAAGCAAATATCCAAATAGTTCTGTAGGTTTCATAAAAGCCTATAACATTCTTTTGAGGAAACCTTACCTTAGCTACAAAGAGCCTTACTTTACCTTATACTTTACTTCACTTTACTTATTTGACTTACTTTGTCAGAAAATTTTTACAATTTGATTGGATTAAAAAAATAAATGAAAGCTTTTTAAATCACTTAAAACTGGATATTCATAAGCATGCAAATAGAAGATCACCAAAATAAAAATAAAAAAAGTTCATCTCGTTCTTTTTTTATGCATTGCTCTATATAAATAAGAAATTGAGAAAAGATATTCAACAATTAATTAAGACGAGTAAATTTGATTCATCATCGTACCTAAATAGACAAAACGAGGCATATGCGCAGGTCCCGAACGAAGCTATTATTGCAGTAATCTCCCCTTGGCGCCGACTATACGTCCAACCCGCTTGCAGATATACACAAACTTTAATGAAATAGTCCTTGTGCACCGGCGACGATGGCGCGCACGCGTGCATTAATTCATGAACAATCGCGGCATGTGAACTATCTCGCGGGGCTGAAATATTAGGAGCAGCATTGTCATCGGCTTGGAACAGCGACGCGCGACCCGTTAATCTCGCGAGCTGGAGAGTGCTTCGCTCATTAAAGAGTCAAGTCAGCGCTCTGCGATTCGGTGCCCCTACCTCCTTGATCCTAAGCTACAGGCGCACACTCGACGCTCCAATGCGTGCCGAAGTATGCGAAGGCTCTCACAGCCAGATTTAAACGCGATCAATGATTGATTGCGTGTTCACTTTATCGTTCATAAAAAAGAGCGACGGCTGATTCTAGGTAAACTCACGTAATTTGCTTGTTTTGTGATTGTTATTACTGATTAATAAACGTTCAGTGTATACATTGAGAGAAATTTCTAGTAAAAATAACTATTCTGTCTATAAAAGTGGCCACAGACTGTCATGTAGTGGAACAATTACCATCCTGTATTGGAAAAATAATTATCATCTTGTATTGTAAAGTTTACTAGAATGATTGGAAACTTTACCATATTTCTAGTAAAATGTATAATATTTTCTTGGTAATTTTTCCACTAAATGACAGTCTGTGGCCACTTTTCTAAATAGGATAGTAATTTTGACTAGAATTTTTTCTCAGAGTAATATAATAATAATTAGGTTATTAAATTCGGTGCACTTTTTAAGGATTTAAAAAAAAATGTAAGTGGCCAGTAAATACTTTAATGTAAAAAAAAAAGAATTTAAGAGATACTTATAAAAGGAATCTTATTATTTGGAAAAGCTGCAGTCGCTGACATCTCGGAGCCAATCTTTAAAAAAATTTCTCACCCCACAGCTTTTAATTCGCGCTTCATCGTCAGTCCCGCGATAATCCAAGCGATCTCGATAATTTTATGAACCATTAACGTCCGGATTGCGAGTTTTATCGTCCTCCTCCCTCGCGCGAACGTCTTCTTTCCTTCGTTACGATGAAACGTATACCCCAAAAACATAAAAAGGAACGAGAGAGAGAAAGATGAAAGGAGAGAAGAAGAATCTCTTACGTCGCTGTGACTCCCATTCTTCCGCGCGCGCGATTTCACAGTCTCGCAACCGGCCCTAAAAGCGATTGTTTATATTCATCGTAAGATCTCGATAGCGCTTCGACGACGACGATCCGCCCCCTTTTCTTGTATTCCTCGCTTTCGGTCCATCTCCCTCTTTTTTTTTAGCGCCGCACCTCAAGGCCCCGCGCGTGCACACACAGGCACGCCTCTCTCTTGGCCGAGCTTCGTCGCTTAGAAAGTCGCGCCTCCATAAATTTCGTCGCGGGCCCCGTATATGCAAGGAGGAGAAGAAGAGCAAGGCCCCACGATATATTTTATCGATCGGCGACACAACGACGACGACGACCTAAAAGCCCGGCCAAAGCGCGCCTTTGGTATAACTACAAAAGTCCTTCTGCCCTTATATATTTCTTTTTCGCTCTTTCTCCCGCACTCTCGTCGCGACGATATTACTCGTGAATCATACGCGGCCCTCGATTTATATACGTGCGTGCCGACTCGGCCAACGAAAATATATTACTTAGGCTGGGAATTTTAAACTCTTCGCTCGCGCCCCCAGACAAATACTGAGCAGACAATACGATCTGTTTTCGGTCACCCATATACTCTGGTGGATGCGTGAGTGTGTGCGAAATCGATTCTATGGGATTTGTTTTAATGAAATATATTGAGGCGTCGATTGGACTTTTTCATTTGCATTCCAAATGTGGCATTGTCTTTTTAGTCCGAGAGAAGATTAAATTAAATTTTATATATCGATTTTTGTAATTCAACATTTTTGTAATAATTACTATAGTGACTTTAAACAAAATTATTGAGCAGACTAATTGTAAGTTAGTTGATATTTTTCAAAAAAGCTAGGCATTATCTAAAGAAAAAGAAACATCGATTTCAATGTAAATTATTAATAATATGGAATTTTTCACAAATACGTTGGATATACAATATTATAGAAATGCTTAAAATCTGAAAATGAGATAAATATTTTTTATGAAAAGGATTAACGAATAAAGACGTTATTTATAATTTATCGTTTTTTATTTAATTATTCGTGCAAAAATAACAAGCGAATATTTTTATTTATTCGATGTTTTTATCGTTTGTACATATTTTTAAGTAATGTATTATATAATTAATTTAAAATGACAGTCGCTGCTCCAGGAAGAGTTAAATTATTTGTGTCAACTTCTTTCCCTTTTGTTAATCCCGATTTTACACTCGCTACACTGATCTTTAATTTTGGAGGAATATTTAGCCATACTTTTGCATTAACAGTCACAGGACTGTAATCAAAATTGATCAGTAACACCACGGGCTTTAATGGAGGTAATCTTCTAACAACAGCGAGTACTTTTTCGGTAACTAGTAGTACTTCACTGGTACCATTCAGAAGAACTGGATTTTTTTTCAATTCTGTAAGTGCTTGAAATACCTTATAGTGTGATACGGGTGCCTTTTTTTGTGCAGCTAAATTAAGAGTTCTGTAATTTTCATTTACAGGTAGCCAAGTTTTCGGATTTGATGAAAAGCCAGCTGACACTGAACTATCCCATTGAAATGGAGTTCTCTCCGGGTCTCTAGACTTTAGATAATACCTTTCCGGACCGGCATTAACTCCAGCTGGATCTACAGTTTCATTGTATGTGAAATATCGATCAACCATACCGATTTCATCTCCATTATAAACCACTGTAATTCCTGGCAAAATCGTGGCAAGCATACTAATTTGATCTGCACGATTATTGTTTGAACCATACCTTGATGCCACTCGATGGTTATCGTGATTTCCTACAACCCAGTTCGATACTTTGTTAGGAGGAACTGCATTCTGCCATTCATCGATTACTCTTTTGAAATCTAAAGCTGTTGAGTCATTGTTCAAATTAGCGATTAACATAAAATTGAAAGGATTAGATCCTACGTCGTAGAATTGCATCGATTTTGGGATGGTCGTATATGCTTCCAAAATGAGGAGTTTACCATCTGTTTTGTTTACTTTTACGAATTCATCTAAAAGGTTTTGCCATGCTTGAACAACTTTGTAAGTATCATCCAAATCTCTAGTTCTATCGTGAATTAGATAATCATAATCATCAGATGGGACATTAGCTTCCGATTTGGGCTCATCACGTAACAAAGTATCTTCAAATAAATAATTAACTGCATCTACTCTGAAGCCGTCAACTCCTCGTTTCATCCAAAACGTCAGCACATTCTTCATCTCTTGATTAAGAATGGGGTTTCGGTAATTCAAATCTGGTTGACCCTTGACGAATGCATGATAGTAGTACTGCTGTCGTTTTTCATTCCATTCCCAAGCTGATCCCCCGAATGTCGAAAGCCAATTGTTAGGCGGCAATCTTGTACCATTCGGTGCCCTCTTAGCGTCTTTCCAGATATAGAAATCATCATAGGGCTTGATTCTGTTAATACTCTTATTGAACCATTCGTGTTCATCAGAGCTGTGATTGGGAACGAAATCCAACAATACCTTGAGTTTAAGAGATTTAGCCTTCGCGACTAGTCTGTCAAAATCAGCAAGTGTACCAAATTCTGGAGTGATGTTTGTAAAATTTGAGATATCGTAACCGAAGTCCTTCTGCGGGCTGGAATATATTGGTGACAACCACAAGGCAGTAATTCCAGCATCCTTGATGTGCTCTAGTTTTTCAGTAATTCCGTTGAGGTCGCCGATTCCATCTCCATTACTATCTTTGAAACTTCGAGGATAAATCTGATAAATAACACTAGTTTTCCACCAGTCAAGATCTTGTCTTACATTAGCCTTTAAACGATAGGCAGTTGCAGTAAGGGCTAGAAGCCCAATGTTTAGTAACACTCTCAGCAACATGATCGCAATTATTTTTGCGGACGTACACTGTTTTTAATATTAAGTTGTTGCTACCTTTTATACGTAAGAATATAGATAAATAATATTATCAGCTTCGCTTATCATAACTTATCTTTTCAAAAATATGACTTCATAGAAGTGTTAGGAAAATAACAGAATGTTACACAGTGAGGAAATATTATATGATATAGATATCAATTTTTCCACTATAGATAACCCATCGTAAAAATCTAATAATTTAACATTCTTGCACACTATACTAAAACTGTTATCAATAAAGATATTTTTAAAACCAATATACTCTAATACGTAGATCACCATGTTATTACATTGCCACTCATTTAAAATATGGAATTTGCTATGCCAGTCTGTCACCACGCACTATCTTCTCTTTAATTTATTAGTGTTGTTCATTTTTTATCAACCGAATTTCTGCGCACGATACACCTTGCGCATACATACGAGTGAAAAACACGAGGCGAACGAGACACGTCAACTTAAAAGGTCCTCGACAAAAATCAATTGGATCGTTAATTAACCGCGCGTTGAGTATCTCTGACAGTCTAGGAAAAAACTCGGAATTCCTCATATACATACATTAGGGTTTGGTGAGGTAAAAAATTAGTAAGGCATGCAGTCTCTCCAGTATGGAACTGGCATTTTGAAATGGCAAGCACGAATTAAATGTCGCAGTAAAATTCAATTTAAAATATAATTGTCTCGAAAATGTACAACAGTAGATCATTAAGAATCATTACGATGATTTCATGAAAAAATGTTAAAAAAGAGTTATTTTAGATCTTTAGGGATGAAGTAATTTCTGCTAAATTTTTAAACTTATTTTGTCAGAATTACATTTCCGATGAGATTTTAATTCACAAATAAAGTTATTAAACAATTTTAATTTCTTATGCTCTACAGTTCCCTGAAAGCTCAAGAGCATTTGCGAGAGTGATTTCTCACCGTTTTTTCAACATAATTCTATTTTTTTTACACACTGCGCATAAAGTGCGCACTTGATTCCCTTTCCCTAGCAACGGGAACAAACATACGATTTTTATGCGCTGTGTGAAAAAAAATATCGTATGCACCAAGGGAATAAATAAAGAATTCCTCGAATCGCATGTTCGCACACAATTTCATGCGATCCGAGACATTCTTTATTTTTATTCCCTATAGGTGCATAATATACTATTATTTACCAGTACTCTCGCGCACCAATTTAAAAATTCAATTGCAAATTTCACACGTCAATACGCAAAAAAAATGAGAATCAACGAACCAAACGCCCCGTTTCGCGGAAGCAATACACGGAAGAGCGTAGAAAATTTTAACAAAACATACACAAAAAAAAGAGAGAGAGAAAGATAAAAAATAAAAAATAAATCTTTCAGCGCGAAATCGAAATTCGCGAAGCTTCAAACAGCAGCGGCAATTTTGTCCACTGCAATTTCTCCCCTATATACCCCCGTCCCCGAGCGCGGCAACGAACTCGCGCCAACGAAGAGCCGCGCGCTATTATTTTTCCATTATTAAATTTACGAAACGGAACGAACGTGTCCGCGCGTTAAATCGCCGGCCATAACGGGCAATTCGTGCGTGGGCTATTGCTTTTTCGCAATGAACGCCGGAGGGGGGACCCTCGCGACCCGCCGCCAAATGAATAAATTAACAAAATCAATCGACCGCGGCTAACCGGTGACGGATAGAAATAGCTTATGCACGCCTCGTACTATCTCTCCGCGAGCCGCCCTCCCTCGATAATCGATATTCCGCATAATTAATTTCCTCGGGGCCATAAATTCGTACGGCGCTCGCACGACCGAAATGATAATTACAGTGCGCGCCGCAAATAAAATCGCGCTACCCCGGTGTGTGTATACACTGCCCATTTACGACTGCTGCGCCCGCGCATTTTCATCCGAACCACCTTTGGCCGTACTCGCGCGAGCGGCAATGTTATTTAAGGTCGACGAATTGCGTCATTGAATTTTGCCTCCGACGAACGGCAGCGCTTTTTCATCACTCGCCAAAATTAATAGGGCGCCGAAATTAAAGAAGAGAGTCGCGCGTTCCCGTGCAAATTCAGCGGAGTATAGAAAAAAAAAAGGAATAAAACAAAACGTATGCGCCGACGGCTGCAGGCTGGCCCCGGGGACAAAAACTCGCGAGGATAGCGAGGCCGCCACCTATCATTGTCGTATATTTGTGCGTGCGCGCGAGCTGGCGCCAAATGCCGGCGTATAACATCGTGCAATTTTCCGTCCGAAACGATTCACGCTGTTTTGCACCTGCCGCACGTTTGGGATCAATGGGTGTAAGCTCGTTCGCCGATTTGCCGTCTCGGTGCATTTGCAAGTGTTCGAATGAGCCGCCGGAGCGCGAAAGTTTAAAGAATGCTACACGCGGCACTGTTTCACGCGTATTTCACACAGTGTAAAAAGAAATGAAGCGAATGTCTGAACATTTAGTTTAAAAAGTGAATAACAGTTTATAATAATAAAATAGAATAGTTGATTGAAGTACAGCTAAATCGGCTAGAGTGAAATGGAGTCAAATTTTCACTCGAAGTTTAGAAATTAACTCCCTCGATTAGAGTGAAGTAGAGTTTTTTTTTCAATCCAATGTAGAGTGAAAGGGTAGACCATTAATTAAAAAATCTTTCTCCATCAGAGTGAAATTAAGTTATTCTACTCGTGTAGAGTGATTATTTCACTCCACTAAAGTAAATTTCAAAATTAACTCTATGAATGAATTAACTCTAGTATGACTCTAAAAAAAGAGTGAAATACCACTCGGTTTTAGCGTGTAAATTGTAGTATGTATAAATAAAAAAATATATTATATGTCTTAAGTTTAGTATTTTTTTTTTCTGAAAACCTGCAAGTTATAAAGACTGAATTTTTTTCCTCTCGAAATTCTCAAAGAAAAATACAACTCAATTTCGCGAGCTGAAATAAATTTAAAGCACCGAGACATTGACGTCTGCTGAAGCTCTCCAAGTACGCGTAACTTTATCGCTCAGTCGAAAATGTTGTCATATAACTTAAGCAAAATTAGCGAGTCCAAAAGCAGGGAGTTTCCAGCGCTGTGGAGCTTGCGCGCTCTTTCTCCCGCAAATGCGTTAATCTTCCGTGAGCAGGCCAAAACAACAAACGCACTCACATCAGTGAACAAGCAGGAGCGTCGCCGAGATGCGAAATTAACCGGGCATCTCGCGCGCGCCCACCTCCGACGCATCTGCTCTCTAACAGGGTCAGGAATGTGCACGCGAGTCGTGCATCATGTATTTATGACGGGCACGGATAACGCCGACTTAAATACCGTCGAGACGCTCTTAGCTTAGCTGCATATTGAATTGCGCCTAATGGCATACATGCAAATTTCAGGATGCATCAACTGGGATTCCGAAATCATATTTGGGTGATATTAAGATATACATTCGCTTAGTAAGTGCGACATTTTTCGAGCGAACTCCGTGACAGTCGATACCTCTTTCCTTCATTGGATAAGGATGATATTTCGCTATTTATAGTTCTATTTCATCCTGGAATAGTCAATTTTATTTTCGTAAAATATTTCATCTGAAAAATTTTATGTTTAGCTTAGCGAAATATCTTGGCGAGATTTTTGCGCGAAAAATATTTCACTTTTTTGCAGAATCTCTTATATTTGACATAATATTTCTCACATCTTATACATATTACGGATTCAAGGTAAGCGAAATTCGCAACCATCCGGATTACGGTTGCCTTTACCATTAACTTTTTTGGAGCTATACACACAGTGGATGTTTATCCTAATCTACTGCTGTACACATTTGAGGCCAACGAATAACTATCCTACGAAAATTTTAGACTTTTAAAAAGCTAAAGCTCCTCATAAATAAATTTGTACAGCATCGCTTATCATCATTTTCATCATGTTTCTCTTAAAAAAGTGATGAGCGGATTTTGTGAAGCCTAGAAAACGTGAATGTGATTGGTTCGTGGATCAATATCCGGTATGTCGCCAAAATTCAAAATTTCTTAACATCAAATGTGAGCCACGAATAAATAGTAGAAATAAAATGAAAACAAAAAAATTAATTAATAAATAAATAATAAATAATGCGAAGCGAGCTGGATTTTGCCAGTATAATATAATTAATCCCCCCAAAGAGAGTTACATGAAAGCACCAACAATCTGTAAAACACATAACCGCGGTGTAGTTTATAAGTCGGCTGAGCGTATAGTGACCATACGGAGCAGCTGAAATTTCATTAAATTTATACAGAGTTGAAAGGTAATTACGCTTACAGTTATGGCCACTCCAAGGCACCACAATGGTTTCTTAATCTTCTCGTGAAAATTAAACGCACCGGCGTTGGACGCAGCCCCAAACTGTCCGTGGCACATCAGCTCGCCTCGTTAGCGGGGCGAATATTCTCGCGGCAACGCGTTTAAATTAGAAAGCCCCTCGGAGCGCGCGCACAAGCCACGAGGCCCGCGCGCACTCCCAAGTCTAGGGGAATCCAACCCTAAGAATACGCCGGTCGACTCTAATATACGGTGGCGCGCGAAACCGCCGCAGCGGCGCCTCAGCCGCGTGAATCCGAAGCGCCACCACAATGGCTAATTAAAGAGCATGGCTAAGCCCTTCTAAGCAAGTCGGCCGTTTCCGCGTGGGCGCGACCCCCGCCGTCTCCTCGGATATAGAATCTCCCCGGGGCTCGTTATGGCACTTTCTCCGATTCTCGAGGACGTCTCCTCTGACGGAACGGGAGGCCGAGCCCTCCCCTCGAGCGACGCGAAAGCAAACTAACCTTTCTACTAATTACTCGCTTGTAATTAGCCGCCAATTTGGTCGTCGGCAAGCGTGAAATAAGGGGGTGCACTCGACCGCCGCCGCGGCTCGTCTCCCGTCCTCTCTATATATCGCGGGGGCCGAGAGTATTGATTCGTCGTTGCCGCCGCGGCGCGCCGGTATGTGCAGTTGTTACTTGCCGCGCGCGCACGAGGAGGGCAAAAACGAGGGATGAAGAGGAGTGACCCGCGCGGAGTCCGGCTCGCCATTAGCTGTAATGCGATACCCTACTAGCGGGTGGAGAGCGTCTGATGGCCACCGGCAATCTCGGGGCTATTAAACTCGCGATTTTATACGTCCTCCCGTGCGTCGTTACGTTGCGCCGCTCGGATCTTCCTCCTTTGCTTTACGTCCTTTTTCCCGCGGCTGCAGATATTTTTAGTTTTATTTATTTGCTCCCGCTGGATCTTTAAAGAGTCTCTCCAGTAGAGATTCGCGCCGAGCGAGTATAAACTTTGCACGGCCATATTATTTCCCCGTTTATTGAGTGAGCGAGGAATGCGTGAAAGTACAGTGCAAAAAAAAATGAGCTAAAAAGCACCGGGAATTTATTGCCTCAGAACTTCCTCAAATTCAATTTGTTACTCGTAATGTGGTGCGGATAATTCGGTGAAATAAAATCACTTTTGACGAGGCTACGTTTACACCGTTACTGAAAGCATATGAATTTTTAAAGCACTTTTCACTTCGTGTACTTAAAATTTCATGTGCGCGATTTAATGTAAATTAAAGTATGTCAATTTTGTTCGAATGCCTAATTATAAGTATGAAAGTTAAATAAGCTACTAATCTAATATTATTTTTACATTAAATGAAGATTAAGTTTGCTTTCAGCACATTGCATTAAATTTTAAGTATAATTTACATAGTGTAAAAAAATTGTAAAAAAATTATATTTCGTAAATTATAATTCATACATTATCATTTAAAATAGAAAGATAATTACACACAAAGCTTTATAAATAATTCCAACCATTATTAGTCTACAAAATCAGCAGTGCAAATGCGATTTGAGTAGTGAATGCTGCAATTCAATAAAATCGCTTCCCCGTTATATTAATTGATACACATAAATAAAGAAACAAAATAAAGGTACGAAGCAAAGTTCAATCCGAGGAAGGCATTATAAAACGCAGCAACGTGCTTTTAAACAATTTTTTCGTCATCGCGGAATGCGGCAAAAACTTTTATATTTGATCGCTCACAACAATCGAAACTGTATATAAAACGATATATAAAGGACTGGACGCTAGCGAAGCGCCTAGATTGGAATTTCTCAGTTTTTGCGACGATCCACTCGATCGGTGCACTTCCTCGACCCATAATCCAAGTCAATCCCGGCAGATCGACGAGCTGGCAAACTTTCTGAGCGCACTGTATACCCCCGGATGAAAAAAAAGGGCAGACAAAGTGCCTCGCCTAGATACGGCTCCGCAGCCTTAAAGAGAATTCCTTAACTGCGTGCCCGGGGAGAAGGAGCCTCGGCGCAAAAGACGCTCCGAGCGGCCGCGGGGAAAAAGCGAGGCGGACTGCGGCGGGGGCTTTGCCCCCTTGGGCGGCTTGTCGACTGCATCTCGCCGCGCGCGTATTTAGCATTGCAGAGGTGATCGCGGAAAAGAGGGACATCGAAAGAGCCCGGCTAAATAGAGAGACAGACGCGGAATTGGTAGCTCCGAGGCCACGGCGATACCGCGAGGGGGCAGGCTCGTTCCCGCCGCCGAGCTGCTTCCCATTATCAGCAACGGCGGCGCAGTCTCTCCGGGCATATATGTATATATACGTATACACCGTGCGCCCTTAGTAATTGTCCCCTTTGCATATATAGCGTCGCGCGCGCGGTTATTAGGCGAGGTGGTCGCGGAAGCGAGACTCTGGCTCGCGAGTAGCGCGATCGGCCGAGGAATAGCCGATGAGAGAGAGAGCGCTCGACTCGCGGGGGATAACCCCGGCCATACTGAATCCCATTGGGGCAAGGATGCCTGGGGGACTCGGCCGAGGTACCACCTTTTTTCATCTCTATCTCCGGCGCGTCTCCTGCGCCGCACTGGCGACTTGATTGGTTCTGTCCGGGTTGCGGACTCTTGATTTCTGGTGCGCGGCTATATACGGCTGCCCTCGCTAGTTTCTCTCGTTTCACTTATCCGGCGCGCGTGTGTGCGCTTTTATGGCCAGCGCGCGGAAAGAAATGACAGTTGGCACTTTGTCACGGAAGCGCTTAGAGCTGGCAGGCTGCGGCGAACAAAAAAAAAATCGAGACGTTATACGAGGAAGGGAGGGAATTTTCTGTACCGCTCAATTGATTCATCGAGAAATCAAGGCTTTTGTGCAAGTTAATAAATAATACGACTGTACTGCGAGTGAGTGATGTGTCGATTAGATCTGCTTTTGAAATCTGTTTTGCCTCGATGAAATCATTATAATTGAAACAGTAGTTAGAACCGAGTAACGGATGAACTAAACAATTATCATTATCAGCGCAGAGTCGTGTGCTTGATGAATATTGATGTTTTCATCGTTGCGTAATGAAGTAACTGGACCAAAATCGTCTAACTAATTTAAACGAGAAAATAAATTGATTCCGTATATAACAAATTGTTCGAGCAAATGCTCGGGCCTAGAGAAATTACTTTTCGAGCGAGCCAAAAGCAAAGGAGGCTAACTGAAATGGCTTCGGTGTATATAAAGGATACTAAAAAGAGATGATAGAAACCTCGCTCTCGCGTGCAATCTACAAGGATACTTGTTTAAACGAAAAGCCCCGTCGGCTCCCAGCGGAAACGAGACGCAGCTTTAAAGAGGGATAAGAGGAAGATCGCACAGGTAGATCGGCAGCTCTCGGTGCCGGTGAACGAAACGTGCCTCTCGAGTTTATCATCATCGGCAGCATCATCCCGCGAGCACGTGCGCCCTCTCTCTCTCTCTCCACCCCCTCCGCTCTCAGCGCTACCTGCACTCCGGCCATTATCGTATTAGCATATACACATATCTTAATATTATGCCATCTGGCTCGGGCGCACGCGCGCATACGTAAGAGGTTGCGCGGGCTGATAAGACCGAGGGGACCCCTCGGGAGAGGCTTTACGCTCCTTTGCCGCTCGCCGCAGCATAAATACCACCTGCGACGACGACGACGACGACGCGCGCTCTCGCTGATAACTCAGACGCGGTACACGAATTAAAATTGTTTTGCTCTCGGCCCTCTTTTTACGCGCTCGCCCCTGCCGCGCCGCTGCGTTTCTTCGATTCTTCCGTACGATTCCCCTGGATTTTTTTTTTCAGCCGGCCTCTCGCTCTCTCGTTTCGTACTAAGCGAGGGGGAGAGAAAAAAATGCGCGATGACGCGGCGACGAAGGAGACAGAGGCGCATGTAAGCATTTGCAAGAGTTTTTGGCCTCGCGTCTTTCTCTCTCCGTCTGTGTTTCTCTTTCTCTCGTCGGGGCGCGCGCTGCTCTTTTTATCGACTCTCGTGGACCCGCGGCATCCCCTGCGTACGATATCGTACACGCGCGCGAGCGCCGACCTCACGAATTTATTTTTCGTTTGCCCGCCGGTCGCTTGTAACGTTTTTTTCTGCGCGCGCGCGCGCGCTATACTCGAGATCGAGTGTAGTCGCCGGCAATTCGTCGATAAAAATTCAATTTTGTTGATCGCATATCAAAGTGCGCCGAGGAATGGGTTTATTAAAGATTCAAAGGATTTTAAGCAAATGATGAGCTAATTAGGGCATATAATTTATCTATATTATTCTCACTTTGATTAATTCATTTAATAAATGCTCACAATGGAGAGATAGGTTTTAGTAAAAATTATACAAGTCGTTTAGTAAATATTACTGAACTGCTTGAGAAAGTTGTCACAGACTGACATTTCGAGTATTTGCATCGATACAGTAAAAATTACAGTACTGTATCAGTATGGCAAAATTTACTATATTTTTGATAAATATTACTGAAAAGTTTAGTAATTTCTCTATAAATGTCAGTCTGACGGAAACTTTCCCAAACAGTTAAGTAATTTTTACTAAACGACTTGTATTTTTTTACTAAAACATTTCTTTAGTGCAGAACTAGACGATCTACTATAAGACTAAGTAGACAATTCTTCATTGCCAATTAAAGGTTGATAAAAAACGCAAGTATAAAGAAACTATTTTTAGCAACAAAATATAGAAAAAATGGGCTCATGAATCAGTGCGTTTTGATGAATTGCAGGAAGGCACCCCTCGCGCTCGCCGAAAAAAAAGGGGCGAAGAAAGGAAGAAAATCCTGGGAAAAAAGCGTCGTCGCTCGATAGGCGAGATTTCCACGAGCGATGCGAGTGCCTCAAGAGGGGGGGGGGGAGGACAGGGGGAATGAGCCCTGCGCGATCTCTCGCGTTTTACCCATGTAAATTCGTATGTGGAATAATTGTGCGCGGGCGAAGCTAAGCGAGCGGCGGCATTCATCGGCGCGATATCGGCCGCGTGTCACACACGTGTAACCGAGCGTGTACGACACGCAGAAGTGCAGCCCGCTTCTTCCCCCTCGCGTTGAGCGCTGATACATCCGGACGATATCCGCGAAAAGCCACGGGGTTCTCCCTCTCGACAGGCACGGGAGCGACCGCCGCGCCGGGAGGATCGCGAGCCCCTTTGCGCGAGCTGGCGGATTTCAGTGCCAGACTCTGTATGGTGAGGTAGAGCACTGGCCACTGGAGTTTCTAAGGCGACTGAGCTTTTTTATATTGCGGTTTGATTATACTTGATGTTTTTAACGGAGGGAAAGTTATTAATAAAAGGAAATAACAGTTATTTATGCATCAAGGATTATTCTCGTGGATGAAGATTGCTGCGATGTCCGAGCTTTATAGTTGGGGAAGTAATACACCCAAGGGAATAGTCTGCACCTATACTATAACTCCCAACGCGCATATAAAATCTTTCATTCCAATCGTTTAAAAAGTTTAATTTATTCGACAAATATGTAATTGTCGATACTTACAATCAACATTTGGTTATGAAGACCATTTTTATTTGTTAATGTAAATTTTAAATACAAAAAAAGGGATTGTAGCTCAAAAATAGATTAAATATAGTCGATTAATAGTGAAATGAGCTTACGGAGAATAAAATCAGTGTATGAGAAATAATAAAGTAAATTTATTCCCTCGACAGAGGTTAATAAACTGAACTTCATTGATGATTAGGGTGAAAAAAAAAATTACATTTCAATCTATCGGCAGAATTCCTTTTCTTGTGGTTTCATAATTGAAATGTTTAAAAGATTTTAAGAAAAGTTTGTCTCTTGCTTTTGTTATAAGATGATCTCTGAATACAAATTTAAAGAAGGAAGTTATTTACATCGGGATAAAATGAACAAACTCAGAAAATCTGGATTCAATAAATAAATTTGTAGCTATTTAGGGCAGTTTCTTTGTTTGAATTCAACACCACGTGGAGTATAGTATTGAGTGAGTTGGGAAAGTTGAGAGACTAAAGTTCCAGCTCATCTGGTCATCGGTTATTAAATTTTCACGATTTGATTTCAAAAGTTTGCTCCTAATGGTACCACTTTTTTCCTCTTGCCAATAAAGGAGAACAATATTATTTACGATTATAAACACACTAATATCTATATATATATATATATATATATATACATTTTAACGAGGACCTAATGTAAAAACAATTTTTTTTTTTTAATTAAAAGCATTACAATTTCGTTGAAAAGTTATTTCTAATTCTCCTTCCAACTGGCTTTTCAGCACTTCCATTTATTAACACAATTTCAACATCGACATTTATTAACCCTGCAGAGATTAGCCATGTGTAAACTTAACCTCCTCTCTCGACTGTAGAATTATAATACCGTCAACAAAGATATGTCTGCCAGGAACACGCGGACTAAAGTAACTTTCTTGAATCTAAGGCAATTAGGCTGGAAACTCGCATAACAACCAAACAAGTAAAAACAAAGCGGCCTCACGAAACACCCCCGACACGCTCCGCCGCACTGAAACGTCACCGCGTCACCGCGTGCAAGGCCGCTCCTCCAGGTGCAAGCACAGCCAGACGCGCTCAAGCAGAGGGACAACGAATCACTCTCCGAAGCACGCGCAGACTGCGCCACCGTATATACAGTCCCATTGTCGGCCGTTATCTCGCGCACTTTGTCGCTCTGGGCCGCGTGTCCCCTCTCGGGGCTGTGCCTTTTTTTTCGGGGAAGAGGTTAAAACCTCGAGCGATTCCGCCCGGAGATTCGCGCCGACGTCGACCCTCGCCGTAGGTGGTCACGTAAAAAGATGTCCCGTAGATTTGGAGATCAGCCGTTCCTCCGGAGCTGCCGCCTTCCCGCGTCGCCGCGCCCACTGTACTCGATCTTTGGCGAGAGCGATGTACGCCGTTATCGCGGTCGCATCGTCGTGGACGGCTGCAGCTTTATTGCAAGGTGGCGCGAGCGAGCGAGTGGCACCAGACGACCTTCCAGCGGCGGATGGGATTAGGACGAGGAGGACACGCCGAGGTGTACGCTCTCCGTCCTTTGTACACTCGCGCGGATGAATGCTCGCGCGGAAGGGTTGCCCCGGGGCGGCGGGCATGCGGGTCGTGCCCTTTCGTGAGAATCTGGCTAATGCGATAAGTCGACAATCGCCTTTTTCTCAAAGGGCTTTAACATCTTTGTATCTTACGGGCTTACACGCTACGGTTTCAACGCACTTATCGGATTAATTAATGGAGATTTAAGCTCCCACAAAGTACCTTTTAGATGTTTTTTTTTTTGTTTTTGTTTTTCAATATTTTGTTTAAGCGGTTTTATTCAACATAAAATATTTGAGTAACTTTCGGGAAATTAAGTAAACTTCGTATCCATTATTCTTAATGTTGTATAATATGTATCCTTACATGTATATTTGAGAGAATTTGTTTGTGAAAGCTTCCCGCAAAAAATTGGTTTACAAGCATTCATTGTAATTTTTACCTAAATCTTAGACCTTTGGCGAAGTTTCCAGTTTTTACAAAAAAAAAAAAAAAACTGTAACTTTGATGGCGAGTTGCACTATAATTTTCACGGGAAAATCCGCGTAATTGTTGCAGAGCTTTTCTTATGAAAATTACAAAACTTCGTCAACAGACCAAGTCTCACCAAAAAATTATATAAATTTTTCGTAAAAATTGCCAGTGATTGCAAATCGCGACTGCTTGTTTTCATGTACCTATTACGAAAATCCCTATTTTTCCGGAGAAATTCCGTGTAATTTTTCCAGAGCTTTTCTTATAAAAATTACAAAGCTTCGTCAACAGACCAAGTCTCACAAAAAAATTATATAAATTTTTCGTAAAAATTGCCAGTGATTGCAAATCGCGACTGCTTGTTTTCATGTACCTATTACG
>JAWWEN010000048.1:868360-901578 GCA_035582955.1 Sycophila texana
TTCAGAGAATAAAATATGATTTTACTCCCTCTGCAGAGGTCAATAAAGTGAACTTTATGGATGATTAGGGTGAAAAAGTTAATTAAAACACCACAACGAGCACAATATCTCATTTCAATTTTCCGAAATTTCTCAGTAGCACTGTTATCCCTCATCAATCAATCCAGATAAAACCGAGCCAATACGAAGAAGAGACAGGATCCTCGCACCTCCCGACCGCTCTCTAAAAAGCTCAGGGACGATAATTAATTATAGAGGGGAAGGCAATGCGCGATCGCAGCGGATCGCACGTTAATTAAAAGCAGTTGCATTTAGGAGGCCGCTGCACCGAGAGGACACCCGCGGGGGCAGCAGCAGCCCGACATTGATCGTCGCGGGGGACAGCTAAAAGAAGCAAAAAGAAAGAAAGAAAAAAAAAAGAAGCAAGCACACGCGCGAGCGAACGTACTTACGCGCGACGGCTCCGCCAATTAAAAGCACGAGGACTCCCGGCGCGGGGGAGGCGGGGGCAGCCTCGGGCAGACAGTCCGGCTGAAGCATTTTCATGCGAGGGCGCGTGCACGCGCATCTAGCCGAAATGCGCTCCTAAATTCCAGTTACTGGACGCTAGCCACCCACGGGCCGGCGCCGGCCGAGCGCTGCGCGCAGACTATTATTTCACGGGCGCGCGTATATACACCGGCTGGTATTTGCTCGCTCGGAAACTAACTGCCGGGAAGGTGAAATATCAACCGCGTTACTTTGAATGTGTTCATATTTCGCAGACGCTGGTAGGCGAGGGGGGAGGGGGTCAGAGATCCCGAATAAAAGGACGAAAATCGCGCGAGTAGCTCGGGCGAAAGGGCGCGAGCGCGCAAATGAAGAGGCTAAAGAGATTTAGCCATTAATTTCGCCAACGCGCGCTAATGCTTTTGACAAGCGCGTTTTATTGCTCGCCTTTGTGCCGGCGAGTTGCGAGATTCTTTCTCCTACTGGCTTCTGCGCTGCGGCAAAATCTCATTATGCGTATTGTATTAAAAAAAAAGAAAAGGAGGAGAGAAGAAGGAGAGCGTAATGGAAGCCGCCGGAGAAAATTTCTGTCCACCTTTAACTCTTTGTGCCGCGGTTCATTTGAGGTAACGGGGTTTATTTCTCGTCTTCGCTTGCTTCCCTTTTAGAGCGCATTTTTCGGTTCTCCAGCGAAAACATACTTATAGCTCGCGATCAATATCTTACAGGCTTAAATTAGCTGATCAGTTTTACAATTTTTGGAAAATTACTTTACTAAGTCCAAAAAAAGAATCGGAGCTACCACTTTGACTTTTTAATTGAAACCCATTGGAGCGTTAATGAAAATAAGATTTTGACTATGGTAGGGACGTGGCTTATTTGCAGGCGGTGTAACGGCGAATGTGTATATAGCCTGTGCAAATAACATCTTCTAGCTGGATGAAATGCGAGTTCTTATTGTGTTCGGGTGAATTGAAAATGGAAATGGAAACGATGCATACAGCCAGAACACCGAGTGAAAATGTGGACACCCCATTTTCGCTCACTATTCCGTTACCACTCGAGACCTTTCTATAGTGATTTCATTTATACGGGAAATGCATAATTACGTCTGGCTGAGTGCTTCTCCACCATTTTCCCTAAACAGTACAATTGCTAAAGTTGAAATTCGCAGCGCAGACGGCCGTTACAGGAACCTAGGGCTTCCGGGCAATAAAGGCTCTTTGAATATTTGTACGGAATAATCGTTTTATATAAAAATTATCGCGCGTAAGCGAATTCCACGCAGGAAATTAAACATTTCAGGAAAAAGGAAATCGAGTTAAAATAATGTACACTGTATTCTGAAGATGAAAATAATGGAAGCTTTAGTTGACGATTTTTTTAAAATATACTTGTCAAAAATTCACGCGCTTCGTGCACTTGTAACTTTGAGTTTAGAAAATGAATTACAAAATATAATTAGAAAATTAAAAAAATTTAATAGTTAGATTTTATTAATCTTTTAATATGAATAAACAATTCTTGCATGACCATCAAAACGTTTAAAATTTTAGCGCCATTTAACCGGAAATGTATCCTTTATTTATTTTACATTTCAAAACATTCTGTTTTTTTTCTTTCTTTTGTGTAAAGAAAGCATTATTATATCATTATTAGGAAAGTGTGTTATCATACCACTTTAAGGTTTATATTCATTTAAATAAGTTTAACACTACAATTTCTTATTACTAGCAGTAACGCTAAATAAATTCAATTAGTATTTCCTATTAACGGCAGAAAACTTGTCAATGCGACAGGAAAAACGAAATCAACCGTAAGTAAGCTCGCACACTTGATCAAATGAATGACTATAGTTCGTTCCAGCGGAAAGTGCGTGCTCAACGAGAGTAATAAGCATAAAAGGCACGAGAAGAGCGCGCGCGAGCAGTCGCTCCAGAAAGAGCCGTCTCCAAGCCCTTGACATTCACAATCCGCGTTATGAAAAGGAAAATCCTTCACGAGTGCACATGAAAAAGAAAAAAAAAAAAAAAAAAAGAAATAAACAAGCGTCTTGTTGCATCCGCAAGCCACAGTGCAGCAACGCGGAAGCAGACGCTGTCGTCGAGCGCAGCCGCTTGAAAATTCATAGGAGCGCGGCACGGCGCACACAATCGGGAAATGAACTCGGAAAAGCAGCGGCGAACAAAAGCGCGGAGCCCGAGCTCACGCCTCCTCCTACCGGTGCGATGCTCGCGTGCACGCAGCACTCCCCCGCTGCACTGCACGGCATCTCGCGTGCATTTTCCCGGAGGAAAGCCGGGCTCTCCCCGATTGAACGCGGGCGGCGTGTCGATTTCACTTCGTTCCCTTATCTCGCCGAGTGCCGGCCGCGCGGGGGGAGAGGCTGCGAAAGGAACTACTATACTCGATCGGTCTCGATGAGCCTCGCCCCGACGCGCGCGCCTCGATTCGATTTCTGCCGCGCTGAGGGGAGGATGATTGGATCGCAGGGACTTATCGCTATATATAGAGAGGGGGGGTGGATGGCGCGCGCCCGCCCCCACCTCGGAACCATTCCATCCGTCATCCAAACAATGACGCGTCATTCGTCAAGGGAGTGTCGGCGTCGCTGCGGAGAAGAAGCTGCGCGCCGCGCGGATGCAGCCGTAGCGCAGGCAGCGATGTGTCCAAGTGGAAATTGATTTACTTAGACACGCCATGACGGCGTGCGCCCGCCTATCTGCCGCGGCGTTCGGCCCGAAATTGTGGGATTCACACGGCTGGCGTCTTTCCTGACGTGACGTGTGTTTGATGTTGAATTGTAATTTTGACGTTTGCTGGTTATCGCCGCTGCTGGCTGCGCCGGGGCCGGGCTGCTTGTTGAAACTATGAATGCGAAATTAATAGTGGGATCGCTGGATTTCAAGGTGCACTACGGAGCTGTTGTTGAGAAATATTCTACGCTGATCGATTCGTATAATCTGGGGCTTACGACCTTGTCCCTTGTGTTGACTCTGTAATCAATCGAGCTTTGTGATGAAATTGGGGTAGTTTAATAATTTACACTGCCCTGCTATTTTGAATGTTTAAGATAATAAGCGACGGCTTATGGCTTGTGCTTCTGTTTAGTTTCCTCTCGGCGAGGAGAGTATAAAAAAATAAGCGAAAAAGAGGAGAGAGTCGTCGAGAGCTGAACTGAAAAATCCGAGCGGCGAAAGCAGGCGTCCCATTGACTTTTCGTCAAGGCTTGTCATTTACAGCTCGTTATTCTTAATCCTTCATATTTTCCTAGCTTTTGCATCGCGCCCGGCGCGCTCTATTCCCGTCGCCGCTTTCATTGCCGTCCCGCAACCTTTGCGTAATCTTGTATTCTCGAGGAGCTTTTTATTCCCGCGCAGGCGAGCGAAATCTTTTTTTAAATGACCCTGGCACGAAATGCGACCGAAAAATAAACCTCGGGAAAATTTTATTTCGCCATTTGTCATCAGTTTCATCAATGCCGTGAGGCAGTTGTATGCCTTGTAGAGTTCATTTCCTTCGCGAAAAAAAAGGTACCGATAATAAAATCTCAAAGTGAAATCCCGGCACCAGCTGTGCCGGGATAAGCTGCGCGGATCTGGATTTTCAGGGCAAAGCAACTTGTGCAAAAAGTGACGGGGATCGCTTATTTCGCAATTTCGGAGCAAGGATTCGACGATTAACGCGCCGAACAGCTGACGGCTGCCAAACGATGAAAGTTACACACAGACTTAATGAAATTTAAGCCTTCGATGGAGAGATTGACGCCTTTCATATATAGATATATATATAAGAAACGTGTGTATATATATATATGTACATAGATGGGGTTGCCGTGCAAGGGTGCGAATCTATTGATTTTCCAGACCGGATATTAAAGAAGTTGTAATAAGCATTAGTGGATACAGCACAGAAGAACTAATTTAAGCTACTTGGCCGACAGATTCTCGCTATCTATTCTTGTACGTAATTTTCACATCTAATGAATGATTAGATAAAGTTCGATCGCAAAATTATTATTGAAACGAATCAGCTTAAAATACATCATTCATCTAACTTGAAATATTGTAATTAAATTTTGATGCAACAGTCATGTAATTTTAAACATTCAAATTTAATTTTAAACATTTAAATATTACACCTTTCTATCAGATCTTAATAAAAATAAAAAAAAATATAGTACATCATTAATTCCCCTACTGAATTTATATACAAACAAGAGATTTTTGAACAAATGCCACATTTAATAACCCGAGTAAATAATTTACAAGAAACCGAAATATAGTATCACAATTATAATTTTAGTAAAATAAGTTAATGACATTTTGTTTAACATGAAAATCGAATCCCTGCAAACATCAATTTCTATCATACCCTTATTGAAATCGACTGTATATACCAGGGCCGTTTCGTTCCAGCACGAAGTTAAAAAAAAAAAGAAGGAAGAAAGCATTCAACAAACAATGCTAAATAACGGGCTACAAATTCGAGCACGTGCGCGTGATACCGCGAGGGAGGGCGGCGGCTCGAACCGGCCGATCGGCCCAACGAGCTTGCGCGCCGACAAATTTATTTTGAGCCCGCGCCGCGGCGTTACGGTGGTAATGGGCGCGAGTCGGCGCGCATTGAATATTGGATCTCGGCGGCGCGCCATTTTTCATTCTCTTATTTTCCCTTTCACCCTCCGCGGCGCGAGGGGCCCCGCCACCGTATTAAAGCCCCGTTATTAAGCCGCCCGCGCGCGCTTTATATCCGCCGCATTCATTCTTATGAAGAGTAATTGGAATTACGATTATGTGCTAAAACGCGTCTCGCGCCCGAGTTTACTTTATGGCGCGTGCGCCGTTACGGGCGAAAGTGCGAATCATCGTTGGCCGAAAACGCGTCGGCGCGCACCTTCTGCCCTCTCACCTGCTCTGCCTCTCTTTTTTTTTTGCACCGACAGCAGCAGCGCAGCAGCGGCAGTATCTCTCCTTCGTTTTTTTTTTTTTTTTATTTACCTTATACTTTTTTATAGTTTTCGCCTTATTTACTTTCTTCGTTGGCAGCTACGCTCGTAAAGTAACTCACGAATTCATTAGACTGTTTATCGGAGGACAACCGTTAATTTCAATTAGTAATACTTGACGTTATAATTTTTATATAGATGTATTTATCTTTTGACGGTTAATTAAAAAATTTGCTTGACGCGAGTTAAAATACTGTTGTTAAAATATAACACAAAAAGAAAAAAAAAACACTTTAATGACATTATTAAGCGACCCAGCAATCCTCTCTTCAAAAAAGGATGGCAGGATGTTGTGAAGTATTTTAAAATGCGATTTGATTGGCTCATGGGCATATTCGGTTAAATAGCGCTAAATTTAAAAATCTAAACTCAAAAATGCGACATAAAAAAACGTGGACGCGCGAAGCGCGTTGGATTTTGCTAGTGTAGAACAATTTTAGAGGGTCCGTTGTAACGATCAAGTGCAAAAGTTTAAGTGATTTTTGAATTTCTGTATACATCTCACCATTCCGCCCATCCCCCTTTGTTACCGCGCCACCCCCGCCTCCCTTTTCCATCATCGATCTTCTCTTATTTGCTTCGTTGGAGGCGAAAGCCGCTGGAAAATCCAAGCGGGAAACTCGCAAAGCGTTTTGTCGTGATTATGCATAACGACGCATATGAACTAGATACTCGCTTCCCTTAATCCTCTCTGCCTCCCGAGGGCTTTTCTCTTTCTCCTCTTCCATTTATCGCCACTCCCAGTTCTCCCATTCTCTCTCTCTCTCTCTCTCTCTCTATCTTTCACTATCCCTAACTCCGTCTCTCTTTTTCCCATCCAGTATAGATTTTCGTTTTACATACCACTCGTCATTAATCGAGTCGGAGATTCAGAGCGCGCAAAATCGATCGCATCCTTCCTCCCGATTAAACTGCGTTAATTCATGAATGGGCACGTGTTTACTTTCCCTTGCAGTTGGAGGATTCGCCAAAAAGTAATGGCGCGGGCTTCGCTTTTAATTACCTCAGTTCTATTATACATTCAACTTTTTTTTGCGAATCTACGGGAGGAAAGTACGCCGCGACTGGAGTACCCGCGGCAGACACTTGAATTTTCCCAGTGGAGTTAATTTGCATTTTTCGTTATCGCTTGTTAAAAATTTTACACGCTGTACCCTAATGAATATTGAGTCGAGCTTAAAATACTAATTATATTTTCAAAATGAGGGGTTATCTCAGCTTATAAATTATATTGCGAATTCACGGTAAAAAGTGATCGATATTTCTGGAAGTGTTCGTGGAACAAAAAATTATTACTATAAATTTTGAACAGATTATTGCGATCTGGCTTAGACACAAAAACGCGATCGCTACAAATAACTGGCTCAATGTGCATTAAAACACGTTGGGACAACCGGTATTTCCGAATGATATTTGAGCGATGAAAAAAGGAAAGATATGGGAAGAGTTCGATCCCGAGGCACTAAATAATAAAGAGCTGACTAATGGGCGAAGTTTGCGCATTGCTTATCGAATAAACTCGAATGTCTCACGCATCACATGGATCGCGTGCATGTGCCCCGAAATCGGCTTTTTCGCCTTCTTTTTTACACTATTTTTGGAATAGCACTTTGCTCGTAAATTATCTAGCTGAGAGGTTCTGTCTTGTAAATGCGGGAATTGGAACTTTATCTACGTCTACTATTTTCATGAGGTCTAATGGAAATATTTCTCATAGTGCGAATAAAAGATTTTCACTCTAGTGTCTATGTTTACAATTTTGTGTAGATTCCTTTTGTTCCCTCTAAAAATGAATAAGTGAAATTTCACTGGAATAAGTGAATAGTCGCTTATTTCACGTTAAATATCTTTCACTTATTACAGCTAGTGGATCAACATTTCATGTGGAATAAGTGACTATTCACTTATTTTAGTCAAACTTCACTTATTTATTTTTACAGAGTTAATATTTAATAATACTATTACGAATACGAGAGTTACGATACTAAAATTAACTTTTGCTTATGAAACAAATAAATTCGTACTAGTTAGAACCTATACAGATTATTTATATTAGTATTTTTTTATATTTTCTATAAATCTAATTATTATCAACTGTAGTTTACAATTTTCTTAACAAATTAAGGCATTATATCATTATTCAAATGTTTTTTACTTGGGTGCAACCTGCAAGTTACAAACCTTAATATTTTTTCAAAAACCAGAGCTGAAAATAAAATCAATTTTTTACATAACAATTTTCTCTAAAGTTGAATTAGTGAAAATACCACTAATTTTTTTAGTGGACAGATTTTCCACTAATCAATTAGTAAAATTCACTATCAATTAGTAGAATTTCACTAATTGAAATAGTAAAAAAATGTTCTACTTAGTTGTATTAGTGAAAATTAATAATTATTCACTATTACAAATATTAGATTTCCAGTAATTCATAGTGGAACACTTTGCACTATTCAAATTAGTGCATAGTCACTATGAGTTTGTGATTTTTCACTAATTCAACTTTAGAGAGTTGATTCATAATTTTGTTTTATAAGGACAAAAAAACAACGTTTTAATACCCTCTTAACTCGCGGTTAAATCGTTCCCTGTCAATTCAAATTAACATTTGGTTTTTCCAGAAAAAAATTTCTCAAAACCCGGCTGCCCTAAAAAGAGAACATCTCACCCTTAGCACGGTTTAAATGAGCGGAGCGAGCGAAATAAAACGCAATTAAACGCCTCCTCGAAAATTCGCGTGCAAACCACACTTCGCCAGCGCCGTTCTTCACCCGGTCGCTAAGATCGAATGGAGGCAAAAACGGGGGAAATGATTTCGAATTCGAATTCGCCGGCGGACGGGGTCTTTACCGCAGTCGGACAGGGGGTACCTACACGTACACCGCTGCACTTGGGCTGCTCGCGCGGGCGCGTGTATATATCAGCTCCTGGCAGGGAGATTGGTTTCGACGGGGCACGTACGGCTCGGCTGCTCGTTCGACTCGCACACGTCCTTATGAGGCGGCGGCACCTGCCCCCGGGCCGGATCTTGTTACGGCCACTGCACCGCCACCGCCGCCGCCGCCGCCTCCTCCTGTTCCTCCTCCGACAGGCAGCACCACCACCAGCGCCGAGCGCTGGAAACTCATTTAGTATCCGCGCGCCCGAGCGAGCGCCCGCCGGTTAATGATTTCCCTCGAGCGTCCCTATGCACGTGCGAGCCCCTCGAAACAAATCGTGTCGCGCAGTCGCATAATCCTTCCGAGCGGGCTATCGGGCTCGATTATGGCCGGAGCCGGCCGAGGGGCGGGAAGGTATTTCGCCGGAGCTCTCGGCTCGATAATCAAATCAGCCAGTCACCTTCATTCGGAGTCGTTGATGCTGCCGCGCGCCCGGCTCGCTGTTATGCGAGCTCTCGAATGCCGCGCAGCAATGAATTTATTGCACGCCTCGAGGACGCTAATGAGATCGAGCGATGGGCTATTTTCCCTCGTTGTATTGTTTCGCGCGTTTTTGCGGATCTCATTTCGCCGCTGCTTATACTTCTTCTTCGATCGAATCGTAAATTTAAATTTAATTATTATTCTGGGTAAACACTCGAGTATAAGTGTTACTGATTTCTGATCGTCGAATTTTTTATTAAATATATATTTGAACTAATCGGTAATTTTTATAATTTAACAATTTAAGTACTACTGTTGCTGTAGAATCTTCATGGATAAAAAAGTTCTTTTAAAAATGGCTATACTGATTTGCAACGCAGGGACAGATTCCACAAATAAAAAATTTTACTAGAAAGTATACAAAATTTGCTGTAAGTTTAGCAAATGTTACTATAGTTTCTAGTAAAATTTTTAACTGTTGAGTCTGTCCCTGCGTTATAAAACAAGTATAGTAATTTTTGCTAGAACTTTTCTCTCCGTGTTGATATTATCAGATTTGATTACTTTGTTCATTAACAGAAGTATATTTTTTTAACACATCCTCAACAAAATTTTTAATTAATAATCCTGATGCATGAATGTTAAATAGTATAACATATTACAGACTACGCCACGAGATATAAAAAAGAATGTGTATAAAATCGTATGTTTGTTAATTTAATTAATACATTAATGTAGTGTATTAATTAAATTACAAATTTACAATTGTAAATATTATAACTGTAAGTAAATTAGTATACGTTTTCACTTAAAGCTTTACAAATTTGTCACACAACTAATACGACTACCGATCGAACCGAACTAACAGCACCATACAAGAATAAATTCTGGCTCTGCTTCTAGACTCATCATTTCTATCAAGAATTTTATAATGAAATGTACGCTAACGAAGAAATCCCTTACCAATTTTCCCCACGTTTTTCCAAGTACAAATCGAGGACGCGCACATTCCGCAAAAAAAGATGAATAGCAGACCGGATCGCCGTGAATGTGGAACGGCATCGGCATTGGTCATCGATTGCGTACCCCGTATAGACCCCCCCTCGTCTATACGAAGGACGCGAGGTTCCCTCATCGAAGAGCCGGTCCTCTTCGGTCGTGCGCTCGATTTGCGGATGCGTGCCAGATTGCGTGGGCAGGGCCGCCGCATCGATCCCCTCGGCCGGCGGCGCGCGCTCACTCGCGGATGGCACACGCTCCTAAGCACATATATAGAAGCACGAAGCGGAGCCGCGCACACAGCGAGCGAGGCACGCGGGCGCACATACCGGCGCTGCAATGGTCCTTCCGAATTAGAGACGCCAATCAAGTTGACTTATGGCCGACGCCGTGGAAATTAGTTCAAAGAGAACAACGTGCTTTGATAGCGCCGTAAACTGCCGCCCGGGCTCTCGCGAGCTCGCTTCTCGCTTCCTTCCTTCCTTCCTTCCTTCCTTCCTTCCTTTCGCGGTGCGCGCCCCCCGCGCGATGCCTATGCGCGCGGGGCGGCATTCTTTCTTGACTCCTCGCTCCGGCGAGGCGCGCACGTGCGCGCGAAATTGGCCGCGGTGCCGTTGTCAGTCGCGGCCGGGTTCCGCGAAGCGTTTTATTGAGCGCGCCAAGCTTCTCGGAAGCGCCCTGTGATGTTCGACGCTTTGAAGAGGTGACGCGACGATTGAGGCTATCGCCCCGTTTTCATTCGACGGCGACGCCTAATTTCCAGCCGGCGCCGCGGGGACAGATTCGCTTGTTCAACATTGAGATACATTGAAACAGGTGGGCTGTGACACGGGGACGCACTCGAATGCTGATTGGCGTGTGTATATGGACTGCGCGGCGAAGTAATTGGTCCGTTCGTAGTTGCGTTCTTGGCGTTGAAAATGCATAATTAATATTCGTAATGTAAAAGTGTGATTTGAATATTTTAAATGGGCTTTACGATTATTGAGCAACTTGAGAAATCAAATTTCGGAAGATCAGACCGTTGAATATTTGGCGTGAAGTGCATTTACATTAAATTGGAACTTTTATTTTATTAGAACAATTTTAAAGATTAGATTTCGTAAAAAAGAGACCAGACGATCAGATGAATAATATACAAATTAGTGGCTGAGATGTAACAATTTGCAGTAATAATGTAATTGTCGAAATGCATTTTCCATTTGGTGCGCTTCATTCTAGGTTAATCGACTGGACTCGCCAATTTTCAATTTAAACAGTTATTACAAATTTACTGTCCTCAAGACCTCGAGGGTCTCACTGCAAACTCTAGCAGACTTGGACTGACACGCTAACTCGAGCAAAAGACTTAAATTATCCACAGTTCGCGAAACTTGGTGTCAATGCTTTGTCTGGTAACAGTTTTCAATTATTCTTTGTAAATTATCTGTCATTTATAACTTTATTTAATGATAAATAATTTATTATATTGAATTTTGAAAAAATTGTAAATACTGTGATTTACAATAAACGACTGACTATACTGAAAAAAAATTTGGTAATTTTAAGTAAATATTTACTTAAATAGTACTTGTTAAATATTTCTTTGAATCAACTAAATATTTCTTTAACACTAAATGCATTTATTTGTTTCTAAATAAATGTAGTAGAATCAAAAGAATAATTACTTGATTCAAAGAAATATTTAAAAAGTACTATTGAAGCAAATATTTACTTAAAATTACCAAATTTTTCACTCTGTGTATTCTGTTAACGAATAAAATTCCTTACACTGAAAAAGATAATAGGGGAAGGTTTACAATAAATTTTCTAAAATGAGGACAGACTTGGTTAGCCAAGAAAATTTATAATAACTTTCTTGGCTCACCAAGTCTGTCCCCATCTTACAAAATTTCTTGTAAACCTTCTACTATTTTTTTTTTTCAGCGTAATAATTCGAGTTTTCAGTAATTTTTTACATAAAATTTTCTATACGTGATATACAATGAAAACGTTAAACGTACTCTTCACTAACAGCTTTGACTTACGTCAAAGTAATTTAAAGTCCTCTAATAAAATCACGAATTACTTCTCGTTTCAAATAAAGTGAGCTAGCGGTACATCTAGTGTAGACAGAAAAGCTAAATACAGCACGGAAAAAGGATTGAAAGAGCATCGGCGAGTCCATAGATGAAAGCAGGAGGAAAATTCGAGCACTCGAAGAAAATTAGACTGAAAAGTCCGCCCCGCACATATAAGAGAGTCGGTCGTCGGGGGGAGGTGGGAGGCAACGGTAGCCCGTAACTGCGCGTCGGCGGTGGTCGCTAGCATTCCGTCGGATCTCAATTGAGGCAGCGATCGCGTACGTACACACGGCACGAAGCGCCGAGTCACCGCCTCGCCGCTATACGATGATTGGAGTCGAGTCGCCGGGGGAGGAGGAGGGGGGCGGGGGCGGCCTCCATACTCCTGAAAAGACGAGGCAGAGGAGCATACCCCCGGTTAAGTGGGCCTCGGCTTTTCTTTCCGGTATTATATTTGTACCCGCGGTCTCGGCGCAGATCAGCGCGCGCCGCCATTCATATGTATGTTACGGACGAGCGATGCAGGTGGGCGGCGGCAATCCTCCGGGTATATGGCGGATGAAAATTCGCCGAGTGCATTTCTCCCGATCTCGTCGCCTCCCTCCATCTCCGACTCCCACGGCTTTGCGGACAATTCGAGTCGCATCTCCTCGCCGAGGATTCATCTTGATTGGAGGATTCGCAACGAATTTTTCTCCCCGTCCGCTTTTCCTTTTTATAGCTGATCTTCTTACGGCTATTTGGAGGGGACTGGTTATATCTCTTGGTTTAAAAAAAATTTGCTTTTAGTAATTGAACGGAAAAAGTCACATTACGAAGATTGCATTGAGTCTTTTTTTAGTCATTTCGTCTATACTGTTGTAACAATTTTCTTAATAGCACTAATCGTGTGTACAATATTTCACGTTTTGTGTTTGTTTCGTGTTTTGAAAGAAGCAAATAAATAATGAATGAATTTTTCTTTTTTAATGAATGGAATTTTTTAATTGAATTTTTAATGAATGAAATTCATTAACAGGAGCATGAATTTTAATGCGGCTTTTCAACTGAACTTGTACACGGTAAAAATACTGTGTATCTGCATTTTGTGTAAATTATAAGCCATTGCGCATAAAAAACATTAATACTGTGTAAAATTTGTGTTCTTTTTTCGTTTAACTCGTTTCTGAAATGAATGTAACTGAAATGACCGATATTTACAAGAATTTTACAGATACATTAGACAAATCTTGTGTAAAATCCAGTAAAATCACTGTACATAAATTTTATACAATTAATTCATTCACCAGTTTCAGAAATAACACTTTTTTTGTGTTTATATTTCTTAAACTGATTTTTAATAGTGACATTTTACTTATTGTACACTCGACGGACTTTTATTCGGTTACTTCCGTTTTGCTCTCTATTCTTATTTATGTAGTTGGATTGATCCTGCCATAAGATCAAGTAATATCATTCGTTGAAAAACTGTAAGACAACGGAACGGAAGTAACCGAATTAAAGTCCGTCAAATGTGCTGTGCTTGTAATATATCTATGTAACAAAAGAATTAATGTATATTTCACATCATTAAATTTTATTATAAGAAATAATATAATTATACACAAAATGTAAAATACATTTTTATTTACATTACTTTCTATACACTAACGTACGATGTAGCGCGGTAAAATTAAATTTCATGCTCGCATTTTTAACAGTGTAAATACACCACACGACACACCGCGCAAATAAATAATACCTTTTACGAGCTTAAACATCTAAAAGCGCTCGTAAATCTCAAATCAATGCACTCGCGCGTTCAATCCTTCGAATCAACTTTCGGAAGGTCTTTCAGGCACGGCGACAGCGCCCTGATGAATGGCCGGCACAAGCGGTCAAATAAACTTTCATTAGCGTAACACCGAGATCGAGCAAAAAAACAGGCAGTGGAGGGAAGAGGCCGCAGCGCTGGAACGACAAACGTTTAATCCTAATTTTCTCCGCGCCTGCGCAGGTGTGATCGATTTCGTCGATCTCGGGGCGCGCGAGAGGTGACCGCCGCGGGGCGACGGCGCTCCCTGATTATAAAATATGACCGGGGCGCGGGCTCGACTTGTCGCGCCGACCCCCTTTACTGCGCGCCGAAGTAAAATCAAGGCCGGTAGGAATATCCCGGCCAAGAATGAGGGAGCCCAGCGTGAGCGCAGCCCGCGGGTCAGCGGGAAGCCTCCTCGGCTTTTTACGCGCGAGTTCCCTCTGGAGTTGACCGGCGCTCGACGCTGTATATAGGCGCGAGGAGCCGCGCTGCGTGCGAAGGGCGTGAGGCCAATCAATCCTCGCCTAATGTTAACTTATGAGTCGAATTAAAAATGACACGAGCCGTAATCGGAAGTATACATCTCAGTTATCAAGGTACAATCTTGAGCGAGGGACCGTATTGTGCTTCGAACTTTTCGAATACGGTTTTTCCGTCGGTTTAATGGCTCGCCGGATTAATTATTTATCCGCTTTGTTAACGCGGTAATAACAGGACGGGATATTCCTAGAATTGCGTCGACAGCCCCGTGAATCGCCAATAAACAATGGAGTGTGTTGTACGAATATTACAGTCTAATAAATGTTTCATCGTGAACATTTTCAATCGTGAAATATTAACCGCGTGCCTTTTTCAAAATTAACAAACAAAACGATCCTTGTCCGCGGCGCTCAATTACAGAATATTTTGTTCGGCATAAAATAAAAAAGAAAGAAAATAAATAAATAAATCAACATTTTTTTTTCCATATACCGCGTCTGGCAGAGAACACAGAAATCGGTGAACCAGCAAAGTGCCGAGCGCACGTGCATAAATGTCAGTAAGTACCGTCACCTGTCCAGACAATGCATCCGGCCTGCTGCAGCACAGAAAAATATTTTCCTCGCGCCTTTTTTTTCCCTCCCTGTCTGCGTGTCGCATATCCAAATCGAACTTGGCGTTGCATCTAAATGCGCGTGAATGACAAGAGTCCCCGCGTAAATAAAATATACGCGCTCGAGCTCGCGCGTGTGTGTACGTCGGCGCACGGCGCGCCGAGAATAATGCCCGCGATTAAAATGTTAACGCGCAGTGCTTGAGTACCGTAAGGGAATATGTGGGTCGCCGACTCTGCATTGTTGTTGCTCCGTGGAAAGAAGTGCTCGCTAAATGTACTTCCAGGGACTTTGCCGTTGTGCATAAAATACCCGGGGCTATGAATAATCATATTTGCATTAACTTTCAGGTTTAGGTGATGTCGTTGTTGCATAAATAAGAGACTCGTCGGCAGAAATGCTTTTCCGAGAAAATAATTTGGTTCTTATGATAATCCAAACGATTAATAATTCAAACAATTAGTCATAAAACCGCTGTACCAATTCGTCAGCTAATTATTAATTTAAATGTCAATAATTAGGTATTGTATTTCATATTACACTAGGCATTTAAAAGCAGAAATACAGAGTTTATATTAATTATTGTTAAGCTGAAAGCTTGAATTAGTCGTTTATATATAATGCACTTTACGAGAATGCACCTTTTTTCTGTTTAAAGTCGCAATAAGAATTTTTTTATGAAAGAGATGAAAATATTTGATAAGGTGGAGAAGCTATATTTTGAAGGATAATGACAAATAATGCGGCGGTTGACTATTTGTTGAAATTTAAAGCAAATTTGCAATAATGGAAGACTCGGATCTATGTAACCGTGTTAGCGTTATTAGCTTTTCGAGGCGATAACGCGGTTATTGGAATCTGACATCGGGGTCGCGTGATCTAAAAACAATATGTCGGGCGAATTTTTCCATAATGCTAATGCATTGGAGAGCCGAAATTCACCAGCCGTACTGAGATCACTTGACCCCGCATGTCATCACTTGTCCCATCTCCGAGCCTTCGATTGGTGATTTTCGATATCGCCAGAATTTTCTCGAGCAAATTTAGCTGCACTTAATTGCAATACATCGTCGTCGTTTTTATTCCCATTTTTGGAGTGACCGGGATATTTATTGAGTTTTCATAGAGGCAAATATTTTAATATGTGGAATTGCTTCGACGAAGTTTTCCGCTTGTCCCTTGTTGTGCATTCGTTATATTTAATTATTACGAAACGGTAAAGTTTAATCAGTAAATTGTGTTTAAGATAGCAGTGTTCGCATTTTGGCAAAGTTGTTAGGAAACTATTCAAAGTACATTATGCAGATTTATGCCACGTTTTAATTGTTAATTGGACAACTTTATATCTCTCCTTATTAATGGCCATTAAATAAAATAACGAGTAAATTATGTTACGTTTTTTAAAAGGTAATGTGTGGAGATACCTATAAATTTGGTTCGTTTCATTATTAAAATCAAGTTGTCTTTACAGGACAAGGCGATTTTCTTTATTATGTGAATTCAAGGAGACCCTAGTCCTCCCATAATATAAGACGTCTACCCTATTTTTTTTTTAAGAGAGTCGACAGCGTAAAAATCAGGCTTTACTAAAATCAAGTAGAATAAAAAATGCTTTCTTCGCAACTTTGACCGGAATTTATTCGAAGCCGAAAACACGGTCCTTATAAAAAAAAAAGCCGATAGACCGAAGCACCGACGACAAAACATCTTAATAAAAACGGCGACTTTATGGTGGATATACGCGAGAGTCCCGCGTCTCATTGATTTATCGTCAGCTAGCCAGGGTCCTCCCCTTCGAAAAAAAGGGCAAAAAAGAAAAAAAAAACAGGCTCAAGCCCGCCGTACACTCTATAACCGTCGATAAATTTTCCAATACGCTTATTAAGTTTCCTCAAATCGGTGCTGCTATTCCCCGGCCAAGATTTACTGGCGTTTCGAAATTGAATCGCGCAGGCAATTAAAAGCGCGCGAGGACGGCACCCCCCGGGTTCCCGTTGCCCAGAACCTGCACGCCGGGCCAAAAATGAGCAGGCTGCCGAAAAAGAGGTGTCTTTCGTCGGGCCACGCGTCGAAGCTCGCTCGTGCGCGAATTCGCCGGCTAATTGCCCTGGCGCGTCGGGGGCTATCGGCCGCGCCCGGGCCGAATATATGCCTGACGTTTATTATTATTACGTCCGAGAGATCGCTATAATTGAGACATAAAGTTGAATGCGCCGGGCGAGGAAGAGCCAGCAGCGCGCCCAAGTAGTGCCGGTCGGTACCGAACGGCCGTTTAATCCCCCCGGGGACGCGTATACGCTGCTCGGACTACGATCCTGGTGGTATATGCGAGCGGCCGGAAGAGCGAACCGACGGAAATTCGTTTGAGGTCCTGTTCTTTTTGCGAACTCGTATTTTTAATGGCCTGTAATGATCGGTGAAATTCGTTTGGAAATGAAAGTCTGCTTTAGTTTATGCATACGATTTGATTTTTTAATGATTTTTTTTTCGTTTAAATCGGCGAAATTTTATTGGCCAGAGGGGTGTTATCTGCAGCTGCATAAAACGAAGCGCTTGATTGATTTGTATTTATTTGGCGATTAAGGAAAACGCATAATTAGCATGCCGCTGCGAGGATAAAGTTTTTAAACACTTTTTTTTTTGTTTTTTCGCTTCGAGTACAGGAAATTGATGAGTGAACAAAATTAATTCGAAATTCTCATTAAAAAACAGTAAAAAGGTAATCGTAATTAAATTTATCTTTCCGAGGTACATATATATTAATGTTTAAATGTTCGCAAAAACAAATAATTTAAAAAAAAAAAAAAAAAAAAAAAATTGTATGCAACCGAAGTAAAGATACAAAAAGCCAAAAATGTTTCCAGATTAAAATAATCTAAATAAAAATAGATTACGTATGAGAAAGATGTGATATTAACGAGGTAAATGATTAACGCCTTTACGGATAGAAATTTTTAAATTCTCTAAGCAGCATCTAATAAAGAAGGAAAAATTTTTTCTGACACTCTCATAGTGAGTTGATGTATCGCCTTCAATTCTCGCCGCCGTAAATCCGACGAATTTATCAGCGCGCGTAACGGAAAAATAATTAATTTCACTAAGACGAGGTAGTAGCCATTGGGCTCCCTCCGTCCGTGATTGCATAATTACGCCACTTGTCAGCAAATACACAAATGAGCGCGCATATGCGTACATTTGAATATCGGAGGAGGACCGCTCCGGGGTGCGCGTAGTTAGCGGACGAGCAGCGTCAGCTTTTACATCTGGCTGGACACGCGGCCAACTGAGTTATTCGACGCCTGTGCTTTTGGGCGTTAATTCTGATTTATCTTGTTCGCCAGTACGTCTCTATTAAGGCCGCCTCGCTCTCCTACGAAAGGCATCAAAACTGATGTTTTTGAATACGGGTTCATAATATTCTAACGGCTCCGCGTCGATACATAAAATTACGATTTGTATTTATAAAGGTAACGAGGCAAAGTGTTGAGGAATTTTATTAAGATAGCGCTCGTCGAGGCTTATCTGTCGATGACAATTTTGAGCAGGTGAAATTCGGCTTTCAAATCTCTTAACTCCGCACCGACAAAAAGTTTCACTACTGACAAGTGATAAGTTTTACTTTTTTTTATACGTATATAATGGTTTTATACTTATATGGCGATAACGCTTTATAAATATTTACTAGGACGGGGTTTTAACAACAAATTTGTAAAACACTTTTTTTTTACAAATACTATAGTAGCAAAATCAAACCTCACGTCGCTTCGCGCGACCCCTTTTTTCTCAATAAAAAATATTATCTATTTATTATACGAATTTTTGAATTTACATTTTTATATTTACCCGTGCGCCAATCAAATCGCGTTTTAAAACGTTTCACAATATCCTGCCATCACTTTTTTTAAGAGAGAAAGAATAGTTAGCTCGTAGTCGCTCAATAACGTGTAATCATGTAATATTATTTTTAGCCTGAATATATTTTCCTTAAAAAAAAAAGTTCAATATTATATTATTTTATGATCTGCTAAACAAATATCAAAGAAACGGGGTCAGAATAATAAAGTGAGCCATTAAGAATGAGGCAAAGGGAGGCGGCTCCGGAGCCTGGGAAGCATTGAAAAATGCAACGGCCGTGAAGCCGTCGGACGCGTCGTAAAGAGCTGCACCTGACAAATCCGATATCGCCTCTCGCCATATCCCCCAGTGAGCCCTCCAAGTATTAACATTTCTAACGAGCGCGACACTCAATACATCCAAGTCCCACAAGTCCAACGGAATTCCTAATAGACCCGTGGGACGAGGACCGCGCGAGCTGCTACCTGCATCCCGGGGCTAGCGCATCCGTCCGGTGTTGAAAAAATTTTCTGACTGCTCCCCTCCCCCGTCCGCCGGCGCACCGGCCCCGCTCACCTCGTTAACGGCATAATAATGAGGCACTTAAGGTAGCCGGGCTCGCGAGCCCTTTCGGTCATCTCTCGAAAATTGAGTCACGTAGCGCCGCGGCCGCGGCGCATGTGCGCACCGGCGCGCGGCTCCCGAGTGCGTATGTGCATGACGCTTGACAGATAGCCTCCGCGGCCCCGCGTGCGCTTCGTTTTGTTTCGTACGGGCCAATGACATGAAAACGAGGAGAAGCGGGCGAGGCGGAGAGGGAACGAGGGGGGAGAGGTGAGGGCATGTATCGCTCTCTTTCATCTCCTTCGCCGCTGCTGTTTTTCTTTTTTCTCGCGCTCGTCGTCTTCTTTTGAAGCTGCTCCAAATTAGTGAGACGCCGTAAATCATGTGTCGTTCCGACGAGCCGGGAAAAAAGGAGTTCAGGCCGCGCGCAAATTATTCCGAGGCTAAGGCGCGGATTGTTATTGAAAATTGCTCTACGCGCGCCCCAATGAGTGTGAGAATCTCGCCGTTTCCAGGTGTCATTAACGCGACTTCGCGTACTTTATTTATACGTGAGTCAGACGCTTTGATCGACTATCCTTTGTGAGCGTGGTAAAAATAGAGAATGTACTCTCAAATTATTGTTATTGAAAACGTGTCGCTCTACAAGTGTGTTCTAAAAAAAAAAACTGTTATTTTTTTTTCACGCCAGAGCTTGACCGACGATTTTAAATACCCCAGTCGACAGGAGCAAAAGGAGTACGTTCAGAGTTAGCCGGATAAACGCGGTATAAATTACCGCGAAATAATCGTATTTCTTTGACGAAAAAAAGAAGAAACGAATAAAGAAGAAGAAAAGAGGACTCGGCAGAAGAAACAGCGGCGCTCAAAAAAGAGACGCGCGAGCCAAGCTTATTAGTCATTCGCTGCGGAGCGGCGCGTTCGCGCATCCAGATGAACGTGAAAGAGCTGCCTTTGAAGTGGCCCCCTTTTACGCCTCGGCGTCAACGAACGAATCCGTCATTAGTAAGTGGGAGGCGCTGGCCGCGCGACACGTGGGACGCGCTTTCTTTTCATTTCGGATTTTCGGATTCCGGAGACCAGTCCGCGTTAAATGAGACGAAAAGCGCGTGCGCCTGTATACAACGTTACGTTCTTTTTTTTTCCCAAGCTACGGTATAACCAGGCAATCGCCTGAAAGCCTCATATTTTACGGAAACGACGCGCGTCCGACCAAAAATAAACCTAATTTTCGCGGTTCAAACGGCGACTAATTACACGCTTTCTCGACTTTCTCGGGAATTTGTCGCGCAATTGGCTATGATTTGTAAATTGCTTTCCATTTTTACCGTTCAATCCAATTTTGTTTGGGAAAATTGTGCATTTTAACAATTTAGTGGAGAGTTAATAGAACGAGTGTGCACTACTCGAATAAACGACAAATTGGTTTGATATAGAATAGAACATAATAGCCATTTATTGTAAATTACAAAAATATCGGGTATATAAATAAATCTACAAGTTAGTTTTTAAAATACTTAATAAAATGCAAGATAAATAAATCACAGCCTTTTCAAAATTATAATAACGTATTACACTTGGATGGCATTATAGTCATCTCTTAAATAATTAATACAAAATTAACTTCTCGTTTATTTGATATTTGTAATACATGGTGATTAAATAAGTTTCGCCTCCTTCGTCTACCGAATAAAGAAATTGGCAACCGTAATTCGACCACAGCGAACCCCCCTAAAAAAAAAAAAAAAAAAAAACAGAAAATTACCCAATTCTAGCTACTCGCAGCGCGATCTCTCCACTCTGCTCCTCGAAGAGAGCAAGCCGCTACGTGGCGGCGGAGAAAACAAACGCGAAAGCGAATTAGGGAAGATCTAATATCGCATCGGTCGTAATCTACTTTTTGCACGCGAGCACCGGCCGGCAGCGTGAAGGAATAATTCGCTAAACGAATTTCGCCAATGCAATTATCCTTACCCTCCGCAGGAGCAGCCGCAAGACGGCGATGGGGGTAAAAAGCGCGACCGTCCGGAGAAGGCGCTCGCGCGCCGCAGATGAGCAAAAGAGAGAGAGAGACGCGCGAGGGGAAAAAACGGAATAGGGAGGAAGCCGGGCAAGTCGAGTGTCATAAAGCAATTAAGGAAGTAGCTGATAGATGCGAGTGTAATTAATTTTTTTTTTCTCACCCACACGGAACCCTTTCTCTCCCGCTCGCCCATGCCCCTCCCCTCTCGTTTTCGGCAAATAGCCAAAAGGATGGGACAGCTGCGTGCTCCTGTGTGCGCGGAGGCTGTCGCGGGAAACTCGACGCGAAAAGTTTCGCTGCGGGAAAATTGTAATGAGCTTTGAAAAAGCGCCCGGCAGTGTGTCAGTCGCACGGTTTATTTTATTTGGGCCGAGAGAGTCACTAGCCCGATGCCCCGACCATCCTGCGTCTCTCTTTTGCACGGCGCGCGTTAAAAAGTTGCTTTATTGCTTCGGAGCTACTTGATTATTAAATGCCGTGCGTTTTCACGGTTTACCGGACGGGAGAGGATTGCACTCGCTATACGATGTACTCGAATTTCAACTTTGTTGAATTCACTACCGGCGGTTTGACTAGCTCGAAATTGGGGAAATTAGCCTTTTTAAGGGGTGTGTTTTTTTTTTTTTTAAAGTGGCTTATAATTTGCATTGATTTAATTGGTCGGATTAACGCCTATACACTTGCAAAGTAAATTTATAGAGAGCACGAATAATATGAAATAACAGAACGATAATTGCGTCAAGGTTTATTATTTACCTTTGAAAATTTCTGCTCGTTAAATTAATTTATTAAACGCTTCCTATCCGGTTAATTTATTCATTAATGCCGTAGTGTAAAGCGTAAAGGTAAATTACATGTATAATTCATTTGAAATAAATATAGCACGTTTAATCACTATAATTTCTGGTCTGCGGAACTATAACGAACAATACCCGGTAACTACGCGTTTCTCTTACGAGATCTGTAATTGCTCCGACAAATCATACGCTAATTTTATTAACATTTAAAATTTTGTTCCTTCTTCTTGTAAGGAATATACGACGCGATATGGCAATGAATTTAGCGGGCTTATATATATTTTTTTTAAATTTACGGTAATGTTATTTAACAGGAGTGTATTTTGTGAAAAATGGTACTTTGCGTTAGCTTCTAAAAAGTTTTAGAAACGACAAACTCGTAAACTTCAGTTTTAACACATTTCATAAATGTTCCAGTGCAACTTTTTTCGCCGCAAAGTTCTTTTTTACCCCTTCAAAGTTAAAATAATTTTTCAAATTTATGCTATTTAATAAATCTGATACTGCATTGCTTAATACAGTATGTTAAGGTAAACTTGAAGTCATTGCTAAAGTGATAATTTAATTGTTTGCATTGGATTGCATCCCATTTTGAGGTTTCCTCGCTCGAGATACCGATAAGCCCCTGGAAACCTATCGAAATAACTCAAAAGTCGGGTAAAGACTATCTCGGCTTACGCTAATCTGGTAAATGATGAGGCACTTTCTCCCCCTTCCGCCGCCAGAATTAGCTGCTCTCGGCTACTTTTTTGTCTCCCGTCGGATTTTTTCCTCACCTCTTTTCTCCGTCTATCTGTCTCACGCTCTTCCCGTCTTTTTTTTCCATCTCACTAAGGCTTAACATATTGTCATCGTTTTATTTGGTCCCCGTCCACCGAAGATACACGAGGCCATCGACGCTTTTATTTCTACAAACCATCATCTTCTGTTTTTACCCTCATCATCATTCAATTCTACGCGACGAATTGAACGAAGAGTAGCCTGAGCTGAAATTCCGCGGCGCTCTATTCATGGTCTCTTTTAAAAACGAAAAAATTTCAAAGAGGCCGAGCCAACCGTCGCAGCGGGAAAAGTGCGAAACTTATGTCTACATATGAATAAAAACAGACGGTTTATATGCAAATAGATGGAGGATCGAGGGCTTATACATAAGAAGGGACGGATGACAGCGCGAGGTGAGCCCAGCGCTGCGTGAAAACTTGGCGTAAAATTGAACGATCCGATCAAAAGAGGAACTCCAATTTCCAGTTATATCAGTCCTCGGGGCTCGAACGTATAACGCGCATGCGAAGAGCGAAGAAAAAAAAAGTAAGGAAGAAGCGCATAATACGCGTTGACGCGCGCGTATATCCACAGGCGAATAAACGTATTATGCGTTGGGCTCGAGCAGCCTCGGTGGCGGCATTAACTCGGTGTGAAATCAGTTCAAGCCCACTCGGAACTGACAGGTGCGCGCGCGCGCGCGCGAGCCCGAGAATGGCTTCTTTCGGGCCACGAAATATATGCATTGGCGTTACGGTTCGCGTGTCGATTCCTCGTCTCTCTTATTCTCTCTCTCACTCTCTCGGCCTCTTCTCCTCGCCGTCGGCCCCTCGGGACTAGATCGAACGCATAAGTAAGAGCAGCGAGTGTCGAAAAGCTTTTGCAAATCGAGTTCGGGAGCCCGCGGCGAGACGCAGCCCAAAAATACCGGGCGAGAATAAAAGAGGCGAAGAGGAACAGCTGAATTCTTTATTTTCCTACACGCTCTTGTAAGATTAATTTATGATCCTTGTTTGTTTGTTTTTTTTTTAATTCGGGCGTACTTTTTTTTCTTCGTACCGGTCGTTTTGTAAAACTGCAAAGGAAAAGGGGAGACTGGGGAAGGAAATATATGTGTATATTTTTATCAGCCCGCTCTTTATGAATCAAACGGAATTGGTATTCCAATTAAATGAGCTGGGAGGAGGGAAAAAAATTATTTTATATATAACTCCCTGTAATTACGCGTAATAAATTCGCACTGAAATCATATAAGGCTATTTAGCATAACTCAGTTTTGTCAACCATAAATTAAAGGTGACAAAACAAATGAGCCCTCGTTCATCCCGTTCGTGCAGTAACGTCTTTCTCTTTCTCTCCGCTTTATGCCTCTCTGCCTCCCGGTCAATTTTATAAAATTATTAATGTTTGAAAAAGAATCTGTCTCGGTTGAAAAAGCGAGCGCCATTTAAGAGCAGCCGAGCGCGTGTTCGACACTGCACATACGTTTAAAAAAATAAAGCAAACGCGCGAAAAATGAAAAACAAATTCTATAGGGAACGACAACCGATGCAGTGCTATGATAAAGATAAAAGGAGACGGGGAGAGTGTGTCTCTCTGAATTGCGTTTAAAAAAAAAACCTATGAAAAAATATATTCAGAAGTTCGCTTACACTTGCGTCGAGGATTTTGCATGTGAACGCAATTATTGATATGCGTTTTACGGTTGCATCGAGTTAAAGAGTTCGTGCATGCAGTGCCATTCGTACGAGCCACGCCGATTGGCCGGTGTTTTTCGTCCGCCCTTACTTGTCGTTTCGCGTGTTGAATTTTTCGGCATGCAAATTTTACAAGGGGCTCGCACTCGGTCAGCACATTAATTGTCTCTACTGACACGTCGTTTGCGACACCTGCTGGCTTCTTTAAAATAAAAAAAATTAAACAAAAGAAAGTAACAATGACCATGGACACACACGACTTTTTTTATCTTCTTGTTTTACGTTCGAGTGTTATAGGATTATAACTAAGTTAAAATAAAAGTTATATTAGAATTTCTAGGTACTTCTAGGTATTTCTAGATTTGCATAGTTTCATTAACATGGATTCAATTGTATTAAAGAAATTTGTCATATAAATAAGCAACGCTAATTACAGCATTTATATAATTAAAGATATTGTAGTAAATTTGATTTTCTGTTTCGCAATCAATCATAAATATTTAATGTACATATTATTTAGTACTTGTAGTCGAATTTTCTATAGAAAATTTATATTAACAAGAAATATTTTAATTATGATAATGATATATACCTAACGTTTACATCATTTGCTTAATTAAGCACAAACCAATTTAAAAAAAATGTATTTTTTAACAAGCATGTAGCTAACATAACGAACATAACGAACTCCTAATACCTTATTATGAATCACCCCAAAATATTATTCCTGCACTCCTGATAAATCCACAATACCACGGGAAGATTTCCCCATCATGCGAAAGCCAAAGGCGCGCGATGCTATCTCGCCGCGCAGCAGGAAAAAAAAAGGAATAAGCGTTCGCGCGCCCAAGACAAAAGACACAACGAAATATCCGCAATCCCGATCGCGGAAGCAATTCCCTAACAGCACAATAGCTTATACACACCGCGACTGCGAAACCCGCGGCCCTCGACGATTTTTCTTGACACATTTTTATCTCGCGAAAAAATCCCCCCTCTCAGGCCGCGTGCGCGCGCGCGCACAATGGGTCTTTTATCTGCATTCAACGAGCGCACGCCTTCCCGTAGCAAAGTAATAATTGCGCAACATCGCCGCGTCCCCGTTCGCAATTAGATAATCTCCGGGGTGAGCTCGCGCGCAGACGATCTCCACCCTGATAACGCGCGCGCGGGCTCTTTATTTTATACTCGCCTCGTTTTTTTTTTCCAGCGAGATCTCCCTCGGGTTCGGCCGAGTCATAAAATTTCTTTACGGCTCCCATGATGTCGGATTAATTGCGATAAACGTTCGCTTGCAAGTCACGCGTGTTTGCATTCGCGGCCCTCTCGCCGCCGCTGCATTAAAGAGACTTTGGAAAATTAGGCGGCACGCGAGAGATGATGTGTACGGATTCAGTGTTGTCATTCGCCGGAGGTTAAGAGCCCTTTGTAGCTCTACTTTTGTAAAGTTTCGTAATTGATGCGTGATATTCGGGGAGCTGATATAAACGCACGACGGTGAGTAGGAAGAAATCAACGTAAAATAATTCTGCGCTGTATATACACGAATATCATTAGCAGAGGTTTGTCTTCTTCTGACGCATCGCGGTAACTGTATCAGTAATGAATTCGTCGTAAACTCGTTTATAGAGTTATTATAAATTCAGACTACTATCGTAATTCTAGATTTTTTCTGTCATACTGTTTCGCCGTGTTAAATTTATAATCCGGGGATTACCATAAGGCATAATATACAATACAATTATTATCAAGTTAAATGTAACAAAACATGTATACAGAAATAATTAAACTTAATGTGTTCAAAATAAAATACTAAAAAATAAAAAAATAAATAAATAGGAATTGTTTTCCTGGGATAGATGCACCACTAAATATTAAACAACTATGTACCGTGGGGTCTATACATCGTTTTATAAATATAATATATCGTTTTATAAAAATAAGGGAAATGTATCTCAAAAGTACATCATAGACGCGGGCATAAGTGCATTATATTGCCAATGATGAAAAAAGGGATAGTGTATCAATTAAGATTTTTAACAACTTACCAAATGAACAGAAGGGTGTGCATTTAAACCAAAATTGTACTAGCTGAAACAAAACAAAGAATTTCATTATTTCTGAATAAAAGATTCTATTTATAAAATATTATAAAAGTTGTTTAGTTTATTTTCAATTTTAAGATTAGTTGCAAGATCTCATATCTGCCAGCCATATATGTATAGGTAACAGCGTTTCATGTATAAATGTTTTCTTGTTCAATAAATGCAAATACAAATCTAATTACCAATATTTTAAGTGAATACCCTAAAGTGTACACTTCATTAAAAAAAACCTCGTAATATGCTGAGCAGCGAATTAACCAATTAATTAGCATATCACGTGAATAACGTCCAACTATATACAGTTACAGTTTTGCAGCTCTTTGACGAGCGTACCATTTCCCAATTCTGGACAGTATATCAGTATATCGTTGCTCCTAACGAAGAAAAGCACATTTCATTTCTTCCCGACGAAGAAAAGCACAATTCAAATCTGCCATGCACTGAAAAAAAAATTGGTAATTTCAATTAAATATTTGCTTCAAATAGTACTTGTCAAATATTTCTTTGAATCAATTAAGTATTTCTTTAAAACCAAATGAATTTATTTGTTCCTAAATAAATTTAATAGTTTCAAGAAAATAGTTACTTGATTCAAAGAAATATTTAGCTAAGTACTATTCAATTAAATATTTAATTGAAATTACCAAATTTTTCTGTCAGTGTGAAGAAAAGCACTTTTCGGAATTTTGCCGCGAAGAAAAGTACATTTGGGAATTTTCAAGTTTTTTTTTCATGGGAAACTCGCAAAATGTGCTATTTTTTTGGGTCTAATAACACAAAATTTCAAAAGGACGTTTGGTAAATAGTTTTAAAATGTTTAAAATTTTTTAACAATATGTTCTGTTCAAGGGGGATGCTCACGAAATGTACTTTTTTTCACTGTAATCTCGTGAAATGTGCTTTTCTTCGTCGATATAAATTGAAATGTGCTTTTCTTCGTTAGGAGCGACGATATATACCGATTTATTACATATATATAACCATACATAATCGCTCCTCGATCTGTCGCCATGCGAAAAAAAAATCGGTGGCTAGTGCACCTCGCGGTATCTCGCTGTCGTCGCCGCGAGCCTCCCCCTCATTCCACCCAGCTCTGCACCGAGAAAAAGTGAGTGAGTGAGTGAAAGCGAGAGAAAGAGAAAGAGCGAGCGGCGAGGGGTGATGGGGCGGGAGGGGGAGGAGGCAACATGCGAGATAGAGCGCAGCCAACTCGAAAATGGGGAGAGTTGAGGTAAATATGCGATAAGTCGGCGTCCGCTTATAAATCCAGCGGCGCTCACGGTGACAGGTCACGCAGCCGACTACTGCAGCAGTCGCGTCCCCCTTGCGCTGTACTCAGACAGCGCGCCCCGACTGCCAACCGCAAGCCCGTAACTCCTTCGTCGGTCCGACGTCGCGCGCACTGCGACTTCTCTCTCTCTCTCTCTCCCTCTCCCTTTCTCTCTCGCCCCTCTTCTCCTTTTCTAGTCTTGCAATTGATCCACTAAATAACGCGACCGTGCCGCATAAACCTCTTTTTACACCGTGGGCGCGCGTGAGCAGGTACCTCGTATATACAATATATATATGTAGGCTCTGAATTCGAAGATGGCGCGGCGTGCGCCTAACTCGTTGTAAAAGTTGTCCCGGGAGTTATGGCCTCACTGGGTCATCTTGTTATTTAATACGCGCTATTTACTTTACGGCCCCGCTCGCGCAGTTTCATTCGCTTTAATTAGTATACGGGCGGGACACGAAGAGCGCGATGCGCCTCTTTTCCTTTACTCTTCGTTTACTTCGTCCAGGATTGCCGCGCCATAAAGAGCTCCCGCGTATCGAATAGCTATCGAGGTGAAGCCTAATTTGACGTGGCTTTAAAGTTAGTGCGAAACTTTTTATTCTTTCGCGCGCGGGAGGCGAGAACTAATTTCCTTCTTTTCAAAAGTAGAAATTAAATCGGAGCGAGTCCCGTTATTGACTTAACGCCGTAATCCCGTTCGTGCGCACCACTTGCATTAGATTAAACTTAAATTAATTAAATTATCTTTTATGTTTTATTATCTTCATTTTAGCCGAGTGCGAAGTCGATGAAATCTACCGTGAATCACTTGAAAATAAAAAAGAAAATTAATAAAATGGTCTAAATGAAACTTCGCATTTTATGGTAAGAAGTATTGGATGCGGCGTTACTTCCCGATTCCCTTTTACACTTCATTCTCGAAACAATAGAGGTAAAAGGCAAAGGCGGTCTCCTCCCAAAACTAAGAAGCCGAATTAATTTCCTTTTACACACTTTGTGAATTATGCAGGGCTATTTTGTAATAGGGCTTTAGAAGACAATTCTAAATGGTTAATTTTAAGGACAGTCGTTGCTAAACTGCAAATTCGTTTTACGCGTGCCTGTGTAGCATGGCCAATTTACACTCATTGCTGATGAACATTTTCGTGAAGCAGTTACGACAAAATCGGCATTAATTCACTGCAGCTAATGGTTTTACGCGATTAAAGGGAACAGCGGTAATCAATTAAGGGAGTCACGCTCTTTTAAACTCGAATTTGTAGCTTGCAAAATTAAAAAAAAAAAATTTACGTATGGATAAAAGTTTTAAAAAATATAAAAAAAAGATGTACAACCACTTTCTGATGTAACACAAAAAATGTTTTGTACACTCGGTGCCCACAGTATTTTGCCGAATGTTTTAAGAAATATATTATGAGCATCGAGTGTACATTTTTTAAAAAGCTGAAAACAATTAAAAGGTTTTAAAGACAGATCAGTAACCTTTTGCCTTTTTTTTTTTTTTTTTTAAAAAAAAAAAAAAGCTACTCCTACCGTGTACCGCTTAATTAATTTCTTATTACCCATCTCACGTCAGGCTTAGACGCAATTAACCTAAATAAAGCATCGATTAAAGGATTAGTCTATAATACAGCACTCATCGCGCGCGCGATATCTCCAATAGAAAGCGAACAATTTAAAACTAACGGCTTTCGGACCGATTCATCAATGCACCCGAGGAAAATCGATTTAAGTGACAACTATCAATTATATGAAGCTAGTTGCATGCACCGGTCACTGGGATCCCATTAATTATCGCCGAATCGGACGGCGAGCCCCGAGCATTGTGCCGTCGCTTCACCTGCACGCGGAGAGGTGTCCGCGCTCCGCCGCGATAAACAATGGTCCGCAGCGCCGCGCATAAAAGTACGGAGGCGGCGAGTAGCGCGCGGTGCTCACGGCATTACATCAATTAATTCTCGGTCGCGGATATGACCGTAAATGCGTGCATTACACACTGCCGTCATATCTCTTTGGGGGCGAGAGCCGCGAGACCTGCACAGAGGCCCCCCCGGCGTGCGCGGATGACGCGACAGTTGGCCGAACATTTGCGGTCTTTTTGTGCCGGCCGGCCCGGTGGATTATGATCGATAATGGCTGCAATGGCGCCGCGAGCTTTTTCCAAAAGCTCCCGCCGGCAGCTCGTTAAACGTCGATTAACCGGCCCGGTTATCGCGCCAGCGCCATTTATAAATATAAATCGTCGGACATTCATGGCGTCGTGGAAGGGAGAGCGGCGCGATATTGACCAGGCGGTTGGGGCAAATGTCACCCCCGGAGCGCACGGCCTTTTAAATTTCCGCGCGGAAATGCGACCCCCGAAAGTCCACGCCATTATCGCCCAGGCTATTCGACGGCGCGCTAACAAGCGATCGCTCCGTTCTATGGACAGTCTTTGGATGTTACTGCGAGGGGAATTGTGAAATCGATCGATTGATTGACGTTGTGCTGCGGGAATCGCTTGCGAGCTGATGCGACTAATGAATGAAGATTTTATGTGCCTGACGCTCGTTTATTGACTATTTATGCTAAAGCGATGCACCTTCTGTCGGTTCTAAACGCTTAATAATTATTTATATGGGAATTATTGATTAAAATTTATGATAATAAAACAATTGCATTGTTGCATCTCTACATTATTAAAAATTCTGTGATATAAAATAATAAAAAATATTTGTTTAATTTACACCCTTTTTTTCAATTTTTTCTTTAACAGCAAAAATATGTTTAATCTTTACACAGAATACATAAGTCTATATTAGATTAGAAAAAATGGTTATTCAATAATTGTGCAGTTTTCTGTAAAGCAATTGAAATAAAACAATCTTCATGTATTTTTTATTTAATACAAAAATGTTATTCTTTGTTACTATTCCTTCAATTATAAACGTAAAATGAGTGTTCAGAGTTGAGCAGATTTTTAATAGTTTACGGTATGACAAAACGCAAAAATATTTAAAGTAATAGTTTTTCTCATAATTTAAATGAAGTTAGAATTTTTTTTAAAAACAATATGGCTTTAAATTTAAAATTCATAGTCACGTCGAAAGGTATATACGCATTATTTCGCACAGGATTTACGTCAGTCCGGTCGAGCGGCAATACATCGAAGATTTCGTAATTTTTCGCGGTGTTATAATTACAACGACGGTTAACCCAGCGTAACTTTTACCATATTTTCATGTTAACAAGCCCGGCGTCGCATCGCAATTTCCGAACAGCGTACGTACATCGGCGTCGACGATATTGAATTCACTATTCTTTACCGAGCTCGCATGTAAATTTATGCTAAACAGTGGCAGGGCCCGCGATTACGCTCAAATTTTTCCATAACAATAGCTGTCGCGAACAAAAAAAAAAAAAAAAAAAAGAAAAAAAAGAGGAACACTCGTTAAACCTTCGACTATCTCGTCTAGCCCCGTGCACCGACCCTCGAACGATGAAAAATCGTGTACATAGCTACTTCGGTGGTCACCTTATATCCCTCGTCCGGCTCCCGAAGACAACTCCCCGAAATGAATGCACGAGATACTTGATTCATGGCAGGGGAACTGTAGAGGGATACGTTGACCTCGTGGACCAGACAAAGCCCACGGGGGCATAAAGAAAAAATTTGTCCCTACGAGAGCGCCTCCTCCGCGTCCCCCTCCATATGAAAAACCGCCGATTTATTCAATTATGCGGTTTTATTATCTCGCATTCGCAGCTCACAAAAAAAGACCGAGAAAAGCTCTCTGCCGCGCGCGCGCAAAAAAAAAGACAGAAGCGGGCGGGACGGTAGCAAAAAAAAAAGGGAATAATCGGACTTTTCCCCTCGTTCTGCGGAGCGAGAGTCGCGCGCATGCGTTCGCCGAGTTGGCGCATCACAAAGGGCTTCGGCGGAGCGTGCGCTCGCATTATCGGCCCATTGACGTGGGCCGCGCGTCACTCATCTGGCGCACAATGTACGCGAGCCGCAAGTCAATCGGAATAACGCGCACGCGTCAAAACCGAATCACGGAATGCGCCCCGGGACCCGCGCGCCCATATAACCGGTCGAGATTGTCCGAGCGTTCATGCCCTCCCTCCCGCCGCCCCGTTCGCCGTCCCCGCGCGAGTAACACGATAAAAGGGCGGATTTCAGGCAGCTACGACGGTGCGTCCTTCTCCCTGTCTTAACGAGGCGATTGTGCATCGGAGATAGACGTGTATACCGCAAAGGGCAGGCCGTGCGCACGAGCGCGTATACGCGCGCGTCACGGTTAGACGCATGCAACGAGGAGGTAGCCCCCGGCCGGGCTGTCGCGCGCCGGCGATTTATCCATCTGTTAACTTCTGGCTTTCTTTGTCGCCGCGCGGTGCCAGTGTCACTGCGCGCCGCCGACGTGCCACTCGCAGGCAAGGACGCGCCGAAGATGCGTGAGGGAGATACGCGCGCGCGCGGATCCTGCGCCTTAGGGTAGGGGGGATCGTTGCGGATTTATGGCGGAAAATTTATTGATTGACTGCAATTTCGAAGCTTATTAGACAAAGGCACTTTGGTGCACGCGCCGCGCACGCTCCTGCTTTTCTGAAGTGAGGATACTTACACTCTTGGCTGTCAACGCTCGCATTGGGTACGAAGTGCATCGAGTGGCAGTCAGAATTATTGGAAATTCCACTAATTTTTTTAGTGAACAGATTTTCCACTAATCAATTAGTAAAATTGTAGTTAATTGTGAATTAACCAGAGTTAATAGAATAGAATATTCGTTAATAGAATATTCACGTAAAGTTTATTATAAAAAACACTTTTTCCACGACAAAATGCATGTTACAGATGATGGTAGAAAATGCGTGGTAGGGCAATACTTCTATGATGGATGCAACCACTGCTCCTGTGCTAGCAATAAACAAAGGGAGGATGGAACTTGGGAAGCAATCAAGGGATGCAGCGCTAGGATTTGCTATAATCCAGATGGTAGTATTAAAGTGCCTCGAGACCCGCCTGCTGATTTTTGGGAATAAATTTCTGCTGCTTTCGGAAATTTTTGTGTGGTTTGTAAACGATACCAGATAATAAAATGGCATTTGCAATTCTCAAGCATTAATTTCAGAGATTATTTTTTACCCCTATGTGTACACACATGAAATTTGCGTTTATGCGTGAGTGTATCATATCGTTTTTAATTTATTTTATAATTATTTTCGTTAAAATTGTCAACTTTTTTTTTTAGTTATTTTAGCTTCTATAAGACTTAGAATAAAAATTTTTCTAAATGTTTTCGAATAAAATGACTAATTTACAAGCTATTTCCTCAACAACTACCCTCTAAATTTAATCCAG